>CM026424.1:22464770-22785024 GCA_014871385.1 Ceratodon purpureus | reverse complement strand
GTACAATTTCTGTACATAGTACAAGATTTGTACAGAAATAGCAGGAGCTGCCAGTCTTTCTGAAGGCATGAATGTTTGGTTAATGTGGATTTAGAAGAAACGGACTGTGGTCCACGCTTAGGAAGAACAGACTGTGTGACCCGGGACTACATGCGACGAATCAGACCTTGTACTATCATTTCATAGAGTTAGCAAGAAGATCGACTACAAGAAGAATAGGGGGTTCTTCGGTTACATGTCACGGCAGTGAGTGCTACCACACTTACAATGGAAAGGAAAAACGGCATTCAACAGCATTCACTTCTGGTCTCTGAAAACTACAACCATAGTCCCAGGTTAGTTCTTCAAATGCTGGAATATTAAATCGTGCGAAGTAGGCAACATGGTACACTCCACCATGGTTGCTGCTGACTCTCACTGGCACGTCAATAAGGTTGGCGTCCTCACATCTGATCAACAAACGAACACATGTAGTGAGAAATGGAGAAAGAAACCAACTACATGCATGAATCCTCAGTAGTGCTATACCCACAATTAGACAAATTTACAAGGGATCCAGTGCACAAAAAATACTCATACCTGTGGTTTACAAATCGGGAGACATTAGAGAGATTTGTGCCGTCTATGCACAACGCGACATCATCGTTTACTACTTGCTCAGATTTCCAATCAGCATCTAGTGCTAGTGTAAATGCCTCTGATTTCCCTAGCTTCGCACTAGCCCTCCGTTGCATGAGCTCCGCATTTGTAACAATCTCCCCTGCATATTCAAACACAAAACTCCCTTTCTGAATGGGGCTAGTTGCTCGTAGTCCCCACCCCTTCGAACCAGTCCAAAACACTTGAAGGGGAATGGATAACCCCCGCTGGACTACTCTGTTGCCACACGACCACTTGCAGCTGCAGCCATCATTGCATTCTTGAAGAAAAACCCTGTTGGTATGACCAGGGCATGAAGAACCTTCCTCGGGTGAACATGTTAATCCACAGAATACTGTCTCCTCCATCAAACCCTGACCAACACCACAAAATAGTGGACCAAGGTACCAATCAGTACACATAGTAGAAGTTCGTACTAAAGAACAACACAGAAATAACAAATTGGTACACAGAGCAGTTCACAAAGAACAATCAATGCGTACAAAGAAGATAATGTCAAACCAACAGAAAGTAGGAAACCTTGATTCCTTGCAATGTTGGTCGTATTGGTCGTAAAATATACTTATCCATTTGAATTAGACAATACTTACGGGTTGGTACAGGAGAGAACTACGTAGCCGACCTCGTGTTGTATACGCTGAGTGGACAAGGTTTTGTAGCCCACAGGTGCATCCTCTCCCAAGACAACCATTTTCGCAACCAGTGCAAGACTCCGGGAAAACCAATTTCATCTTACTCAAGTGGGTAGATGCAAGTGTGGATGCTCTGGAGTGAGGAATGTACGTGAATTCCTCTAAAGCATGAAGTTCCTTACCTGGCACCCACACCGAGACTGGAACGCGTTCTAATCCATTCGACAAGTCGCGTGCATCATACCACAAATGTTCCTATGGACAGAAACGCAACCTCAAAACTGTGTAAGCCCCTAATCCAAATTCTAGTATTGGAGAAGCTACAAAGTGTAAATCAAAAAATCAAAACTGGTCCGGTTGCAGCGACCTCCTCGACCAACTAGGAAACCGCTGCAACACTGAAGGGGCTGCGGGCATCAACGTTCCTATGGACAAAAACACAACCTCAAAACAGTGTAAGCTCTTAATCCAGAATCTAGTATTGGATAAGCTACAACTGTAAATCAAAAAATCAAAACTGCTCCGGTTGCAGCGACCTCCTCGACCAACTAGGAAACCGCTGCAACACTCAGGGGGCTGCGGGCATCAACGGGCGATTGAGGATCGGTCCTCCTTTGCTCACTTTCGGCTTTGAATGCTTCTTCTTTTTGTTGTCGCGCTTTCCCTGTTTCTTGCCTACTCCAACCCGCTCCTCTTGAATGTCCGCGTCGTCTTCAAGAGAATCGCCCTTCTGCTGATCACCAAGGTTCGCCCGCTCAGTCTGATTTTTGAGAACTCTGCGCTTCTTCCTCGAGCCTGTGGCCTCGGCCTGGTCTGCTTCTTCGTCTTGGTCTTTCTGCTCCCTATCCTTTCGCTTCCTTGTTTTAGCTATAACTGAGCCCTCGGCTTGGTCTACATCTTGTTCTTGATCATTCTGCTGTCTACCTGTTCGCTTTTTTTTTTTAACTGTAACTGTCCCTCCTTCCTTCTCCAAACTTACACCCCTTGTCGGCTGAATTCGCAGTGGGGCTTCCCCGACATTCCGCTTTCTTCCTCTTGAATCTGCCTTATTCTTACAACGAACTTCGGCCTGAGTATCGGATACTTCAGGTTCTCCGGCATCAGGCATTCCTCTACGATCTTCGCCGCTGGGATTGCCGCCTCTATAACTCGAGACATTAGTAACAAAACTAGTACACTGAGAACAGAATTAGTACACTAAGTACTCACTAAGTACACTAATCAGCTTTACATCTCACATGAGATGATATGAAATGGGAAGAATATTTGGCAAAGTTGCATGTACATACCCTGATGATGTAATTGGCTGTTGTAATGTTCCCCCGGTTGCTCCATGCTCCTCCATGATGATTTCAACTACCCCTGCCTCTTGCTCCTGTCCTGTAATTGTTCCCTCCCCACCCCCCACATCCGCAGTGGATATCACTGGTGTATCACCCTGCGCTGCCTCTTGTCCCCCTGGCCCCAACAGACCTCCGTCATCTTCTCCTCCGACTGCAATGGTGTTCTCAATTACATCTGTAATTCTTTCGTCCCCACAACCCTCACCCGCAGTGGGTATCACTAAAGTATCACCCTCCGTGAATTCATGTCCACCAGGCCCGAAGACACCTCCCTCATCTTCTCCTACACTCGCAATGGTGTTTCCAATTACATCTGTAATTGTTCCCGCCCCGACCCCCTCACCCGCAGTGGATATCGCTAATGTATCACCCTCCGAAATATCTTGCCCCCCGGGCCCCAACGCAGCACTCTCATCTTCTCCTCCGCCTGCAATGGTGTTCTCAATTGCTTCGTGAACTTCAGCTTGTACCCCTACCTCTTTGACTGTGCTAAGAACTTGGTCTTCCATAAATCCAACATTCGTTGGTGAATCCCTTCCTCGCATGTCAGTGTCGATGAGCTCCTCATCGTCGCTTCCTCCACATTCGGTGCCATGCTCTATGCAATGTCAAGTAACACATAGTACATTATGGTTTGGACTGGAGTCTAAAATGTACAAACAATGTACAAATAATCTGGACTTGGCTATAAACAGTGTACAACTTTGTACACATAGTACAAATGAGCTGTACAAAATAGAGCACAGTACTCTAGTAACACTAATGAACAGTACAAACAAAGGTAAAACACTACTTAGATATGATCAAGAGGTGCAAAGAGTACAAGTGAATGGACAGACACAAGCTCAATACAATTCGAAGTACAAACAGTCCAACCGGAAACATGGACATATCGCAACTTCACGAAACAAGTGCATTGAACATACAAACTATACGACAGTACCAACTATACAATAAACTATGTAATTCTATGTACAAACATATAACATCATGTACGTATACAAAAACGCCAAGGTACTAGCTCTGACCACACTGCATTACAGAGTACGCAATATCAACTGACTTGGTACGAATCATTAAAATAAAGAATATGAATATACAAACAATACCTCCGGCACTACAAACTTTACAATACAACTATTCCTAGTGACACGTCCTTAGAAGCCTTGTACCCAAAAAATGATAGAGATCATAGATGTACAAAAAGGTATATTGTGTACAACATTACCTTCTATGAATTGCATGGCCTTAAGATATGCTCCAGCGGCTTCACTTCTAGCTGCTAAGTCTGCAGTAGTAGTAGATGCACACTCCGTGCGCATCTTGATCCACTCATCACCTCCGCCGCCAGGACGTCCCCAACCATGCACACCTCTCCATCCGAAACTCATGATCCATTCGATGGGCTGAACCTGTTTACAGTCTGGAGCATAACATTCTGAGCCACGGGTAAATACTACCAATGCACACCATGGGTGGTAGACGTGCCTACAACTAGAGACAATGATCTGTGAATGGGGAAAATCAAATCCACAAAGACTGCAACCGCCTATGTCAATGGGTCCTCCAGTATTGCCTCCTTCCCCAACTGAGTACACCAAGGGCAGTGGTCTCATATGCAAGCCAGCACTTCCACGTCCAAGGTGTGCATGCTCCGCTTGAAGAGCCTCGACCTGCATCCGCTTCAGTGCCAATGATTCGCTCTGAATTGAGAGACTCTTCTCCAGTTCAGAAACAGTCTTCTGTATACTCTTCGCAGTGTTTCGCTCGCTTTGTACTAACTCAGAACATGCTTTCACTTTCTCCTCCAAGGCCGAAAGCGCCGACGAATCCATTGTTCCCTTAGAGCTAGCTCCCGCTAAATCCTTCTCGTACGTCTTCAGCCTCTTCTTCAAGATACGAACCACCCCCGCATTGTGCTCAATTTTTTTAACTTGTTTCTCTTTGGTCCGAGTAGCCACCCGTTCACCCTCAATCCTTGCCTCAAGCTCCATGTTCTCCACCGCCAATAATTTCTCCACGTACTCTAGCCGGGAGCCGCTGTCATCTCCATCTGTAATCTTTCCGCCCACTGAGCTACCCCTCCCTTCGCATACCTCTGAGTGAAGCTCTCGAGGATCCACTGGAATCTTTCGCCACGCGCCTCGTTGAGCTGCAGTTCCCTCCTTCGCCTTTACAAGCTTGACGACGTTACGAGCATGTGTCTTACGCTGAGTTAGATTTGTTGCTGCACCGTAGGCGGCCCAATTCACCTTCTCGTTCTCCTCCTCCAAGACTATCCCCCTAGCCATCTTGTGGGGGAGCAAGTGAGGCAGAGCTTCCCGTTGATAGAGAGCCGCCATGAGCTCCTGAACCCTCTTCCTTATTCGTTTCTTTTTTATGGATTTCCAATAGTACCCATTTCGCCCTTCCTTACCAACTGGCTCGCCAAAAAGGGCCACACACTTCTCATCATCGAATGGTTCTCCCTTCCATCTTGTAAGCTTCATGGGATCAGCTCCTTTGTCCTCAAATCCGTACTTTTCCGTGAAGAATGCCCGATTCAGCAACGGCGGTGGGTCTGATAGCTTCGGTAGCTCCTCGCTGTCCCTCAAACCGTCACTGTCTGTATCTTCTTCGTCATCATCTCCGTCGTCTTCCTCTGCATGCGCATCTACTTCCCCCTCCTCATCCTCCCCCTCGTCCTCCTCCTCCTCCCAATCGTCCTCCTCGTCCTCCTCGTCCTCCCCATCCTCCCCATCCTTGGAGCTGTCCCTATCCTCCTCTTCCTCCTCTCCGCCGTCACTGTTTGCCTCCCCTGTGTCTCCTTCCTCCATGGTCTCATCTTCTTCGCCGTCCCCAACCGAACCGCTGCCCCTCTGGTTTTGGGCTGCCAATGCCAGATCGGTAAGTCTGGACATGTCTGTCCCACGCCCCCTTGATCCAGAATTGGCGCCCTTGCCCCTAGTGACTCACAGTACATGCTACATCAACATTAGTACATTTTACCCTAATCAGTACACACCGCACACTCCTTTTCCCCTTTTAAACCCTAAAACATTAGAAGAGAGCGTTCTCGATCCAGAATCACGGAGTCTGAATTAGGATAGAATGAATAACGCATGATAGTAATATGCTAAAACCTAACCTCTGAAGGAAAAGATAAGGGGAGTACCTCTAGTACAAACTCGTACGCACTGTACAAATTGAAGTACCGCTGTAGATTGAAAATCCCACCTACCACAGCCACAAAACGATATTATGAAGATGTAAACTATGCAATAAGATTCTGCTCCGCAAATCGACAGAGGCAATGCCAAAGTATGCAAACCCAAAGAAGAGAATAGCAATTAGACGAACTAAATCTGAAGTTAAATGTATTACTAACTCTACAAATGCTACAACTCTAACCCTGGAAATTCAATCAAAGGCAGCCCACAAAAACTCTACGAAACCCTAACCCATCCATGTTAGCAATCTGCGCATTGCAAAATTTTAAATATCAAAACCAATGCAAGAGGACACACATGTGACGCACCTTAATCCGGCTCAACAAAATGCAGTAGCTGAACTCGCCTTCTCTGTTTTATATGGCACGTTGGTATACAATCCCTTGTTTAATGGCACTTGTCTGAACATTAAGTGTCGGGTTCTTTCTTTAAAGTCTTGGATCAGTTTTACATTTTATTGTGAGGATGTAATAAGTTTAGGGTTTATTTAGGGTTTACCCTAAACCCATTTGTAGTTCTAGTTGTTTGTCCTATGAAATTTATGCCCATGTTGTTCTCCTTATCATCTGGTTAACTCGTCCTTCGGGTTGAGTTGTGAGCTATGGACGTATTTCTGGGTCCGTCATTCACACTTCCTGCGTAGGGCTCTTTCGTGGAAGAAGTGTTTGTGCACTCACTTGTATTAATCATTTACTCGTTATCTGCAGTTTTTTAATGGGTAATTGAGTGATCTTGAGAAGCATTGTTTGATGTACACTAACATGCCAATGTCTGCAGCTGCTAGTCAATCTTTTGTGGCATCCAGCACAGGGTGCACGGAGAGCCGCCGAAGGTGTTGTGCTCCGTGCTCAGAAAGCAGACGACTTTCTATCGGAAGCACTCTTTGACGCCTTGAGTGTGGAAGTGAGCACATTTGGAGAACAATGTAGTTTTCTCAAAAACAGGTAAGAGTAATATGAAGATTTATTTTGGCACATTGAGTTTACTTTAGAATACTTTCAAGAACATAACCTTTAGGTCCAGTTCTTTCATTCCATGTTGGTTGACCCATGGTCACTCTCTTCGCTAATGATGTGAATCCGGTGCATGGTATTACTGTTGCCTTTCTGAATGCTTGTCTTATGGCAAGAACTTTACAGTGATGCTGGAGAGTTTGTGGGAGGGGCAACCGTGAACTCCATTCCTAATGCCAACTTGCTGGCCAAGGCCTTGTTGATTGTTTCATCCACTTCACTGTCTAGAAAACCTTCACATTGTGCTCGGTTACTGCTCTTAGCGCACAATCCTTGTATTGCAACTGCTGGTCATAAAGATGTCATTTGGAAGGTAAGTTCAGTCGTTACAAAATCAGTAGTCCATGATATGTTTTCTGGTTCTTCGTTACCCACCCTAAACCTATGGCTCAGTTTGGAATTTCTCAGTTAGTAATTGTCAATCAATTGCATGGTTGTTTTTAAATAGAATAAAATCATGAAATATCTCAGTCTGTCAATTACTGTAGTTAGGAATACTTTTTCATCAGAAGTGTTCGACCATAAATTCTTATTGGAATATGTTTTTATATTTACCTCATGTTGTTGATCCAGACTGTTTGTAGAAAAATGAAAAGACCTGGCTTGGATATGTCCAGCATTCTGGAGTCTGATCCTCTTGCCGTTTGTGAGGTGAGTTGATTATCATTGCTGAAATTATTAAAGAGTAGTATGCTAAAAATGTCGCCTTGTTTTTCACTGATCGTTTTGGTATACGGACTTGATATAGTTTGATGTCTATGAATGATCACAGGTACTGCTTGGATCGTCAGGGCTGGTTAGCGCAAATTCGACGGAATCGCAAGCTGCTATGTTTTCTCTTGAAACGGCCATGAGGGTGCTTCCAGATAGATTTTTTCCGACTTTTATTCAAGTAAAGTTGTGCAACCTTTCTCTTGATTGTCATCAGAGTTGAAATAATTTAGTATAGAACTTGGGCAATTTTCTTACAGAAAGTTGGGGTGTCGAACGTTGAAGTTATGCTGTTAACAAGAAACTTAGTCTGGCACGTGGTCCTTACTTGCACTGGCTTGCAAACTGCTGGAATTTCTGATATCTACAATGTCACAGTAGAAAATGGAACTTCTGGGGGATCGTCACCTTCACGATTCTTTGTCGTCACAAGATATCAAGGTATTGGCTAGCCTCACATACCTCATTTTGTTAGCTAGAATCACTCTTTTCTTCTCCTTTCCTGTGTTTATCTGACAATCCTTCATTCTTTCCAGATATTCAATACAGAAGAAGGGATGCTATCTTCCGAGCTCGGTGTGTATGTCGCAGAAGCAGTGAATGACAGAAATGTTAGAGGTGCAAGGGGTCGGTTCAAGACGTATGGAGATGATGAGGTATTTTCTCTTCCAGTGCTTTGTTCCAACCTACCGAACACAGTTTTGTGATGAAAACTAGAATGTTTTGCATGTCTGTCTACTCTGGTTTAGGGTTTATGTTGCTATTCAGATATATTCTGAATTTGTATCTTTGAGAAGTTAGGCTCGGTTGGATATGAATTTGACGTATTAGCTGTTCAGGCATTTGTGGCTTATATAACTCTTGATTCAACTCTGCTGGTATTGCAATTATAAAAATTCTTGTACTCGTGCGGAATTGAGGATGCAATTGTGTCGTTCTTTCAGGAAGTAGGGAAACCCTCGCCTGTTTCGCGACAGGTCGACATCGGAAAGGAAGATGTCACCAAAGGGGTGAAGAAATCAAGTAAATTGAGCTTGAACTTCCTAACTTCTTACACCTCCTAGGGATATATCATGGAAGAAAGAATATAGCCTTAGCAACCATAATTATCATACCTGTGTTGCTCAGACACATACGTCTTTACTGTTATTGTTCATTTATTGATGTGTGCTCGCCATGCAGGTGAATCTGACAAGGCTAGGTCCGCCAAGGAGGAAGCCCGGGAACTTAAAATTCAGGAAGAGTATTCTGTTCGTAAAAAAGTGGAGGCAATAAAGAGAAAACTTTCTTTAGTTTTGAGAGCTCTAGGTTTAGTTGCTGTTGCAAAACCAGCAAAAGCACATGAACAACTTCCTGCTCTGGTGAGTTTTTTTTGTTTGTTACACTTCAGTGTTTGTACGAGTTTTCGGGATTGTTTTTCATAAGGCATGTGTCGCATGCTTATACTCTAGCATTCTATCGTGGGAAAGAGCATGGCAGAAACAGTTCCTCTGATCTTGGCAGGTGGATCGTGTCTTTCCCTTACTCAAGTCGCCTCTAGCTAGTGCTGAGGCATATGAGACGGTAGAAAAGCTGGTCAGTTGTGTAGCAGCTCCAAGGGACATGGGTCCGGATATTGCGGCATCTCTGAAGATGGTAGCAGCAGGTTCGATTTTGGATGAGCTGCAAGCTCCCGTACAGTTGCCCGTTAAGGACGCGAACCAGAAACCTGGTGTAGTTGACAGAGTGGTCACTAGTCTGGTGCAAGCTTGTAAAAATGGTCCAATTCCTCCTCCGTCATTTACTGTTCTTTATCCTGTAAGTATTCTTGGCTCCAAGTCTTTGGAGCTATTCTATGTTTCTGCATCTGATACTCTATTGTGCTTAGTTCTTCAAACTTCTTGAAGACAGTGTGCAAATTTATTTATGTCTCTTGGAATTCATTTGAAATCTACAGTCAATACTACATGGTGGTGGTATCTTTTATCTTATCTATATGCGAGTAACTCTACCCTCAAATTCTATCATTATTTAAATCTTTAATCATGTTACTCTTCTACTTTTTCTGCTGGAATGAACTTTATGTCTTGCTTAGGTATTGGAGCAAATTATGCTAGCAGAGAAGAAGACCAGGCTGCATGATGATGTAATAGCTGTTCTAGCCCTACATACATCGCCTCGAATTCCACTACCTCGGACACAAATGCTCTCTGTAAGTTAATTAACTGCTATCGGAGCCATCTCCTTCAATATCAACAATGTTGCAGGTTCTTATTATATTCGTGTTTTGTTCAGTATTTCAGTCTCATATTGTGGCTGTTTCTGTTCGAATTCCCGTACATGCATGGAACTGAATGCCTGTTTATTGTTGTAAGAAAATGAATGTGACACCTTACCTCAAACCCTCCTGTCTTGCTTTTGCAGGTTCTTTACCATGTCCTAGGCTGTGTTCCTTCATATCATTCGAGAATTGTGCCTTTGCTGAACGAACTTTGTGAAGGATTGGAACCGGAGAATTTAGCTGAGGTATTACATTTGTGATGCTTTATATCCATTGACTCAGGATTAATCTTTTCCAGGTTTGGTATTGCTAGTATTAGAGTTGTACTCACATGCTTCATCACTGTTGTATTGATTATCAGGCCCTCAATGGTTTGTACTCGGAGTTTGTGGTCGTGCGTATTGCATGTTTAAATGCTGTTAAACACGTACCTTCTCTTGGACGGAAGGTTACTGGGGATAAGTCTACAGTTACGACTTTACTTTGGATGGCATTGCATGATCCAGACAAGGTAAATCAAGAAGCTATCTTTTATAGAGAATGCTTTACATATTTGTGTATTTCTAGGTTTGGATTATGGGATGCTTGCGCCCAATCTTCGTATATAGTATTTTCTTACCATGAGGATTGTGGTGTGGTGATACTCTGTTGCAGAGGTTGCCGATGAAGTCTGGGACTTCTCTGGTTACGATGAGACTATGCCAGAGAGCTTGCAAACAGACTATGCCAAAGGGCTTATGGTTGCGCTTGCGCATGTCAATAGCAATGTGCGCCTGGCAGCAGCCGAAGCTATTGCTGCAGGAATGTATGAGTTTCCAGCAACTGTTGCGGTAGGTTCCTCATCGCTGTTGTCGTTTCTACCCCTACTGGCTGATATTTTTATTTCTTTTTATACTGCGGTGTGTGGATTTGGCAATGATCTTTCTAATAAGATGATCGTATTGTGGTAACATCAGTTTTTTATAATGTAGCTGGTATTTCACTTTTCTCAATAGTTATGGCTCTACTCACCTCTAAACTTTCTTCTGAACAGTCTGAGAACCGCAGCAGTACTTCCACACATCCTTCCCAAGCTTGTGCAAATCCCTTTGACGTGAGCAATTTCCCTCTGACTTTTATGTGTGATTCTAGCTTTTCGTATTAAAATGTTGAAATATCATAATGCGTGATGAAATTCCTCGACCTAGGTTTGCAGAGCTTGTAATGCCCATGCCCTGGGAGCATTGCCGAAGTGGCAGGGCCTGGTTTGAATGTCCATCTATCTACTTTATTACCTCCCTTGATATCTACCATGGGAGGTGATGATGAGGTAGGTCTTTCTTTCACTATCGTTCTCTGGTAACATTTGAAGTCTTCCAGGTAACAAAAGTTTGTGCATTGTGATCTATCCCTTGTATACAGATGATCTGAGTTTGTCTTGTGGACTATGCTCTGTCCGCAGTCAATTTTACCTTTGGCAAGGCGTGCAGCCGAAACAGTGGTGTTGGCAGTTGACGATGATGGTCTGGATACTCTTTTATCAGAACTCCTGCGAGGCTTGGGAGACACACAGGTGTGTGGGTTAATCTTGAAGAATTCTAAATTGCTGCAGTCATTGGTATATCTTCTCCCTTTTCGATTTTCTTGTTGACTATTTTTCACTCTTGTGCAGCCTGCTGTCAGAAGAGGGTCTGCATACCTTGTGGGTTTCTTTTTCAAGAACACCGAACTGGGCATTGAAGAGGATGTGCCTACCCTATTGACCACATTGGTGGTTATGCTCACTGATAATGATCAAAGTACAGTGCAGGTATTGCAAATTCATTCCAGTTGCTTTATTTAAAGAATGCTTATTAAATGAAATGGTTATTCACCACCCGTATAATATATTCACGTGTGGTTTTGGATTAGGCTGCTTGGGAGGCTCTTGGGAATGTTATTGGAACTGTCCAGAAGGAAACCTTGCCTTCTCTGTTGAAAGTTGCACGCGACGCTGTTTCTACTGCCAGAGACAAAGAACGTTGTAAACGCAAGGTTAGAATCACTTAGTGCATCGATGACCACAAAATGATGACCATTGTCGCATCTAGACCAGTAGTACCTTCAACTCTTCACTAACGATAATCTTTTGTAGTTCAAACATCTTTAATTACTGAACTGTCTACGTGTTCTTGTCTATTTGGTAATCTAATAGCTTCAAACATGTGCCGTCATGCTTTGCACAGGGTGGACCCATATTGATTCCTGGTTTCTGTCTTCCAAAGGCTTTGCAGCATGTGTTATCAATTTATCTTCAGGCAAGTGTAACATCAAAAGCTGTGGATTCACTCTTATGCTCTCTGAAACAGACGTGCGGATTGATAGTGTGGGATTTATATAAAACTATATGCTTATTCTGATTTTAATTTATGTTTCTGTTCAAAGCAGAGTCTTATGATTGGCTCAGCGGACACAAGGGAGCAGGCATCAGATGGACTTGGAGAATTAATTGATGTCACCAGCGAGGGTTCCCTGAAACCTTTCGTTGTCCAAATTACTGGGTAAAGTTCTGAACTTAAACAAGTCTAGGTTTCTATCAGTTCTGCTTGGAATTAGTTTCTGAAAAATCATTTCGTGTGCAGGCCCTTGATCCGTATCGTAGGAGACAGGTTCCCGTGGCAGGTCAAAAGTTCTATCCTGGCCACTCTTGGGGTATTGATCAATAAAGGCGGAGTGGCCTTGAAGCCTTTCCTTCCCGAGTTGCAAACTACCTTCATAAAGTGTCTGCAAGACAATGCAAGGTAATCTAGTGCTTGCATTAGAACTTGCTCTGCAAACGATAGATTCATTTTTTTGGATAAATACGTGTGAGTTTCTTTTCAACTGAATAGATCTTTCAAATTGTATAGCTTTGGGTTGGCAGTTTTCTGTCCTGATTGAAGTGAAAAAATACAAGCTCTAATTATATGCGATGTTTTTCTTAGGCCTGTGCGTTCAAAAGCGGCTTGGGCTTTGGGCAAACTTACCAGATTAAGTACTTGGGTTGATCCTCTCGTTGGGAATCTTCTTACTGGCCTGCAGGTCTCTCTATTTAACTTCATTGATTACTGACAATGTTTCACTAGAAGTAATGCCGACTTTAACCTCATTTTGTTTAGTCGTTGAGTGAACTGAGCCTTTTAATTTCGTTGCGCGCTTTATCATAGGACTTTCAAAATTCCGGTTCTGTTTGTGATAACGTTATTGCTTCTGGTAGACTAAAATCAAGAAGCAGAAACACAGGATTACACATCCTGATATGTTCTCTATGTGGTCAGGCTGCAGAAGGAGCGGTTAGGGAAGCAACTCTTGTAGCTCTAGAAGGGGTAGTGGCTCATGCTGGAATGAGTGTCAGTGCTCCTGTGAATGCACGCTTATTATCCAGTCTCCAAGCCATGCTATCTTCAGAGGAGGATGTTGTGAGAACTTCTGCTGCAAAAACGTTGGGCATTGTATCTCAGGTTAGTATCCTACTCATTCCCGTAATGCCATTTATGTCACTGTTTCCAGCGTTACTTAAAAACAACAAGATGTATTGGATTCGTTGTATTTGGGTACGATTGTGTATCATAACAATGTTGCATAGTTTTGCATATGTTTTGGTGTTATTTATATAAGAGTGTTGTTGTTGGCAGCATGTGGGAGATGCAGAATTCTCTGCTTTTCTGCACGTAATGTGCACTGTTAGCCCCTCCCAGGCCTGGACTCTTCGACATGGCTGCACATTAGCCTTAGCTTCTACACTCCGACATGCCTCTGCTCGTGTTTCTGGTTCTCAAACTTTGCTTCTGACAACAGTAGGTTGTTTGAAAGCCAGGGCAAAGGATGACAAGTTAAGAAGTGGTTTATTTCTCTTTCTTTTGTATGAAGAAAATTCCTGTTCTTTGTTTGTTGTTATTCGCCTGCCCATGCACCTATCTGATCACTCTGTTTTCCAGGTCCCTGTGCGAGAAGGTGCAGCTCAAGCCATATCCAGCGCATCACTTTGTTAATTGGTTTGGAAGTTTTCGGTGCTGTCTGCTTGTTTACTGTTGGTGATCGTCCTTCATATCTGGTACGTCACTTTGTTTTTGAAGCTCTGAAATCCAGCCCCTCAGGTGTTGATCTTTTTGTGTTTCTACCGAGTCTGGTCGTAGTTTCTCTAGGAAATGCATCTCCGGTGTCATGCCAGATTGGATACCTTGTTCTTCAAACTCCGACATATTTACTAAAACATAAGCTGTTGATGGCTTGTGTTACAGGCCTCCTCTACCTGTGCTACTTCCAGCAACCTCTGGCCAGGGTTTACAAATTTCTGGACAGTTAACGAGGCGCGAAGGAAAAGTTTTCTACAATCTTAATTTCGAAAATCATACCCAAACTCCTTTGGATAAGTTTATGATTCAATTTAACAAGAATACCTTCGGAATTGCTGCGGGAGGACCACTTCAGGTGCATGTCTAATTTGTTGAAGTTTCTCATAACCAGCACTTTTGTAGCTTTTTCTTTTATCTCATCACAATGTTCAATTCGCCACATTTTTGCTACTAGGATGTTATGAAGATTATCTTTCTGGCTGGTTTTTCAATCATTGTATTTGGGAATTGCAGTCTGCATGCCAAATGACCTTATTTCGAGATACTAGTTTTTTGCTGTCATAACGCATTCTCTCTATTGTCGTTCCAGAAACTCCGCTGCTCATCGTTCAATCATGTTAGGATGCGGCCCACTCACCGGCACCCGAGGTCATGACGTGGTTGTGGGTTTGAGGGGATAGGCCGCACCGGGCTCGGGGAGGGAGACGCTCCTTCCCTGTGCACCGTTGTCGTGCCAACTCTCCGACGACCCATCGCCGCGTAGTCCGAGGGTGCTCGGCTGTGGATTGCAAGTAGAGTGGGATCCGTGTCACGTGGGAGAGCTCTCATGGCAATGCCGGTGATGGTGTTTGGCACCGGTGGGAGGGTGAGGACCGTCCCGCAGGTGTTGGGGTGACGGGGTGGAATCTGCGGTAAGCGTGGTCCCCCGTGGAACTGCGTGCATGTGGCCTACATGTTTGTTGTTCCTCGGGGGTCCTCGGTGCAGTTCATGGCGCGTCCACACACCGTGTGTGGTTGTGTGGTGATGCGCCGAGGCCCACGGTAAGCCGGGTGACACGCACTCTTCCATTCGTCCCTTGGATTGGACCCAGCCCCCCCGCACGGCGAGCACATTGCCGGGTGTTGCGTGGCGTGGGCAAACCCCGGGCCCGGAATGGTGGGGGTGGGATCCGTGTCACGTGGGAGAGCTCTCATTGCGACGCCGGTGATGGTCTTTGGCATCGGTGGGAGGGTGAGGACTGTCGCGGGGGATGTGTGGTTGACGAGGTGGAACCCGCGGTAAGCGTGGTCCCCCGTGGACCTGCGTGCATGTGGCCTACATGTTTGTTGTTCCTCGGGGGTCCTCGGTGCAGTTCATGGCGCGTCCACACGCCGTGTGGTTGTGTGGTGATGCGCCGAGGCCCACGGTGAGCCGGGTGATATTGAGTCATCTATTCGTGCCTTGGATGGGACCCGGCTCCTCCACGGCAAGCACATTGCCGGGTGTCGCCATGACGGGGGAATGTTGGAATGCGGACCACTCACCGGCACCCGAGGACATGACGTGGTTGTGGATTTGAAAGGATAGGCCGCACCGGGCTCGGGGAGGGAGACGCTCCTTCCCTGTGTGCCGTTGTCGTGCCAACTCCCCGACGATCCATTCTGGCGTAGTCCGAGGGTGTTGGGCTGTGAATGGCAAGTGGGGTGGATCCGTGTCATGTGGGATAGCTCTCATGGCGACGCCGGTGATTGTGTTTGGCATCGGTGGGAGGGTGAGGACCGTCCCGCGGGTGTTGGGGTGACGGGGTGGAACCCGCGGTCAGCGTGGTCCCCCGTGGAACTGCGTGCATGTGGCCTACATGTTTGTTGTTCCTCGGGGGTCCTCGGTGCAGTTCATGGCGCGTCCACACGCCGTGTGGTTGTGTGGTGATGCGCCGAGGCCCACGGTGAGCCGGGTGATATTGAGTCATCTATTCGTGCCTTGGATGGGACCCGGCTCCTCCACGGCAAGCACATTGCCGGGTGTCGCCATGACGGGGGAATGTTGGAATGCGGACCACTCACCGGCACCCGAGGACATGACGTGGTTGTGGATTTGAAAGGATAGGCCGCACCGGGCTCGGGGAGGGAGACGCTCCTTCCCTGTGTGCCGTTGTCGTGCCAACTCCCCGACGATCCATTCTGGCGTAGTCCGAGGGTGTTGGGCTGTGAATGGCAAGTGGGGTGGATCCGTGTCATGTGGGATAGCTCTCATGGCGACGCCGGTGATTGTGTTTGGCATCGGTGGGAGGGTGAGGACCGTCCCGCGGGTGTTGGGGTGACGGGGTGGAACCCGCGGTCAGCGTGGTCCCCCGTGGAACTGCGTGCATGTGGCCTACATGTTTGTTGTTCCTCGGGGGTCCTCGGTGCAGTTCATGGCGCGTCCACACGCCGTGTGGTTGTGTGGTGATGCGCCGAGGCCCACGGTGAGCCGGGTGATATTGAGTCATCTATTCGTGCCTTGGATGGGAACCGCCCCCCCCACGGCGAGCACATTGCTGGGTGTTGCGTGGCGTGGGCAACCCCGGGCTTGGAATGGTGAGAGTAGTTTTGTGATTGATTGGTTAGGTTGTGATGTGTGATAGCTGGTCATATGTTTTAGGTGGCGAAATCATAATCCTGCCGGTATTGTCAGGGAATAAATTAGGTGATCTGCATAATGCTGACTTGTAGCGCTTCTTAGCCTAGTGAATTATTTGTGCGTTATTGAGGACTTGAAGAGTTTTGGAAGCTTTTTCCTCCACGGTTGTTGCTACTGTATAATTCATTTACATTTGTTTAATCTCCATTGCTATTCCATCTATGGTTGCAATATTACAGTTTTGCTCTCTTTGGGCTTATATTTCTTGCGTTCTAGTCCTCGTCTAAACTGTTTCTGAACTTTTCCGAGGCGATTCCGGTCGACTCTCGAGCCTATATAAGTGCTTGTAAATAAAACACTGTGTTCAAACCTTGCATGGTATACATCTTGAACGCTACCTAGCTCTTCGTTATAGACCTTTAATTTCTGTGTAGTAACTTGCGTGGATCCGTGGAAGATGTTTATCCACCTCGTGAACTTGTTAAGTCATTTCGAAATACAAGTTATGGAAAGTCACGGTGTCGTAAGGGGTTGCTAGGATTTAGGTGATCACCTGAATCCAACGAACGCAACAAAAATCCTGTACATTCATTTTTTTCTCCTTTCTTTGGCCACATGACAAATCTTCTTTCTCACTGATCGAGTCTCTCGATGTTTTTCCCGAATATTCGATATACATAGCCGGTTGATTTAATCCCTTAGGGCCAACATATGGTACATTACAAAAGTAGTCATGGCCATGTGTGTTGTTGTGCTCTACGCCCCCGTACTCCAGGGATTGTTGAAGGAGCGTTCGCAATTCTGCTCCTAGGAAACACCTCGCTGCCAACTTGCCAAGCTTGTTGAATACGTGGTTAAGCACTTTGGTGAGGTCATCCCTTAGATCCTGATTTTGAATTCAGAAGCCACACATTTGATCATTCCCCGAGACGAGCACTTGAGTCTACCTCCGATTAATTAGTTCATCATGTTGAAGAATAACATCAATAAAACAATAGAGATTCTTTCTATCCCAAGTGCCTACTTCTTGGAGAACCACTTCGAAGCAATACACTGATTTTAGAGGCCCGGAGCGGCCGAGAAGTGCTCAAAAGATCAACTCGATTGCGTGGATTTTACCAGGGCAACCGGAGTACTCAGCTGTATATAAAATGAACAAGTACACAAGTCCGAATTTGACGTTGCTTGACCATGCACACAAAACCGCCGACTTGATACAAAAGTAAAGAGGATAATTACCTTGAGATAGACAAGGTTTCGATGAAGCTCAACATCCAAACTAGACAGCTCATCAAGAAAGCTATATCGACCCAGAAGCTTTGAAACGAAGAGCGGTGAGAAGGAGTATTCTAACAGTATCCCCTCATATAATGCTTTCCCAACAATTCGGGCTAGATACTCTAGCATTCGCAATCCATGAACAAGACTTCTAGCAGCAGCGTGAGGAAAGAGCAAGCCCTCCTCTGTCGCCGTTTGAACAAATAGACCATATCTGCATACAACGAGAGATAAGATAAGTCAACCATAGCTGCAGACCATTTGCACCCGTTTGCAACTCACTGCACATCATTAGGCGGATCGACTGCATGGTCTTCCTTACTACAAGTTGAACTCTTACCCAGGATCGAAAGCCGCCTTATCGAGATCGGTGAGGAACTCTTTGAACAATCCACTATAATCAAGGCCTGCCTCCGCAAGCCCGAGCTCATTGACAAAAGATACATTTATACAAAACTTCAGTTTGGGACCCAATCCATTCAATTGAGCAAATCCATCTTCTACAATATGATCACGACGCACAGCTATTTCGATGGTTCCAGGCCCTGGACCTACAGAATCTCCTCCGATCCTCTTTAGCAGCTTGTCACTTTGTACAAACTCACGAAATATTTGTACCCTATGAGGAGATAATTGACTAGTTATTACAAGCATCATAGTAAATAGTACACAATGGCAATATAATCGGATACATAGCAGACAGCAATCAGGCGTAGGATGAGAAGTGATTTGACACAATTGAGTGTCCTTCAGAACTCATGCTTGTTGCAACCATAGTACCTCTACTCAAGAAACTCGATTTCACGTCACAACAACTAGCCTTTGATTGTAAGAAAAAAGATACCTTTCTTCGAATGGTAGTACATGAGGAATTGTTGTCAGAATCGCCCCTAAGGCTGGTGCTTGTGAAGAGTCATCGGTCGTCTCTAGAGCAATAGCGACTTCGTGTGCTCGAGCTACAGCAGCAGTAGAAGGACGAGTACCCATAGCTGGAGCAAGCCATAGGTTAGGAGGGCAGAAGCTGCGCCGGCAATCCCGTTCATGTAAAGACTTCAAACACTTGGTTGCAACATCTATAAAAAGTGAATGTCTTCGCTTATATGTAGAATAAAATCCATAATAAACCATGGTATTGAGCATGGCGGAAATAACCCTTTGTTGTTCCAATGTGAATGGCTCCTATGCAACCACATACATAATAAATTCTAAAAACATGAAAAATCCAAAATGAAAGGGTGTTACTCCAACCATGTACAGAAATAAAAAGGATGACGATGCGTTTGACGTTTCAGCAAATTTGGAAATATCACACGGCAGAACGGATAGGCAAATAGAGCCATATTGCACGAGCTGACCCGCTACCTGAGGATTGTAAAATTCTTCGTCATCCACCACAACCAGAATATGGGAATAAGCTGCACAAAACAGCAATAGGACAGGTAACACGTCCTCTGGCACACCTTCTGGACCCTTCTTAACATTATCCAGTTCGGTCCTGCAAGGTGCAGCGTCCTCTTCTGTTTCCATATCTCTGCTAAACACAAGAGTACCGTCAATCAAGTGTGAATGTCGATCTCTATCTTCAGAGTGCACCAATATTACTTCAAGTACATCCACTTTCATGTTTTGCACGAAAGCCTATCTAATTTTACACCACTTCGTACAAGATTAAAGTCCAAGTCGGCTGATGCCAATTCAGTACTCAGCTCATTTGATTAATATTCAAGGATAAGTATTGTCTTCGTCAACTTCAAGAATGGATCTAAGGAACTAAAATTACCAACAACACTGCAAAAAAATCGAAAATGTAAAGCAGAGTGATAAGCAAGGCAGAGGGTTCTCCATACTTCTAGATTAATTATTCCTTTCACAATATACCTTATTGCTTCCAATATGTCAAGAGGCCTACTTGATTCACCACTCCTGCCTGGTCTATTCGACATCATCCTTCCGTCCGCTCTGATTCCATCAGCTGATCTTCGAGGAGGCTCCAAATCAAGGCCATTATGACCTCTATTTGATCCACTTCCCTCAATAACGCAGAATCAATTCACTCGGCTAAGGAGTGCTACTTGTCAGCATTAAGGAGATCACCTAAATTATTCCTTGACAATACACGCCGGATTATATTGTCGCCACCTGGAATAGTCCGCTCTGTGTCTATCTATTGAAGTCTAATACCACGGGACCTTATATGGTCATCAACTGCCAAGAAGCACCCGTTGTATTGCGTGAGTAGGCTCATAAACATTGAGGCTTCCAGCTTCTTTTACCTCCTGAGGGGGAATTCATTTTTGACACAAAAAATACAAGATGCGTTCCAATCTACATCCTGGAACTAAGGTTGGCCTATGTACACAAACATGAGAGCAATACTACAGCATGCTCCTCGCTGTATTTATCACGGAATCCATCACTTGCGGTTGGAGGTCGACTTCGAGCTTGATTTCCCAACCCCGCTTCAGCCTTGTTGAGCATCGTGATGCTTCATTGCAGCTTCAATCGCCTACGCCTCTTGCACGTCCGGGTCATTGTACAACTTTCCTACGTTAGACTCCGTGAAGTTCTTGGAGCCCCCGGAGGACTTATAAACCGAGTTGTTGGATGGCTAATTTGACAGCCATGTTGCTGAAGTGAATCAACATCAAAAATCCAAGTTAGCGAATTAACCTGGCAAAGCGCCTAGACGCGTGTAAATCTAAACTCACTCTTTGTTTTTCATACACATACTTAACCAAAAAGAGACCAAACTAGAAAACTTCCAAGGTCCCGTATTTGAGCGTGTATCGTCAGCGAATGATTTAGGTGATCTCCTAAATCTTGACGAGTAGCACTCCTGAGCCGAGTGAATTGATTCTGCGTTATTAAGGACTGGAGGGGTCTTGGAAGCTTTTCCCATTGAAGTTGTTGCAGCTCTATGGTCCATTCACATTTGTTTAATCTACACTGCTATTCCATCCGTGGTTGTAACGTTACAGTTTTGAACTGCTGACGGAAGGGAGTGCACGGGCCGAAGGGAGGGCGAAGAGGGAAGACAGGGCGCAGGCGGAAGAGGGGGTGCGGACGGAGCAGCGTGCACATGCGGATGAGGGGCGCCGGCGGAAAGGGGGTGCGGACGGAGGAGAGTGCGCATACACGAGGGAGGGCGCGGGCGCACGAGCGTACGCGGGGTGGATGAGGGGGGAGCGGGCGGACGAGAGAGGACGGAGGAGTGCACGGGGGCGGATGAGAGGGCGCGGACACAAGGGAGGCGGCCAACGGAAGAGCCCTTGGCTGCACCGGTGTGAGCCTCCGGGTGTGATGGTGTCCCCCCAGCCCTTCGCTACACTGGTGTGACCCGTTGGTGTGACCCCTCTGCAAAGAAGGTGTGATGGTGTTCCTGCGCGTCCTTTGATACACTGGTGTGACCCCTCGTCGTGTGACCCGTTTGCGGACGAGGTGTGACGGTGTTCCCCCTCAGCCTTTCGCTATAGTCGTGTGACCCAATGGTGTAACTTCCTTTGCAAAAAAGGTGTGACGGTGTTCCCCACAGCCCTTTGCTACACCCCTGGTGTACCCATTTGCGAAGTGGTGTTCCCACATCCCTCTGCCACACCGGTGTGACCCCGGGACCCGGGTGTAGGCGGACGGTGTGACGTCGGGGGAAGGGGAGAGTGTAGCGCCGGGTGTAGGCGGACACACGCACACCTCTTCTCCATGACGATACACTAGTGTGACCTTTGGTGTGGGCGGACACACTCACACCGGTGTGACCCAGGTGTAGGCCAATACACTTACACATCAATTCCATGAGCTTACACGACAGCCCGGGTGAAGGCGGGCACACTCACACCTCGTCTTTGTGAGGTTACACCAGTGTGACATCGGGTGTGGGCGGACGGTGTGGCGTCGAGTGTAGGCGAACGGTGTAACCCGGGTGTAGGTGGGCATACTCAGACCTCGTCCCCGTGAGGTTACACCAGTGTGACATCGGGTGTGGGCGGACGGTGTGGCACCGGGTGTAGGCGGGCACACTGACACCTCGTCTCCGCGAGGTTACACCAGTGTGGCCCGGGGTGTAGGCCGACACACTTACACTTGTGTAACCCGCGGTGTAGGAGGGGTGTGACGGAGGAGAGTGTGCGCTTCGGAGACGATGTTGTCGCTATTTGTAAATGTCGGCGTCGCCGTGTAGTACAAAAAATAGAGCGTCATACACGCTAAAGCCCAAAAACTTGAATGAGCAAACCCCGCACCCAAGGTGGCATGTCAGACTCCAAATGAATTCGACCCTAAACCAAAACCCCGAGCAATTCAGCCTCAACAGTGAGACCCGGGTGTAGCCCGATACACTCACACCTCATGTCCGTAGAATTACACCCATGTGACCCCGGGTGTACGCGGTTTCAGCTCACACCTCATCAACTTGAGGTTACACTAGGGTGACTTGGGTGTAGGCCGGCACACCTACACCTCGTCGCCGTGAGGTTACACCGGTGTGGCCCCAGGTGTGGGTGGATGGTGTAGCGTCGGGTGTAGGCAAACGGTGTCACCCGGGTGTAGGCAGTCACTTACACCTCGTCTCCGTGAGGTTACACCAATGTGGCCTTGGGTGTGCGCGGATGGTGTGGCGCCGGGGTAGGCGGGCACACCCACACCTCGTCGGTGTGAGGCTACACCGGTGTGGCCCCGGGTGTGGGTGGATGGTGTGGCGTCGGGTGTAGGCGAATGGTGTGACCCGGGTGTAGGCAGTTACTCACACCTCGTCTCCGCGAGGTTACACCGGTGTAGCCCCGGGTGTGGGTGAACGGTGTGGCGTCGCGTGTGGGTGGATGGTGTGGCGTCGGGTGTGGGTGGACGGTGTGGCGTCGGGTGTAGGCGGACGGTGTGACCCGGGTGTAGGCGGGCACACTTGCACTGGTGTGACCCGGGTGTAGGTCCATGGTGTGACCCGCGGTGATGGAGGGGTGTGACGGAGGAGAGTGTGGCTTGGACGATGGTGTTGTGGTTGTTTGCAAAGGGTCGGTTTAATGTGCCTTGCACCAAAGATTATACACTCTAAAGCCAAAAAACTCAAATCAGCAAACCCTGCACCATAGGTGGCATCTCAGACTCCAAATCAGTTCGACCCTAAATCAAAACGCCGTGCTTCAACGTTCACGGCATGCATTATCCACCGCCACTATTACAGAGGTGCCACGGCGCAAGAGGCAACTTTTGATTGGCGGGGAATGGGAGGGCGAGCCTTATACCGATGGAAAGCTCTTTGAAAAGCGCACAAGATGCGCACAAAATACATGCAAATTGGGCAAAAATTAATTGAGATATAGCTCGCCGAAGTTAACAGTTAGACGGCGCACCCGGATATGCAACTTTTGCATGCGGAGGAATTAGCGGCCGTGCCTTATACCGATGAAAAGAGCGTGAGAAATCGGTCACAATGAAGCCAAGAACGACCGGAATCGGGCACAAAATGGCAGAGATATCGAAGGTGGAAGTTGGCGGCAACACGGCAATTACAATGAAAATGTCGCATTTGACTCGCACCGAATCTGTGAACGAAAATTAGATGGTTGGAAAGAGCTCACAAAATCAGTAAAGACTGACCTTTGAAACACTCAAATCGCACAAGATATGAGGGAGAAAATGCACCCTAAACATTGGTGTGGCACGCGGGGTACACGAGTGCGGTGTACCTCACGGAATGCACTGCAGTCCGGTCCCCTGTTAACATAGGACAGTGTTAATGTGTTCATGAGGGAGGAATTGATGCATTGTGCACATGTCCTGGGTCCATCGGGGGATCCCTCGATGCGTCGGTATCCCTATCCCATCCTGTTGTTACGGCAGAGCATCGGGGGATCTCCCGATGACCCACTCACTTGAAACCATATTCATAAAACATAAACCCTAAACCTAGGTAACCTCACCCTGGACGATACACTGTATGGACAGTGCTGATTGCATTTGGGATCCCTTAATGCTCAGGTATCATATCCTTGGTCCATCGGGGGATCCCTCGATGTGTTGGTATCCCTTCCCATCCTGAGGGTATGGCAGAACATCGGGGGATCTCTCGATGACCTCATTGCCCCTTTCGTCCCTCTGTTTTTTATTTTTTATGGTCCTTCTAGATAGTTGTTGTCCTGTAAGTAATGCGCATAGCCCCTCACGCGTGTGTATGAATCGTAGTCATCGAGAGATCCCCCGATGATCCGATTTGTATAACTCTTAATTGATTTGGAGCAAGAACTTGACCAACGGTGGTGTGTGTCTGTTCTGCAGGGAACAACAAGTATTGGAACCACTAGGTGACCACAGACCCGTGAAGCTGTATCCCTTTATCGATAGTTGGATCCATGGCTTCAATTTCGTTGGTGAATCAATCCTTCGAGGTGCACGGTAGAGAATCGACATGTTCTCGGACCAGCGTGACTTTGTTTGTACTTGATGGTAGATGGTAAACTTGTAATCGGAGTAAATATCGTAAATGCCTTTCTGGGTCTATCACGATGATAACGGTCCAAAAATAGGCACAGAAATCGCAACCTTCTGAAACCTCTTCTTTCGCAACAAGAGATGCAATTTGCTAGACTCACATGAAGTTCATTCTCGATAACTGACTCTGTTTTCAGCGTGATTAATTGCTTTCTCCGGATGTCTAGACAGTTCACTAGCATCACTGGGGCGTGAGTCCAAGCCAGACATTATAATCACTGAACGTTCGTGAAATGTTCTCCATAGATCTTTCCTGGAATCACCGTAGTGTAACAAGTGGCTGTATTTGGACGTTATTCTGAATTCTAGGATCGATGTTTGCTGGTTCATCGCTGGTACAGAAGCACGAGAGTTTTGAATTCATGTTTACAATGGCGCCGGCGCCATTCGAGCGTCCATCGGCATTTTGAAACAGAGATTCAAAACGATTTTTTTAACGGAGCAAGTTCCACGGCGTGTCCACGGAAGACTCAGGAACACATTCTGTCATGGATTCTCGATTTTAACAACCTTAATAAATACATTCACCATATAGCATTCGAAAGAAGTAAGTGAACGGCCGTTGATTTAGGAGATGAGTAAATTTTTATAATAAAATTACAGGTAAGAGAGATCTAGGTTTTGAAGAAACAGTTGAGTAGACCGCCGAAGGGAGTGCGCGCTTGAGCTTTATGAAATGCAGTGATCATGGCGTATTTAACAGAATTGAACCATCGGAAGTGCTCAAGTTTAAATATGGTTACAGAAATAGGAACTTAAAAGTGTACGATGTGTTCATCTTGGCATCATCAAGTTCCCACTATATAATTGCAAAAGCGACTCACCATGGCGTTATGGAGGCCTATTCATGACAGCGACCATTCATATTCATGCACCCTTTCATGTTCGCACCTCTTAACATGTCTTCTTTGGTTTACACTTGGAATGGTTTAGTATGCATAGCATAGGTTTCTTCGGCAAGCATAGCTGTGGTAGGCTTCCCAATCCCCTGGAGACACATCATTCGACACGGATTGATCGGATACTAGTTCTGTGCTCCTTAATTAAGTTCTCTTTAGGCCTCTTACAAGATGATGAATTTGGTGGGAGGGATTACGCAATACCACGTTCGCTGGATGGAACTTTTTGCACTGATGATATCGCTTATTCTGCATTCAGCAAATTCGCTTTCAAAGAATAAGGATCCTTATAGCCCCCTTGAGATACAAAATGACTCACCATACCCGATCAGCATTGCTTGCGCTGAAAAGAAAGCCGTGGATGGACACATTCGAATGCAATTCATTTTATCAGAATTTCTGACTCCGAATTCGGGTGCCCAACTTGGTTCTCCTTATCTTAAAAGTATGCACTTGGAATTGTTCGAAAACAACTTATTCTGCGAGTTTTCATTCCGGTCGCGGAGTTGGAATTGCGTGGAATCTTATATTGTGCAGCCTCTCTGCGTGTATGAAAATCCAGAGGTGTTGAGCACCCGCAACAAAGAGGGGGGGTACTCGGACGATGACTGCCCGATCTGCGATGAGTGGCCCCACACCGAGAAACCACGGTGTCGTTGGAAAATTGAGTCGGACGGAGTATATGTATCCCAGTTTAGTCCTCCGCGAGGCTGTCAGCATTATCTTAGAAAGAGCCAGTTCATGCTGAATCCATTCAGCTGGGGATTGGCGGATAAGCTTGAGGAGTACTATGTGTCAATACTGAATGACCTCGACCACGAATTGCTGGTGGCTTACGGACCGGAGGGTGGTGGGACGATTTTTCGAAGACTTCCATCCCGTCAGAACGTACCAGAAGGTCAACGTACGGTGGGATTTACTTTGAGTAGAGCTACTGATCCAGATCGGCTGGTGAGGTGGTTATGTAAGTTTGCCTTGGTTGCAACATTGGAGTATCGCAAAGACATCGTCCTCTGGATTCCTCCCGGTGATCCCAAAGATGAAATGCTGTGCATTGATTGCGCGTGGAAAGCGAGTGCGAGTGGACTTTACCTGGATTCAAGGGTTTGTAATCAAGACAATCCAGACTGGGTAAAAAAATTCGACTGGGTTGGACCTAATCGACAGCATTCAGCGTAAGTCTGGGAATGTCGGTTAGAATTCATGGAAACCAAGAACACCCTGCTGTCTCATTGATGTGATGCTCATATTGCGGATCACGATGGATTGGGACTGTTAAACAGCATTCACACGTGGACGGTGGTGGCATGGAAAGATGCACGATCGAAACCATCGACTTGATAAGCACAGACGGAGGACAGTTTATTCAAGTCCGGACACGAGCGGACCGTCGTCGATTGAGAATAAGGTATTAGAAGAACACAACGTTGATGGCGAGGCCAGCTGTCAAGGTGGAGGTTTGTGGATCGAGGTGGAGACGTCCAGGGGGATTCCATGGAGGAGGATGCCAAGAGCGATAAGGGTTCCGATCCTTGTGGAATTTCTCCACCGGCCAGAATCCGCGACGTCAACATCTCTCGTGATCATGATATGCGGATGCAATCGCATCCAAAGCCTCCTGCCGCAACGACATCATCTCATCACGAATTTGTGAGGCCGTCCCTCGTCCGAAATTCCTCGGCAGGTCACCTTGCGAGTGCAACAATAAAGGGCTCAAAAACTCAAAGTGATATCATATGATAGTGGAGACACAACAGAAAGCGACGAGGATGAAAGCCGGGAGAGGACGGTGGAGATTACGACGTCTACCGAGGTCGACACCGTGGAGTGAGGTGGAACAAAGAGATATACTCTTCCTCCCTCGCGAGGTACCACGGGTTCGATGAATACGAGTTTACCATGGTGACGTAGAGTTTATACACGTCACGTTTCAGGTGATCTCCTAAATGCTTGTCTCAGCGGCAAGACGGAGACAAAACCATAAGCCCTCCTATCTGCTCACACGAAGAAAACAGGACGCATAGGCCCGGAGTAGAGAATGGGCTCGGTGGGATGAACATGCCCCCTTCGAGAGTAGTCGTACTCTAGGCGACGTAGTTCAATTCAAATCTGATGTGAATGACAATATAGGCGATGACGTTGCATTTTCTCACTCTGGATGCGAGGTTTGAGAATTAGAGCCTGTCGTAATTTCCTGTCCAGAACTCTGGTCTGAGCGTAGGTGATTCGCAAAATGTTGCGTTGAACCAGTCAGGAGTACATTCAGGTGCAAGTTTGGAGATTTCGGGGCATGCTTCAGTTCTGGAATTTTCTAGGAAGTCCGTAGCTTGTGCAATTACTTGCATGTTTGAGGATGCAGCGCGAAATCTAATCTTGCAACCGGGAAAGCTCATTGTGGATCACCATGTATGAGTTTGGTGTGAGATCCACCCTGACGTCCTTTGGCATGTGGGGAGCCTGCACTGAAATCGCACAAATTTTCAATACTACAAATAAGAGCCGCTCACATGCACACTTTCTCATATATGTATTGGAAGAATGTGCGTGTGCGTGTCTGTTCCCTTGGTTCCCGTTTTTGCCCCTTACTTGGGAATCTCCTTATAGTTGTTTCCCGAGTGTGAATATTGGCGCAAGTCAAAAATTGATGAATCCTTTTGATACCGAAGTAAGACATATTGACTGCATTCGTGTATATGGGTATTGTTAATGGAGGGCAAGGCTTGATACGCATCGCCGATAAGCTGTACAATTATCCTTTTATCAAAGTTATTGGTATCTCGTTATGGGAGAAATGGTCGTCGACTGCAAAGGAGCACCCCATGCGTTGCGTGACTAGGCTCATACACATCGAGGCTTCCGGCTTCTTTTATCTCCTGAGGTTTAGATGTACATGCGTACCTAGGTCTACATCCCGGAACTAAGGTTGGCCTATGGACACAAACATGAGAGCATTACTACGGCATGCTCCTCGCCGTATTTATCACGGAGTCCATCACTTGCGGTTGGAGGTCGACATCGAGCTTGATTTCCCAGCCCCGCTGCAGCCTTGTTGAGCATCGTGATGCTTCATTGCAGCGCCAATCGCCTACGCCTATTGCACGTCCGGGTCATTGTACGACCTTCCTCCGTTAGACTCCGCGAAGTACTTGGAGCCCCCGGAGAACTTATAGACTGGGTTGTTGGATGGCTGGTTTGACAGCCATGCTGCCGAACTGAATCAACATCAAAAATCCAAGTTAGCGAATCAACCATGCGGAGAGCCAGTAAATCTAAACTCTCTCCCTGTTTCTCATACACATACTTAACCAAAACGAGACCAAACTCAAAGACTTCCAAGGCCCCGTGATACTAGACTTTAATGGATAGACGCTGAGCGGACTGTCCATATGTTCCGGGTGGCGACAATATAATCCCGCGTGTATTGTCATGGAATGATTTAGGTGATCTCCTAAATGTTGACGAGTAGCACTCCTTAGCCGAGAAGGGACCGGACGGGTCGGGGAAGCTTTTTCCACCGCGGTTGTTGCAGCCGTATGATCCATTCACATATGTTTATTTTACATTGCTATTCCATCCGTGGTTGTAATGTTGCATCTTTGAACTCCTGACGGAAGGGAGTGCGCGGGCCGAAGGGAAGGCGAAGAGGGAAGACGGGGCGCGGGCGGAGCAGCGTGCGCGTGCGCGTGCGGATGAGGGGCCGCCGGCGGAAAGGGGGTGCGGACGGAGGAGGGCGCAGGCGGATGAGCGTCCGCAGGGTGGATGAGGGGGGAGCGGGCGGACGAGGGAGGACGGAGGAGTGCATGCGGGCGGATGGGAGGGCGCGGACACAAGGGAGGCGGCCAGCGGAAGCGCCCTCGAGGTGTGACAGTGTGACCCTCGAGGTGTGACGGTGTCCCCCCAGCCCTTCGCTACACTGGTGTAACCCGTTGGTGTGACCCGTTGGTGTGACCCCTCTCCAAAGAAGGTGTGATGGTGTTCCTGCGGGTCCTTTGATACACCGGTGTGACCCCCGTCGTGTGACCCGTTTGCAGACGAGGTGTGACGGTGTTCCCCACAGCCCTCTGCCACACCTGTGGTGTACCCATTTGCGAAGTGGTGTTCCCACATCCCTCTGCCACACCGGTGTGACCTCGGGTGTAGGCGGACGGTGTGACGTCGGGGGAAGGGGAGAGTGTGGCGCCGGGTGTAGGCGGGCACACTAAACCGCGTCTCCGAGAGGTGACACCTGTGTGGCCCGGGGTGTAGGCGGACGGTGTGACCCGGGTGTGGGCGGGCACACTTACATTGGTGTAACCCGCGGTGTAGGCGGACAGAGTTACACTTGTGTGACCCGCGGTGTAGGAGGGGTGTGACCCGCGGTGTAGGCGGACAGAGTTACACTTGTGTGACCCGCGGTGTAGGAGGGGTGTGACGGAGGAGAGTGTGCGCTTCGGAGACGATGTTGTCGCTGTTTGTAAAGCGTCGGCGTCGGCGTCATACACACTAAAGCCCAAAAACTTGAATGAGCAAACCCCGCACCGAAGGTGGCATCTCAGACTCCAAATGAATTCGACCCTAAACCAAAACCCCGAGCAATTCAGCCTCAACAGTGAGACCCAAGTGTAGGCCGATATACTCACACCTCATGTCCGTAGAATTACACCCATGTGTCCCCGGGTGTACGCGGTTTCAGCTCATACCTCATCACCTTGAGGTTACACCAGGGTGACTTGGGTGTAGGCGGGCACACCCATACCTCGTCGCTGTGAGGATACACCGGTGTGGCCCCAAGTGTGGGTGGATGGTGTGGCGTCGGGTGTAGGCGAACAGTGTGACCCGGGTGTACGCAGTCACTCACACCTCGTCTCCGTGAGGTTACACTAGTATGGCAGAGGTGTCGGCAGATGGTGTGGCGCCGCGTGTAGGCGGGCACACCCACACCTCGTCGCCGTGAGGCTACACCGGTGTGGCCCCGGGTGTGGGTGAACGGTGTGGCGCCGGGTGTAGGCGGGCACAGCCACACCTCAACGCCGTGAGGAAACACCGGTGTGGCCCCGGGTGTGGGTGGATGGTGTAGCGTCGGGTGTGGGCAAACGGTGTGACCTGGGTGTAGGTAGTCACTCACACCTTGTCTCCGTGAGGTTACACTAGTGTGGCCTTGGGTGTCGGCAGATGGTGTGGCGCCGCGTGTAGGCGGGCACACCCACACCTCGTCGCCGTGAGGCTACACCGGTGTGGCCCCGGGTGTGGGTGAACGGTGTGGCGCCGGGTGTAGGCGGGCACACCCTAAACCTCAACGCAGTGAGGATACACCGGTGTGGCCCCGGGTGTGGGTGGATGGTGTGGCGTCGGGTGTGGGCAAACGGTGTGACCTGGGTGTAGGTAGTCACTTACACCTCGTCTCCGTGAGGTTACACCAGTGTGGCCTTGGGTGTGGGCGGATGGTGTGGCGTCGGGTGTAGGCGGGCACACCCACACCTCGTCGTTGTGAGGCTACACCGGTGTGGCCCCGGGTGTGGGTGAACGGTGTGGCGTCGGGTGTAGGCGGGCACACCCACACCTCGTCACCGTGAGGCTACACCGGTGTGGCCCCGGGTGTTGGTGGATGGTGTGGCGTCAGGTGTAGGCAAACGGTGTGACCCGGGTGTAGGCAGTCACTCACACCTTGTCTCCGTGAGGTTACACCTGTGTGGCGTCAAGTGTAGGTGGACGGTGTGGCGTGGGGTGTAGGCGGACGGTGTGACCGGGGTGTAGGCGGACGGTGTGACCGGGGTGTAGGCGGACGGTGTGACCGGGGTGTCGGTGGGCACACTTGCACTGGTGTGACCCGGGGTGTAGGTCCATGGTGTGACCCGCGGTGTAGGAGGGGTGTGACGGAGGAGAATGTGCTGTGACCCGGGTGTAGGCAGTCACTCACACCTTGTCTCCGTGAGGTTACACCTGTGTGGCGTCAAGTGTAGGCGGACGGTGTGACCGGGGTGTAGGCGGACGGTGTGACCGGGGTGTAGGCGGACGGTGTGACCGGGGTGTAGGCGGACGGTGTGACCGGGGTGTAGGCGGACGGTGTCACCCGGGTGTCGGTGGGCACACTTGCACTGGTGTGCCCCGGGTGCAGGTCCATGGTGTGACCCGCGGTGTAGGAGGGGTGTGACGGAGGAGAGTGTGGCTTGGACGATGGTATTGTGGTTGTTTGCAAAGGGTTGGTGTGATGTGGCTTGCACTGAAGATCATACACACTAAAGCCCAAAAACGTAAATGAGCAAACCCCGCACCATAGGTGGCATCGAAAACTCCAAATGAATTCGACCCTAAATCAAAACGCCGTGCTTCACCGTTCACGGCCTGCATTATCCACCGCCACTGTTACAGAGGTGCCACGGCTCTAGAGGCAAGTTTTGATTGGCGGGGAATGGGAGGGCGAGCCTTATACCGATGGAAAGCTCTTCGAAAAGCGCATAAGATGCACACAAAAAACAAGCAAATTGAGCAAGAATTGATTGAGATATCGCTCGCCGAAGTTAACAGTTGGACGGCGCACCCGGAAATGCAACTTTTGCATGCGGAGGAATTAGCGGGCGTGCCTTATACCGATGGAAAGAGCGTGAAAAATCAGTCACAATGAAGCCAAGAACGACCGGAATCGGGCACAAAATGGCGAAGATATGAAAGGTGGAAGTTGGCGGCAACACGGCAATTTCAATGAAAATGTCGCATTTGACTCGCACCGAATCTGTGAACGAAAATTAGATATTTGGAAAGAGCTCACAAAATCAGTAAAGACCGACCTTTGAAACTCTCAAATCGCACAAGATATGAGGGAGAAAATGCTCCTCAAAAATTGGTGTGACCGGCGGGCTACACCAGTGCGGTGTACCGCACGGAATGCACTGCATTCCGGTCTTCTCTTAACATAGACTTGATTGCATGATAACATGAAACAAGTTGAACGTTTATTTCATGACTTTCTAGTATAAAGTTCTCAAACAAATAACGAAACTTATTCCGCAATTTATTAACTTATATTCTAATGTGAAACCCATGTATAGTATAATGCTATTGACATAATTCAGCCATATTTAAAACGATAATTAATTCTTTGGCACCTAAAATATTACCTTTTAGCTTACATTCTCTGATTTATTTTTAAACTTCTTTACATTTCTAAAGTCACGTAATAAAATCATCCAAAATTTGTGTATATTAAAAACAATTACACATTTGATTCAAATGTCATGACTTGGAGTTGTTCATGAGCTTTTGGCACGTTCAAATAGTTCAATTCCATGACTTTAATGAATAGAGTACCATTAAGTTAGACATATGTAACATATACATACATAACAAATAAAAGTCAACCACGCCCTAGAGCCAATTAGAGGGATTTCAAATTGATATCAAAATCCATGTTTGGACTTTGTATGCCTAAGATATTAATGGATGAAGTTTGCAAATTCAGAACTTCATCCATCTATATCTCATGCATACAAAGTCCAAACATGAAGTGTCATACCATTTTGGAATGCTCGACATTGGCCCTAGGATGTGGCAAAAGTTTAATGTCAAACCCTAAACCTCATCAAAAAGTCATAATCTTAAGACCACCCCTATATATCTCTTAAACAAAGCACATCTAGACAAATCCAACATCACCATTGGATTCCCCATGCCCAAATTAGTGGGGGTAGGTATCTTCAAACTTCCAAAATAATCAATATTCAAGTAAAAGTCAACAACATTTACCGAAGTCAAACGTTTAATATCTCCCAAATGGTGATAGTGTTAAGCGAAATTATTTCACCATTGGATTCACAGCCTTTGAAAATGGGGGGGTACATGTCGTTGAAATTTCAAAATTCCAAACCCACAAGCATTTGGAAACCCTAAAGACCACTTATAACCCCACTTTAACTTCTTAACCCTAACCCTAATGAGAATTTCGACTACACCATTGGATTCACAATGCCCTAATATGGGGGGGTAGGTATATTCAAAATTCCAAAATACCTCACCAATCAAAAAGTCAACTCAAATTTTGCAAAGTCCAAGATGCTATATCTTCCAAATGGTGATAGTGTTAAGCAAAATTATTGAACCATTGGATTCACAACCCTTGTAAATGGGGGGGTAGGTCCTCTCAAAACCTCATTCTAAGTATGCCATATAATCGGGGACACACATGTAACCCTAAAACCCTAAACCTAAACCTAAAACCCTAAACCTACGCAGGCTCCCCTCTACACACATAAAAAAACCCGAAAAATTAGGCCATATTTCGAATTTTCCACCTAAACCAGTGTCCGGGATGGGAAACGGAGTCCTGGCTCGTGAAGAATTCGGTGAGGCAAAAAATATTTCTGGAAAGAGCTCAGAAAATCAGTAATTCTAGCCCCAGAAAAATCCCCGATCGGACCTTTTTCGAGGGAGAACCGATTTTCTGAAGATTGGTGTGACCTGCGGGCTACACCAGTGCGGTGTACCGCACGGAATGCACTGCATTCCGGTCCCCTCTTAACATAGAATCTCCCGTTTTCTGAAACCTTCCAAAAAAGTTTGACACCTCAAAAAAGGTTCTTTTTTAATTTTTTTTTTTGAGGTGGCCTACGCGGGCCCCCCTCTACACACCATAAAATTTTCAAAATTTTCAGAGACAAAAATTATTTTCACATCGCCTTCGGGAAATGATTGCCGCTTGGAACCCCGGTGTACCCTAGGTTTTTTTTGGGGGGGTGGCCTACGCGGGCCCCCCCCTACACACCATAAAAGTTTCAAAAATTTTGGAGACCAACATGATTCCCACATCAGCGCTTTCCCGCAGCACCGTGACCTTCCGGAAATGATTCCCGTTGGGAAAATACTCTTTTTTCAATTTTATTTTTTTTGGGTGGCCTACGCAGGCCCTCCTCTACACACCATAACAATCTCACATAACCCCTCCATTCTTCTTGTTCCTGTCCCTCTTTTATCCTTCTTGTTCAATACTTTCACACAACCGGGCCTCCATTCTCCTTGTTCGTGTTCCTCTCTCACTTATTCACTTGTTTTCTTCTCACCCTTCTACTTTCATCTCCTCTCATCATTTTCTGAACACTTGGTCACCCGTGGAATGCAACACTCCACAAATGGACCTATGGCAATACTACCCAAAAGTTAATGACATCAACCCCACCTACACCCCCAAGCGTCCCTCTGAATCAACCCTAAACCCTACGTAGCGGGCTCCGGGTCCTCCCGGACCCTGCGCCCTTCCGCCGCCAAACCCTTCTCGCTCCGCTCGATGGGTTTGGCACAGCCCCATCTTCATCTCCCAACCCTAAACTCCCTACAAACCCTAAACCAACCCTAGACCCCCCTAAACCCTAGACCCCACTAAACCCTAGACCCTACAACCGCGTGTCCTCATCCACTGCGTCCTTGACGGCCACGGACTTTCCACACAAAGCCCCCTCTCCCCCCACACACACACCCCCCACACACACCCCCCAAGGCCCGCAGGGGAGCCAAGGCACACACGGGACCACAAAGGAGGAGCGTCTCCCCCCCCGAGGCCCATGCGGCCCAAGCCCCCCAAGCCCCACCCCCCAAGGCCCGTAGGGGAGCCAAGGCACGCACGGGACCACAAAGGAGGAGCGTCTCCCCCCCCGAGGCCCATGCGGCCCAAGCCCCCCAAGCCCCACCCCCCAAGGCCCGTAGGGGAGCCAAGGCACGCACGGGACCACAAAGGAGGAGCGTCTCCCCCCCCGAGGCCCATGCGGCCCAAGCCCCCCAAGCCCCACCCCCCAAGGCCCGTAGGGGAGCCAAGGCACGCACGGGACCACAAAGGAGGAGCGTCTCCCCCCCCCCCCGAGGCCCATGCGGCCCAAGCCCCCCAAGCCCCACCCCCCAAGGCCAAGACCAAGGCCAAGGCCAAGACCAAGGCCAAGGCCAAGACCAAGGCCAAGGCCAAGACCAAGCCAAGGCCAAGGCCAAGACCAAGCCCAAGCCAAGGCCAAGCCCAAGCCAAGGCCAAGCCCAAGCCCAAGCCCAAGCCCAAGCCCAAGCCCAAGCCCAAGCCCAAGCCCAAGCCCAAGACCAAACCCAAGCCCAAGCCCATGCCCATAGAGTTAGGAGATCACCTAAATCCTCTAGGTAGTTTTCAGAAATGTGACCTTCGGGAAATGATTCCCGATTGAAAAATACTCTTTTTTCAAATTTTTTTTTTGGGGTGGCCTACGCAGGCCCTTCTACACACCATAAAATTTTCAAAATTTTCGGAGACAAAAATGACTTTCACATCTCCCGGCCCCAGCCCTTTCCCGCAGCACCGTGACCTTCCGGAAATGATTCCCGCTTGGAAAATAAAGTTTTTTCAAATTTTTTTTTTGGGGTGGCCTACGCAGGCTCCCCTCTACACACATAAAAAAACCCGAAAAATTAGGCCATATTTCGAATTTTCCACCTAAACCAGTGTCCGGGATGGGAAACGGAGTCCTGGCTCGTGAAGAATTCGGTGAGGCAAAAAATATTTCTGGAAAGAGCTCAGAAAATCAGTAATTCTAGCCCCAGAAAAATCCCCGATCGGACCTTTTTCGAGGGAGAACCGATTTTCTGAAGATTGGTGTGACCTGCGGGCTACACCAGTGCGGTGTACCGCACGGAATGCACTGCATTCCGGTCCCCTCTTAACATAGACCAAAGTCAACTACCCTAGCTCAAAGTCAACGAGGCTATATCTCCAAAACTACAACAGTCTTGGGAAATGTTTTTACATATTCGGATTCCCTATACCATAAAATGGGGAGGTAGGTCACCTCAAAATGCCAAAATAGTATGCCAAAAAGGCGGGAACACCCTTGTAACCCTAAACCCTAGTTGCCACCCCATAAAAGGAACCTTGCTATTTCTATTATTAGCCGTATAGGTGGAGCCGACGCTATAGAAAATTGGGAGGGAATTCCGGCCATATATAGGGATTTGTCATCGGAGTTTGCATGCATGAGATATGGATGGATGAAGTTTCAACAATCCAAAGTTCATCCGTCTATATCTCCTAAATGAAGATAGTCTTGGGAAATGTTTTTACATATTTCAATTCCTTGAGCTTAAAATAGAGTGTAGGTGTCCTTAAAACTTAGATCACTTTGGTCAATTGACAATGATTACTATTTAAAGAGTTTACCTTAGATTGCCTATAACTCCTAACCAACTCTATTTATGGAAAAATAATTTAAGAGCACCATCCAAAAACAACTAACAACTATCACATAAGCCTTTGAAAATTTCAAAAATGCTTTAAATAGACCAAAGTCAACTACCCTAGCTCAAAGTCAACGAGGCTATATCTCCAAAACTACAACAGTCTTGGGAAATGTTTTTACATATTCGGATTCCCTATACCATAAAATGGGGAGGTAAGTCACCTCAAAATGCCAAAAAAAGTATGCCAAAAAGGCGAGAACACCCTTGTAACCCTAAACCCTAGTTGCCACCCCATAAAAGGAACCTTGCTATTTCTATTATTAGCCGTATAGGTGGAGCCGACGCTATAGAAAATTGGGAGGGAATTCCGGCCATATATAGGGATTTGTCATCGGAGTTTGCATGCATGAGATATGGATGGATGAAGTTTCAACAATCCAAAGTTCATCCGTCTATATCTCCTAAATGAAGATAGTCTTGGGAAATGTTTTTACATATTTCAATTCCTTGAGCTTAAAATAGAGTGTAGGTGTCCTTAAAACTTAGATCACTTTGGTCAATTGACAATGATTACTATTTAAAGAGTTTACCTTAGATTGCCTATAACTCCTAACCAACTCTATTTATGGAAAAATAATTTAAGAGCACCATCCAAAAATAACTAACAACTATCACATAAGCCTTTGAAAATTTCAAAAATGCTTTAAATAGACCAAAGTCAACTACCCTAGCTCAAAGTCAACGAGGCTATATCTCCAAAACTACAACAGTCTTGGGAAATGTTTTTACATATTCGGATTCCCTATACCATAAAATGGGGAGGTAGGTCACCTCAAAATGCCAAAAAAAGTATGCCAAAAAGGCGGGAACACCCTTGTAACCCTAAACCCTAAACCCTAGTTGCCACCCCATAAAAGGAACCTTGCTATTTCTATTATTAGCCGTATAGGTGGAGCCGACGCTATAGAAAATTGGGAGGGAATTCCGGCCATATATAGGGATTTGTCATCGGAGTTTGCATGCATGAGATATGGATGGATGAAGTTTCAACAATCCAAAGTTCATCCGTCTATATCTCCTAAATGAAGATAGTCTTGGGAAATGTTTTTACATATTTCAATTCCTTGAGCTTAAAATAGAGTGTAGGTGTCCTTAAAACTTAGATCACTTTGGTCAATTGACAATGATTACTATTTAAAGAGTTTACCTTAGATTGCCTATAACTCCTAACCAACTCTATTTATGGAAAAATAATTTAAGAGCACCATCCAAAAATAACTAACAACTATCACATAAGCCTTTGAAAATTTCAAAAATGCTTTAAATAGACCAAAGTCAACTACCCTAGCTCAAAGTCAACGAGGCTATATCTCCAAAACTACAACAGTCTTGGGAAATGTTTTTACATATTCGGATTCCCTATACCATAAAATGGGGAGGTAGGTCACCTCAAAATGCCAAAAAAAGTATGCCAAAAAGGCGGGAACACCCTTGTAACCCGAAACCCTAACCCTAAACCCTAAACCCTAAACCCTAAACCCTAAACCCTAGTTGCCACCCCATAAAAGGAACCTTGCTATTTCTATTATTAGCCGTATAGGTGGAGCCGACGCTATAGAAAATTGGGAGGGAATTCCGGCCATATATAGGGATTTGTCATCGGAGTTTGCATGCATGAGATATGGATGGATGAAGTTTCAACAATCCAAAGTTCATCCGTCTATATCTCCTAAATGAAGATAGTCTTGGGAAATGTTTTTACATATTTCAATTCCTTGAGCTTAAAATAGAGTGTAGGTGTCCTTAAAACTTAGATCACTTTGGTCAATTGACAATGATTACTATTTAAAGAGTTTACCTTAGATTGCCTATAACTCCTAACCAACTCTATTTATGGAAAAATAATTTAAGAGCACCATCCAAAAATAACTAACAACTATCACATAAGCCTTTGAAAATTTCAAAAATGCTTTAAATAGACCAAAGTCAACTACCCTAGCTCAAAGTCAACGAGGCTATATCTCCAAAACTACAACAGTCTTGGGAAATGTTTTTACATATTCGGATTCCCTATACCATAAAATGGGGAGGTAGGTCACCTCAAAATGCCAAAAAAAGTATGCCAAAAAGGCGGGAACACCCTTGTAACCCGAAACCCTAACCCTAAACCCTAAACCCTAAACCCTAAACCCTAGTTGCCACCCCATAAAAGGAACCTTGCTATTTCTATTATTAGCCGTATAGGTGGAGCCGACGCTATAGAAAATTGGGAGGGAATTCCGGCCATATATAGGGATTTGTCATCGGAGTTTGCATGCATGAGATATGGATGGATGAAGTTTCAACAATCCAAAGTTCATCCGTCTATATCTCCTAAATGAAGATAGTCTTGGGAAATGTTTTTACATATTTCAATTCCTTGAGCTTAAAATAGAGTGTAGGTGTCCTTAAAACTTAGATCACTTTGGTCAATTGACAATGATTACTATTTAAAGAGTTTACCTTAGATTGCCTATAACTCCTAACCAACTCTATTTATGGAAAAATAATTTAAGAGCACCATCCAAAAATAACTAACAACTATCACATAAGCCTTTGAAAATTTCAAAAATGCTTTAAATAGACCAAAGTCAACTACCCTAGCTCAAAGTCAACGAGGCTATATCTCCAAAACTACAACAGTCTTGGGAAATGTTTTTACATATTCGGATTCCCTATACCATAAAATGGGGAGGTAGGTCACCTCAAAATGCCAAAAAAAGTATGCCAAAAAGGCGGGAACACCCTTGTAACCCTAAACCCTAGTTGCCACCCCATAAAAGGAACCTTGCTATTTCTATTATTAGCCGTATAGGTGGAGCCGACGCTATAGAAAATTGGGAGGGAATTCCGGCCATATATAGGGATTTGTCATCGGAGTTTGCATGCATGAGATATGGATGGATGAAGTTTCAACAATCCAAAGTTCATCCGTCTATATCTCCTAAATGAAGATAGTCTTGGGAAATGTTTTTACATATTTCAATTCCTTGAGCTTAAAATAGAGTGTAGGTGTCCTTAAAACTTAGATCACTTTGGTCAATTGACAATGATTACTATTTAAAGAGTTTACCTTAGATTGCCTATAACTCCTAACCAACTCTATTTATGGAAAAATAATTTAAGAGCACCATCCAAAAATAACTAACAACTATCACATAAGCCTTTGAAAATTTCAAAAATGCTTTAAATAGACCAAAGTCAACTACCCTAGCTCAAAGTCAACGAGGCTATATCTCCAAAACTACAACAGTCTTGGGAAATGTTTTTACATATTCGGATTCCCTATACCATAAAATGGGGAGGTAGGTCACCTCAAAATGCCAAAAAAAGTATGCCAAAAAGGCGGGAACACCCTTGTAACCCTAAACCCTAAACCCTAGTTGCCACCCCATAAAAGGAACCTTGCTATTTCTATTATTAGCCGTATAGGTGGAGCCGACGCTATAGAAAATTGGGAGGGAATTCCGGCCATATATAGGGATTTGTCATCGGAGTTTGCATGCATGAGATATGGATGGATGAAGTTTCAACAATCCAAAGTTCATCCGTCTATATCTCCTAAATGAAGATAGTCTTGGGAAATGTTTTTACATATTTCAATTCCTTGAGCTTAAAATAGAGTGTAGGTGTCCTTAAAACTTAGATCACTTTGGTCAATTGACAATGATTACTATTTAAAGAGTTTACCTTAGATTGCCTATAACTCCTAACCAACTCTATTTATGGAAAAATAATTTAAGAGCACCATCCAAAAATAACTAACAACTATCACATAAGCCTTTGAAAATTTCAAAAATGCTTTAAATAGACCAAAGTCAACTACCCTAGCTCAAAGTCAACGAGGCTATATCTCCAAAACTACAACAGTCTTGGGAAATGTTTTTACATATTCGGATTCCCTATACCATAAAATGGGGAGGTAGGTCACCTCAAAATGCCAAAAAAAGTATGCCAAAAAGGCGGGAACACCCTTGTAACCCGAAACCCTAACCCTAAACCCTAAACCCTAAACCCTAAACCCTAGTTGCCACCCCATAAAAGGAACCTTGCTATTTCTATTATTAGCCGTATAGGTGGAGCCGACGCTATAGAAAATTGGGAGGGAATTCCGGCCATATATAGGGATTTGTCATCGGAGTTTGCATGCATGAGATATGGATGGATGAAGTTTCAACAATCCAAAGTTCATCCGTCTATATCTCCTAAATGAAGATAGTCTTGGGAAATGTTTTTACATATTTCAATTCCTTGAGCTTAAAATAGAGTGTAGGTGTCCTTAAAACTTAGATCACTTTGGTCAATTGACAATGATTACTATTTAAAGAGTTTACCTTAGATTGCCTATAACTCCTAACCAACTCTATTTATGGAAAAATAATTTAAGAGCACCATCCAAAAATAACTAACAACTATCACATAAGCCTTTGAAAATTTCAAAAATGCTTTAAATAGACCAAAGTCAACTACCCTAGCTCAAAGTCAACGAGGCTATATCTCCAAAACTACAACAGTCTTGGGAAATGTTTTTACATATTCGGATTCCCTATACCATAAAATGGGGAGGTAGGTCACCTCAAAATGCCAAAAAAAGTATGCCAAAAAGGCGGGAACACCCTTGTAACCCGAAACCCTAACCCTAAACCCTAAACCCTAAACCCTAAACCCTAGTTGCCACCCCATAAAAGGAACCTTGCTATTTCTATTATTAGCCGTATAGGTGGAGCCGACGCTATAGAAAATTGGGAGGGAATTCCGGCCATATATAGGGATTTGTCATCGGAGTTTGCATGCATGAGATATGGATGGATGAAGTTTCAACAATCCAAAGTTCATCCGTCTATATCTCCTAAATGAAGATAGTCTTGGGAAATGTTTTTACATATTTCAATTCCTTGAGCTTAAAATAGAGTGTAGGTGTCCTTAAAACTTAGATCACTTTGGTCAATTGACAATGATTACTATTTAAAGAGTTTACCTTAGATTGCCTATAACTCCTAACCAACTCTATTTATGGAAAAATAATTTAAGAGCACCATCCAAAAATAACTAACAACTATCACATAAGCCTTTGAAAATTTCAAAAATGCTTTAAATAGACCAAAGTCAACTACCCTAGCTCAAAGTCAACGAGGCTATATCTCCAAAACTACAACAGTCTTGGGAAATGTTTTTACATATTCGGATTCCCTATACCATAAAATGGGGAGGTAGGTCACCTCAAAATGCCAAAAAAAGTATGCCAAAAAGGCGGGAACACCCTTGTAACCCTAAACCCTAGTTGCCACCCCATAAAAGGAACCTTGCTATTTCTATTATTAGCCGTATAGGTGGAGCCGACGCTATAGAAAATTGGGAGGGAATTCCGGCCATATATAGGGATTTGTCATCGGAGTTTGCATGCATGAGATATGGATGGATGAAGTTTCAACAATCCAAAGTTCATCCGTCTATATCTCCTAAATGAAGATAGTCTTGGGAAATGTTTTTACATATTTCAATTCCTTGAGCTTAAAATAGAGTGTAGGTGTCCTTAAAACTTAGATCACTTTGGTCAATTGACAATGATTACTATTTAAAGAGTTTACCTTAGATTGCCTATAACTCCTAACCAACTCTATTTATGGAAAAATAATTTAAGAGCACCATCCAAAAACAACTAACAACTATCACATAAGCCTTTGAAAATTTCAAAAATGCTTTAAATAGACCAAAGTCAACTACCCTAGCTCAAAGTCAACGAGGCTATATCTCCAAAACTACAACAGTCTTGGGAAATGTTTTTACATATTCGGATTCCCTATACCATAAAATGGGGAGGTAAGTCACCTCAAAATGCCAAAAAAAGTATGCCAAAAAGGCGAGAACACCCTTGTAACCCTAAACCCTAGTTGCCACCCCATAAAAGGAACCTTGCTATTTCTATTATTAGCCGTATAGGTGGAGCCGACGCTATAGAAAATTGGGAGGGAATTCCGGCCATATAGGGATTTGTCATCGGAGTTTGCATGCATGAGATATGGATGGATGAAGTTTCAACAATCCAAAGTTCATCCGTCTATATCTCCTAAATGAAGATAGTCTTGGGAAATGTTTTTACATATTTCAATTCCTTGAGCTTAAAATAGAGTGTAGGTGTCCTTAAAACTTAGATCACTTTGGTCAATTGACAATGATTACTATTTAAAGAGTTTACCTTAGATTGCCTATAACTCCTAACCAACTCTATTTATGGAAAAATAATTTAAGAGCACCATCCAAAAATAACTAACAACTATCACATAAGCCTTTGAAAATTTCAAAAATGCTTTAAATAGACCAAAGTCAACTACCCTAGCTCAAAGTCAACGAGGCTATATCTCCAAAACTACAACAGTCTTGGGAAATGTTTTTACATATTCGGATTCCCTATACCATAAAATGGGGAGGTAGGTCACCTCAAAATGCCAAAAAAAGTATGCCAAAAAGGCGGGAACACCCTTGTAACCCTAAACCCTAAACCCTAGTTGCCACCCCATAAAAGGAACCTTGCTATTTCTATTATTAGCCGTATAGGTGGAGCCGACGCTATAGAAAATTGGGAGGGAATTCCGGCCATATATAGGGATTTGTCATCGGAGTTTGCATGCATGAGATATGGATGGATGAAGTTTCAACAATCCAAAGTTCATCCGTCTATATCTCCTAAATGAAGATAGTCTTGGGAAATGTTTTTACATATTTCAATTCCTTGAGCTTAAAATAGAGTGTAGGTGTCCTTAAAACTTAGATCACTTTGGTCAATTGACAATGATTACTATTTAAAGAGTTTACCTTAGATTGCCTATAACTCCTAACCAACTCTATTTATGGAAAAATAATTTAAGAGCACCATCCAAAAATAACTAACAACTATCACATAAGCCTTTGAAAATTTCAAAAATGCTTTAAATAGACCAAAGTCAACTACCCTAGCTCAAAGTCAACGAGGCTATATCTCCAAAACTACAACAGTCTTGGGAAATGTTTTTACATATTCGGATTCCCTATACCATAAAATGGGGAGGTAGGTCACCTCAAAATGCCAAAAAAAGTATGCCAAAAAGGCGGGAACACCCTTGTAACCCTAAACCCTAAAACCTTAACCCCTAAACGCCTAAACGACCAAAAACTGGTCGTTTTCATTTTTCCAAGTTCCATAACTGTCATCCAAATGACAATTTTTCATCCATTTTTTTTTCATGTTGTAAAGTTGTGAGAAATCTATCTAATCTCATTAACAAATTCTCAAAATAATAATTTCATGAATTTTGGTGCCTCTCTAAAGTCCAAAACATCAATACCGTGTGTGTATTCAAAAATTCCTTTATACATACAGTTGAAACACAATTTTGACTATCAGGATGATCTTTTTTGCAGTTGAGGTAAACTAATAAAATGTAGTTTGGCAAATCTTTTTTCCAGTCCAATTTAAAATTTTGAAAAATACCTAAAATTGAGTGATTTGTAGCTGGTATAAGATGAAGGGGTATAACCGTGGCTACTTCTTGATTTTCCACGGTTTTAGGTTTTTTCATCATATTTTTGAATTAAAACATAAATTTTGAGCACGGTAACTAATATAAGGTTTTTGGTTGTCATATTTATCTATGGTAAATATTTCATAATTTTTTAGTATAACCTATATTTGATATAAATTTTCTTTGTTTGTCTTGATTTGAAAATTTATATTAATTACATTTTGAAACATTTAATTTTGATAAAATTATTTCTTGTAGATAACATGTGTATCTAGCTAAGAAAAGTTTAAAATTCATATTTTACATTGTTTATAGTAGAAAAATAGAACATCCAAAGTCAAAGTCTATTTCCGTGGTCATAGGCTCAGGCATTTGGGGGTTAAACCTAAGCCCCCCAAGCCCCACCCCCCAAGGCCAAGGCCAACACCAAGCCCAAGCCCAAGCCCATAGAGTTAGGAGATCACCTAAATCCTCTAGGTAGTTTTCAGAAATGTGACCTTCGGGAAATGATTCCCGATTGAAAAATACTCTTTTTTCAAATTTTTTTTTTGGGGCGGCCTACGCAGGCCCCCCTCTACACACCATAAAATTTTCAAAATTTTCGGAGACAAAAATGACTTTCACATCTCCCGGCCCCAGCCCTTTCCCGCAGCACCGTGACCTTCCGGAAATGATTCCCGCTTGGAAAATAAAGTTTTTTCAAATTTTTTTTTTGGGGTGGCCTATGCAGGCTCCCCTCTACACACATAAAAGAACCCGAAAAATTAGGCCATATTTCGAATTTTCCACCTAAACCAGTGTCCGGGATGGGAAACGGAGTCCTGGCTCGTGAAGAATTAGGTGAGGCAAAAAATATTTCTGGAAAGAGCTCAGAAAATCAGTAATTCTAGCCCCAGAAAAATCCCCGATCGGACCTTTTTCGAGGGAGAACCGATTTTCTGAAGATTGGTGTGGCAGGTAGGGTAGACCACTGCGGTGTACCTCACGGAATGCACTGCATTCCGGTCCCTTCTTAACATAGAACTGCCATTCCCATATTGGCCATTGATCATGTAGTGAATGATTTTAGTAATATCGCATGTTCTAAGTCAGCAATTCATAAGCTGTAATGACTTTTTCATTATAAAGGCTTTGTCGTTTACATTGATTGCATTCTATTTCAATACATTCTATCTTGAACAAGTGCCCTCGTATCCCCTGACATGTACCCTTTATTACAGCAAACATATACTTGTTATTAGATGTCCTAATCTTCAAACCTAACACGTTTAGGGTTGCCCACTACACTATCAGCAGGGCTGCGAACCTCTGACTGTACTGCAGGACAAACTACATTTTCGTTCACCTTCGTTCCCACACTTGGCAAGTGTCCTTGGTATGAACGTTTCAGCAATGGCCCACCTCCCCGCCTCCGATTCACTGATTCCCTAGAATAGGTTCCTCTTGGGATCTTTCCAACCTTGGAGTATGCATGAGGTTGCAAAGGCACATCTGCGTCCTCCTCCAGCACTCTGACATCATCCGAATTTCCTGAACGTCGAGGGTCAGCTCTTACATCCGGTTGCACGTCAACATCCGTTGTCAAAGGACGCCCTTGGCTGTTGGCCATTACCTCTTCTTTGTCCTCCACCTCAACATATGGTTGAAATGGACAAACATCGTCAGCAAGTGAAACAACAATATCTTTGACGTCCTCCATAACTGCTGTCCCGCACTACGGAAAAGAGCTTCACAAAACACCAACAGAAAAGAGAAAGAGACCTTCCATAACCCTATCTTAAATATCGTTGAAGAAGATGCTTGGTGCCCTTGAAAATCAGCTTTTCATTCATTTGAAAGTTGTCATCGTCCTAAACTGAATGGAAAAGGATGAGGGTTGAGCAGAAGTCATTTAGCATTTAAAATTAAAAAATAAAATAAAATAAAATAAAATCATAAAAGCAAAAAAAAAAAAAAAAAAAAAAAAAAACATTTATAAAAAATGAAACTAAAAAAATGAAAGTAAACAAAAGCAAAAATAAATATTAAGGTTGAAAATAATATGAAGGCGATTAAGAAAAGAAAGAGAAAATAAAATGAAAGAGAATTAAAGGAAAGGACTCTTTTCACCCCTTTAACAAGATAGATTGAATAATGGAAGTTAATATTAAAAAAATAAATAAATAAATAAAAGTTGAAAGGCATGTAGACTATGGCAGATGAATCCTAGCAATGTTAAGAAAATGTTACGAAATTAAATGTTACTTGATCCCTCTTAAGAGGTTCGATACCAATACATTTTAAGTAATAATTTGCATATAAATGTGAGGAGATAAGGGGAATTAATGTATGCTCAAACTAGTTAGAAGGAGCTGGAGCATAGTAATTGGTGCACGTTAAAAAATTAATCACCAAGAAAAGAGAAAATGAACTACAAATTCAATGAAAATACTGTAATTAGTCCACGGTTATAGGGTCAATTAAATTACTAAAATTAGTAACTTTCCAAAAATATATTGAGAATATTCGAATCTTCTAATTTTATAATTTATTTTTAGTAAAAAAATGCTATTTTTAGGTTCTGTCCCCCATTCTGTGCTCTCCGCTCTCCAAATCTGCGCTCACCGCTCTGCGCTCTCCGCTCACGTTCAAGCTACGTCCTACTTACATCTTGACTCTTCTTGTAATTCTTCTTTGTGTAATAATTCCAAATTAGTGGACTTAGTTCTGCAGCGTTGTGGTAGTGCGTCTATTCTCGGTTTCGTTGCTTTTTGTGGCCTTGATCGATTATTTTACAAGTGTATCATATGCACTTTGTTCTTGTAGATCTTGCATCACGACGCAGTCCAACAGCAGTTGCTCATTTTTCTCAACATCACCTTTTACCACTCTTGTAAGTGAAAGCACAACGTCTTGGTTTAAAAGTGCCCAAGAATAGCAGTTACTAGAGCCAGTTTGCAGCTCTTGCTTCATACCCTGGGCCTATTCTGATGGGTCATGAGTGTGTCTCGATCACAAGCAACGTAACGATCACACTCCCTATTACACTCCAACGGAGTCAATGCGAGAATTGTTGCTTCCCAGGTTGTGACCCCTGTAGTTCAAGTCTTTGGCATTCTTTGATTAGTTCATTTCTAGAGTAAAAATTTGATGCATAGAATTGCATTAGACTTCTGTGCTCGTGGACATATTCTGATTTCTCTTTTGTGTAACAAGGATTGTCTAGATTATAATCCCTTCGTTGAAAAACAATTGAGTTGACGTTCTGTTGGTACATGGCTTTGTCAAGTGACAAATCACGAATAATGACTACCAAGCCTGTTACACTGGGATCTAGGATGGGCGTGTGAGCTTTGGGAAGACAGGGTAGGCCAGGGGAGTGTAAGTCCCCTTGGAGTAACCGTACTAAGGGAGATGAACAGGGCAGTGGCTACGAGTAAGTCTAATCATGTAACCCGAGGGTAGTACCAAGGGTAACCTAGTAACCTCGGATACATTCAAGGGTAGTCAGAGTAAGGAGGAAATTAAGAGAGTAAGGAATGCAGCACAAGCAACATAACCGCATACAGTTAGGGAGAAACCAGAGAGGAAGAGGAAGGTAGGCAGGCATGCACAGTGGGATAGAGCTGAGGAGAGGATACGATCTCAAACATATCACCAAGAAATTCCTTTACTGAGTAATAGAGCAACAGCCCTCATGGGGTTACCATGGAATCCAAGGCCGAGGCCAAGAGTATGCAAAACCAGAGTCTACGCTCTAAGACTGGACTACGACTCGTACAAAACTAATGAGTGTCCTTTCACTACGGTTCTATGACTTTATACTGCTGGTATTTCCTAGGTGCCTCGGTAGTACTGCTAGTGTCACCGCTTAGAACTGTAGTCTCCTATTCTTCTTGACTGCTTCCACGTCTTCCTTGTCTCCTAAATCTTCTGGCCTTCTTGGGCGGGTAACATTTTGCCGTCGTTTGAAGCTTGCAATCCGTCCCGAGATTGCTGGGTCATCCACGAGAGCGTCGGTAAGCTGGGCGGCGATCTGGGCGTGTTTCCTCCCTGGGTACCTGTCCTTGGCGGCGAGGGGGAGCTTGGTCATGGTACAACGCGGCTATGGCTGCAGCAAAACCTCGGTGAAGTAAGTTGTGCTTCGACCTAGATGTTACTGCGTGCTGGTAGACATCATGGACTGTTTTTCCCAAAAGTCGGTTACAAGCAAGGCATTGGACATTCTCTGACTCGGGATTCCCATAGATCAAGACCAGATCAGGTTGGGCAGCAAAGTATTTTTTGACCTCACACAAAGCAGTTTCTAATTCCTCTTCTGCCTCGCTATCATCACTGGCCTCGACCTCTAGACTGAATTCTTCCTCAATCCTTTTTAGTGCGTCTTTATGGTTTTTAATGGGTTTAGAACGAATGTGTACCATGGGCCGAGGCGGACTTGGAGGAGCTGGGGCAGGGATCTGTAGTCTTGGTGATGGCTGTGGGGTGACCTCGGTGTCGGTCAACATCTCTGGGATATCCACTCGCTCAGCAGGGTTGGCGGGGTCGAGGGGTACCAGAGTTCGAAGATTTCCCTCTGGAAGCTGAACCACCGGATGAGGAGGTGGAGTCTGCACGGATTCTTGGACTGGTAGTACGGTCTCGCGTGGTGGAGAGTTAAACATCTCCAAGTCCATGGACTCCCAGTCGTGCTCCACATTGTCAAGGTCCAGATTTGCTAGTGCGTGGTCAATACATTGGTCGAGAAACTCTTGTGATGGCTCCTGGGTGGTTGGTGGCGTTTCTTGGAGAAGCCGATAGGCGTGGATTGCCATGAGGCGGGCAGCATCGTGAATCCATGCGCTTTTATTGGCTTCAAAAGTCTCCTTCTCCTGCTCCACTGCTAGGCGCTCTTGGTGAATGCGGGTGAGTTCCTCAGTGGTTGGAGGAGTCTGAGCAGAGGTGCCAATCTTCTGCGTCATAGCCTCGTGAGCCTCGGTAAGTGCCTTGCAGCGTGCCCTGAATTCCACAATTTGATGCTCCAATTTCTCTGCACGTTCGAGGGCCCCTGTTTTCTCCTTGGTCAGCATGTCCACGTGCTCTTGAGTTGTTGCCAGCTCCAAATCCTGATTAGCAACCCTGTTTCTCAAATTAGCAAGTGTTTGATTTGCTTCCTCTAACTGCTGTTGGAGTTCCTTCCTTGCTGCTTCGAGACGAGCTTGCTCCTTGGCTTGGGCGGCTTGGACAGCGAGGTTCAGCTGGCGTTGGTGACGTGCTCCCATGGTTTCCACGTCCTGCTCCGTGCTGCTGAGGTAAGTCACCATGGCTTCCATGCAAGCAGTCATGGCTCTGGCTTGTGTGAGGAATTGAGCAGTCCGAGGGCCCTCCATGGAAACGCTTGCGGCTGTTGTTAGCGCAGCTAGCTCAGTCGTACGCTGACGCTTGCTGGGGCCCGGGGCTGAGGGATCCTGTCGCGGTTTTGCTGCAAGCTCCTTCTGAACATCAAGGAATGTCCCCATAAGGGGTGGTTGGTTGTAGCGGCGCGTGAAGGCGAGGAAATGAGCGATATAGGCCGTTAAGAACGGGCCGATGGGGCTGGAGTAGGTTAAGCTGCGGCGGTGGCCTCGAAGCTGAATCCTGAAGTTCTCATCAACCAAGAGCCCCCAATTGACCTTTTCCCCCTGATCGGCCATCAACAGAAGACACAACTGCTCGGGCGTAATACCATTACAATTGTTTTGAAAGAAAACTTGACTAAGGACGCCCCGCATCCGAGAGAACCAAGGGTCCTGCATGACTTCTCCCAAAGCAAACACATCGTACCTGCCGTTTTCCTTGGGCTGCTCATCCTTGACATGGGAGGCGAGGTCGGGTTTTGGAAAAGTACACGCTGCGCTCCATTCAGTAGCTCCAGTTCCATCCCAGCCGAAAAACTTGTGTAAGTATCGGCTGGAGTATTGGATCAGCACGCCTTCTACAACTCCTGAAGGGTAAGGATCATCCTCTCGCTGCTCCCTCAATGATGCTAGAAAAGCCTGACAATGTGCGATGTTAATCTTCCCTTCTACCATGGCCCAGTACCGATGCAGACCAGTCTTGGTGTTCCTAATGAGGTCGGGACTACGCTTCCATTCTAAGATCTGGCGGGGTACGAAGATGGGGGGCTGCTTCTTAGGTGCCATGGTGACTAACGCTACTGCTGTTGAGTGCAGGAGAAGGTGAAGGAGGGATGGCAACCAGAAAGCTAGAAGGCGCGGAGGAGCAAATGGTGGGAATGTGAAACAGCGCTGGAGCGCATTCCAGAGTGTAGAATGCCGAGAGACTGGGCGGCGCAACAACCAGGTATCACAATGTGGGAGGGAGGGGCTTGTTGGTGGGAGAGAGAAGGAGGGGACCCAAGGATTTGGGGGCTGTGATGGGACTTGGGGAGGGAGAGTGCGACAGCTCGAGGCGGGGTTGATGGGTTGAGGGAGATCATGGTTGGCTAGCGTAGATTGTGGCGGCCTAGGCCTGATGATTCGGGGCTGCTTGGGCACTTGGAATGTCTTGTCTGACTGGGATGGAGGGGTGTTCAGCTGAACATGGATGTAACTGACATGTATTGCTGTGGTTGGCTGGTCCAGGGTAGCGGTTGGCAAGGGGTCCATGTTGTCCAAGCCCTGGGTGTTCTCTTGGGCCTCGGTTGCCAAGGAATTGTGGATGTCCCCGAGGGATATGGGTGGGACTGGGGCTGTGGTTGAGCCAAAATAATGTTTTAGTTTCCCAGCATTTACCATGGTTGCGTATTTGTCGTAATTATCATTATTAATTAATAACACGGTATTATTCGGGAGTACTAATTGGATTCTATAAGGGCCATACCATATAGACTCAAACTTGGATTTTCGTATTTTAGGATCCCTTGGGCACCATAGTACTTGGTCGCCTTTCTGGAATATCCGAGGGGGTTGTGTGGATTGGAAATATTTGGCACTGAGGGCCTGTTTTGCTGTAATGTTTTGAATGGCTTGTGCTCGGATTTCTTCCAAGTGGTGTATGTCTTGTATGCGTGCAGCCAAAACTTTATGAGGCGTGTAATCCCGGGGCTGTAGAGATGTGAACGTGGGTGCAATGTATTCCGTGGGTAGCAGGGGTTGAGTACCATAGACCATTTCAAAAGGACTAACCTGTGTGGATGTCTTGGTAGCTACTCGGTATGCCCAGAGAGCCGCGGGTAAGCAGTCATCCCAGTCCCCTTGGTTTGCATGGACAAATCTACGTAGCATGTTGATGATAGTTTTGTTGGTGGACTCGGCCTGACCATTGCCTTGTGGGTAATACACTGTACTAGTCCTGTGTTTTATGATGTGGTTAGGGGGGAAGCACAATAAAGTGAACCAAAAAAGTGCTTATCTTTTCCCCAATTTCAGCCCCTTTCGTAAACACTAGAGAAAGGGGGATCTCCGTTAAGTCAACGCAAAATTAAGTTTGGGATACGGAAAGTAGACTTGATCTTCTTGAACTTCCCAAAGTTGTGGGAAAATAAATTGAGTTTACAATGGAAAACAGAGACGCCGAAGTCGGGCAAAGTGAATGCAGTCATTTGGAAAAGTGAACATAACGGTTTAGGGTTTTGTTTGAAATCACTTTTGATGAAGTGCAGCCCTCTGTATGTGTAAGAGGTATTCTAAAATAGTAAATTCATATACTCATTAATTAGTTTAGGGTTCCTAAAGTACCGCCGAGATGTTTTTTAGGAGGGTCACTTTGGCGGTACTTTTTGTGTGTTTTTTTTTACCAAACATTGTTTTTTAAATTGGAAAAAACATCTTCTAAAGACAATAGAGGGCTGTAAATGAAGAAATCAAGACTTTGGAAAAGTTTGTTTTCATGATTTAGAACTAATGGTCAAATTTAGTTTCAATTCAGGATGTTCTTTTTATGAAGGTGTGTGTAAGACACCTTATGACACCTTAGAAAGTGACTAAAATGCTCAAAAACTACACCAAAATGCTCAAAATCAGATTTGAGCTTTGAAAAACAGCACACTTCATAATCACTTCCAAATGATCACATGCGTCACTTTGTGGTCCACTTTATTGTGCTCTCCCCCGTTATTTAGCAAGTCCTCAATTACTGCATTGACGAAATGCGTGCCTTGATCCGGGACAATCTCCAAGGGACATCCAAATCTGGTAATGATATTTTCATAAATAAAAGTGGCTGTGACAATGGCAGTATTATTGCGCAGTGGTTTGGCCTCAACCCATTTGGTTGTATAATCCGTAGTTGCCAGGATATACTTGTAGCCTTGTTTGGTGGCAGGGCGTATAGGGCCAACAAAATCCAAGCCCCATCGCTGAAAAGGGCCAAGCGGTGCAATAGATTTCAAGGGTACCTTGCCTTGGTATTGGAAATTGGTAGTAGAAATCTGGCATGGATGGCAGTGTTTCACATAGGAATGTACGTCTTTATGAAGTGTAGGCCACCAGTACTTGGCTAATAAAATTTTCTTTATGGTAGTCTCTGGTCCTTGGTGACCTCCTGCAGGCCCATGGTGTAAATGGTGGATGATCTCTTGTTGTTGGGATGTGGGTACACACAGACGTACCTCATTGTCAGGTCCTTTTCGGTATAGTTGGCCTTGGATAACAGTATATGGTAGCGTGGTTCGAACGAAGCTAATACGTTTTGTCCCTGTATACCCTGTAGGGACTGTGCCTGTGGTCAGATAAAGGGTGATATCGGATCTCCAATCCTTGGGGGAATCGGGGTTGAGGCTAGCTGCTTGGAGGTAAGGTTCATTAAATGAATCATCTATGCCCTCTTCGGTTGCCTTGGAGTCCCTGGATAGATAGTCAGCCATGATATGCCGTTTTCCTGGTACATAAACTACCTCGAAATCGTATTCCAAGAGGATGATGATCCACCTAGCTACACGCCATGTTACCAAGGGTTGGTTTACCAAGTATGATAGGCTATGATGGTCTACCATAAATCTGAACTTGTTGCCCAGAAGGTAATGTCGAAACTTTTTTACAGCATAAATCATAGCCAAGGCTTCCCTTTCTGTAGTAGAGTAATTTCTTTCTGCTTGGTTAAGCAATCTACTAGCATAAGCAACCGGTTGATCATTTTTTCCATTGATATTTTGTGCTAACATGACTCCTACTGCAATGTTAGAAGCGTCAGTGTGTACATGGAAAGGTCTGGACCAATCTGGGGCAATCAGTATGGGGGCATTAGAATACGCCAACTTGATTTTTTCCAAGGCATCCTGGGCGGCCGGGGTCCAGTCCCTGGGATATGTGTATTTGGCATGGTTCAAGGCTGTAATAGGAGCCGTAATGTGGGCTAACTTCTCTATGTAGATTCTATTGAACTGGGAAAGCCCTAGAAGTCTTTGTACGCCTTTTTGATCCGTGGGTGGAGTCATTTCTAAGATATCCTTGATTTTTGCAGGATCAGGGAGCTTTCCATACTTGCAAACTATGTATCCCAAGATAACGCCAGCAAAAAACAGGAACATGCATTTATCTGCATTGAGGCTTACCCCATTTACTCGGCAGGCATGGAATATCTGCCTAAGGTGCGAAACATGATCCTTCATTTGACCGTAAACCGTCCCATCATCTAAATAGATTCGAAAAAATCTTTTTAAGTATGGTCGGAAAATTAATTCCATGACACGCTGGAATGTCATGGGTGCATTTTTAGCGCCAAAAGGCATACGCTCAAATTGGTAAGGTCCCCACTCCGTGGAAAACGCGGTTTTACTTTTGTCATGTTCGGCCATGGCTACTTGGTAATATCCTGAGAAACAGTCAAGGAAAGAATACATCTCATGGCCTGCCACTTCGTCGATTATTTCCTCCATGTATGGTAAGGGGTAATGATCTTTCTTGGTTGCGGCATTTAGTTTCCTGAAATCTACACAAATACGTAATGTTCCATTTTTCTTGGGTATAATTACCATCGGGGACAACCAGGGGGCCGAGTCTACCTGGGAGATGAAATTGGCTTTGAGGAGCTTGTCTAACTCAGCTTTTACCCGTACTGCATAATTTGGGTTCATGCGGTAACGGCGCTGTTGTACTGGTATGGCATCGGGGATTAAATCTATGGTGTGTTCGGCCAAAGTTCTTGGGATCCCCTTGAGATCTTCATGTCCCCAAGCGAAGATGTCATGGTACTCATGGAATAGCCGAATAGTGTCCTGTTTGATCTGGCTTGGAGCATCTGCATTTATTTTGAGAAACCTGGGCTTTTCCGTGGTTCCCAAGTTAATCAATTCTACTTTGTCCTTGGCTCCATGTGTCCACCCTGTAACCACCTTGGCTTGTAAGGCCTTCTTGGCTGGTGTGGCATCAATAGTAATAGTTTCCTGTGTTTCTTGGGAGAAATGAGCCGGTATGTCCAGTTTTTCTTGCTCAGTGACCAGACTGGCCAAATGTATTTCTGCCAAGGCTACGAGGTCTGGGTTGGCGTGGAATACCAAGGCTTCCTGATCCTGGGATAAGCCCTGGACCCAGCTGGTTCCGGCCTTGTGGCGTATCTGCTCGGCCTTGGCCCTGGTTATACATCCGTCTACGGGGATGACCACGGTTTTCCCATGTCGATGGATGCGAATCTGATTCCGAGACCAATCGTGGATGGCATTCATATCCCGGAGCCATGGTCTTCCAAGGATAACAGGGAAATTGCTGCTATCTGGCATGTCAATTATGACAAATGTAGCAGGTGTGGAGACTCCGTGGGTTGTAATGGCTACCGTGGATAATATCCCTAGTGGTGTTACTGGGGCATCGTTGGCCATCCTTAGAATAAACTGGGCTGTCTTAGGGGGAGGTAATCCTAATTGTCGTCTCAGATGGTTGCTCATGACATTCACCCCGGATCCTCCATCTACTAAAACATTCGTTAGTTCGTGGTTGCCTAGTTGCAGGTGTATGACGGCTGCATCAGGATCGAGTGTCGTGGCATTGACCTCTACCACAGATGGATCACTGGGTGGGGTGGGCAAGGCAGCTTGTTGCAAATATTTTTGGAGTTCGGGGCTGAGTTGAATAAGTTTTGATAAAGTAATAGTTACATTGGTGTCATCAAGTATTGCCTGCATGCCTGGCTCCTTGGTTGATTGTTCCAGTCCCCTTTGGAGATCGGTTCTAATTTCATGTAATCGGTCCTAGTGGCCTTCAGGGAATGGTTTTCTGTGTTCCACTACATGGTCTACCAAGGGTGCCTTGGAGCGGGTACTGACCACAGCAGTACTGATGGTGGATACATTTGTCTCTGTACCGTGGACCTCGGTAAGAGTTACGCCTCCCCTCCTAGGCTGACTGTTATTTCTTTGGCCTGGCGAGGTTGAGGTTCCTTGGTTAGTTGTGGGGGGCCTGTATTGGGCCCAGCGTTGCCTAACCAAGGGGCATTGACTCCTATGATGCTCGAGCGAGCCACATTCCCAGCAGGCGTCCCCACGCCCTGGTTGAAAGGCATCCACGTTCACCTCGTCTGGGTACAGGGCGGCCGTGGTGGCTCTTGGACGACGATTTTCATCTGCCCTGGAGTTTCCAGGAGCAAACCAACAACGCCCTGGATGTATCTTGCCACAGGTATGGCATGGCTGTGCGGTAGGTTTGGATTCTGCTCGGTAGGCAGGGAGAGGTAGCAAGGGGTTTTGGTTTTTATTTAAAACTTCTAGTTCCCTGCTAATATCATTGGCAGCTGTGAGAATATCACTGAGTGTTTTTACTCCACGGATAACAATCCCTTGTTGTATCCATGGTAATAATCCTTTTTTAAACCATTCGCATAAATAGTCTTCTTCAGGGCGCTGGTTTAATTTGTCTGCCAGTTGCTTAAACCTATCATAGAATTTATCGACAGGTTCATTGCGGTCCTGGGTTATGGTTCCTAGGGCCCTTAGTATTTCCGAGCTCGTTTTAAGCTTTCGGAACTTTTGTAAAAAGCTTCGCTCCATGTCATCCCAGGTTGCATGGGCGTGGTCGGTTTCAAAGTCAATGTACCAGTTTATGTGGTTTCCTTGGAGTGTCGTACCAAATATATTCTGTAAGTCCGCAGTATTGGATACTCCGTTGGTGCGAGCAATAACTTTAAAACGGCGAATATGCCAATCTGGGTCTCCAGTTTCATCAAATACTGGGTAGGGTATTTTTGGTAGCTTGGCATGCCTGTCCCTGTTAGCACTGCTGGGAAAAGTTGCAGCAGTGCGGTTCTCTTGGGGTATCGTGGGGGATCTACTTGCTTCCAAGGGATTTTCGGAAGCTTGGGGAGTTACATTGTTAGCTTCGTACAGACGGCTCCCCTGGAGATTTTGGTATTGGAGACTAAGTGATTCTAACTTAGCGTTCGTGGCATCATTTTTGGCAGCCAACTCAGTCATTTGTTGTTTCATCCATTGTAGGAAATCTTTCGTGGCATCAGGGTCTTCTTGTTGTGCAGTTTCTTCTACTTCACTATTTCTTTCCGTGGTAACTTTTCGTGGAGGCATGGTTTTAGACTAGGAAACTTGTAAGAATATTTTTGAAGAAATAGTCTCAACACTCCATCCCCAGCATGGTCGCCAAAATGTTACACTGGGATCTAGGATGGGCGTGTGAGCTTTGGGAAGACAGGGTAGGCCAGGGGAGTGTAAGTCCCCTTGGAGTAACCGTACTAAGGGAGATGAACAGGGCAGTGGCTACGAGTAAGTCTAATCATGTAACCCGAGGGTAGTACCAAGGGTAACCTAGTAACCTCGGATACATTCAAGGGTAGTCAGAGTAAGGAGGAAATTAAGAGAGTAAGGAATGCAGCACAAGCAACATAACCGCATACAGTTAGGGAGAAACCAGAGAGGAAGAGGAAGGTAGGCAGGCATGCACAGTGGGATAGAGCTGAGGAGAGGATACGATCTCAAACATATCACCAAGAAATTCCTTTACTGAGTAATAGAGCAACAGCCCTCATGGGGTTACCATGGAATCCAAGGCCGAGGCCAAGAGTATGCAAAACCAGAGTCTACGCTCTAAGACTGGACTACGACTCGTACAAAACTAATGAGTGTCCTTTCACTACGGTTCTATGACTTTATACTGCTGGTATTTCCTAGGTGCCTCGGTAGTACTGCTAGTGTCACCGCTTAGAACTGTAGTCTCCTATTCTTCTTGACTGCTTCCACGTCTTCCTTGTCTCCTAAATCTTCTGGCCTTCTTGGGCGGGTAACAAAGCCAAAAGAAATGGATAGAGTTGGGGCTACACTCTTTGTAGTAATGTTGCTATCTATGCAACATAAAATGTATATATGGCAGGGCTTTAGACAAGCCTCTTGCTCAATGTTGTTGCTGCACTGGACGCACAAGATTGAGAGTGAGGGTCATTGACATAGCAAACATGCCATGCCTTACCTTGTTTTTAACGTATACAATGCTCCTACCAAAGCTCCACTCCCTTAAGTCATTGTTCAACAAATCATAGGCAATGCATTTGCCTGTAACTGATGTTATCACAATAAACTCACCCCACCCGACTACCGTCGTGTTGGCACCAACGGGTGGATTTGCCAAGGAGCAAGAAAGAGATTTCAGCAGATCTCCGTGTGATGCCTTGTCCATTGTGGCAATTGTCCAGCACTTCCTGGATGCAACGTCGATTTCTACAATCTCTATGCTAATGTTGTCTTCAATGAGGTTGATTTCGTAAACGCTACCTTCGAAGTCATCATATTCATGGTTGTGGTCAAATAACTGCACAAAAAACAATCACCCGAGCGCCGTTGCTAATTCGAACACATTTGCATTGTTGGGTCGCACCGAGCCCATGTTAGTCCATGTGCCATGCATGGTGTCCAAGGCAAACGTCATTAGGGGAAAAATCAGGTCTCCAACGGGCCTTGTAAGACAGCCCGGATTAGGTGAGCTTCCTGCAGGATTCGCTGACAGCAGGATCCGCTGACAACAGGATCCGGTACTGTCCAATGGGGTGACAGCAGTGGGCACACGGTCGGTGACAGTGTCGTTACTGCTTGTATTGTCCAATGGGGGGGTGGGGTGGGGTGGGGAAGGGAAGCGATTGGCTGGACCCCCCAAATGCCAACTGCTGGCACTGCTGGCAGCATTTCGCGACCTGCTGGCACAGTTGGTGCGAGCAGGTAAAGTGCACGGGCATGGCAAAAATTCAGGCACAGAAAACCTGGAAAAGGCCCGTTGGAGACCCCAAACTTCTCCTAATGTGTGGTTGTACATATGTTTGTCACGATCCTTGAACATTGTGTACAATGTCCCATTTAATAATTGCACGCTATTCGTTGCCCTGAGTGTCTCCGGTAGCCGAGGAAACTCTTACCACTTGCCGACATGCGAGTCAAATTGAGCAAAGCATGAGATATCATTGTCTCCGATTGTGAAGGCAATATACAATGAAAAGGAGGAGTAGTCATCTGCAATAGTCATCGCCCCCCCTATCACAGTTTTGCCAGAAGTGTCTTGTATAGGGACGAGCGGAATCTCTACCACCGATCTGGTAACAGGATTGACTACTTACATGAACCCCGCATACTTACACCATAGCACCCATACAAAGCCCTTGTGTGCTGCCATGATTTGACACTGGCATGGGTGGCCATATCGGCTCCTCAAGCCATCATACATAAACTCCATACTAATTGGGTAGGACTTTTGGGTGATAGGATCAAAAAGGTCTGAGCTGTTTTGGAGGAGGTTTGTGATTGTGTCAGTGCACTTCTTCTCTTCTCGGATCTGCTCGATGGCGTCCACATTGTCCTCATGGGTGATTGAATAAATGTTAATAAACCGTGGTGCTTTGAAAATATACGTGTGTTGTGGTTGAAATTTGAGTGCGAAACCTAGCTTGTGAGTGAGGTCGTTCCATGCACGGCAGACTATTCGGAGCCGGCACAATTGCGGCACAGAACAAAAGTGGAGGATGTGAGCTTGTAGGTCGCACGGCAACTCTTTCCACACCTCCGATTGCATAATGACATCTTCCATCATGGTCACCTCACAATCCTCCACCATATCCTTGTGCTCAAGTACTATATGAGAAAGAAAATAAGTTGGTCCTTGAGATAATTCAACGAGAATGAAAGAGGCTTTGGAACTTACAAAATCCGCGAGACCTCGAGTAGGTTGGAAATTTTGGCAAATCATGCACACCAAAGAAAGAGAGGGCTCTTGATATGCATCACATCTTCTAGCTAACTTATAGATTGAAGTGATATATCTTTTCAGTTTACATTTAACTTGGAGTGATTTTATATTTAGTAAAAGTAAAAGATCAACTATAAATACTTTTTCTTTTTACTAAGTTCCACTCTTAGTCAAGAGTTTCACCAAAAATACAATATTTTAAGGTACTAGTATGTAGGTACTGCATGGAAGCCGCTGGACTAACTGTTCTGCTGAGTATTCTCAATTTACAATCTTTCATGCACCGTCCACATTGTCTGAATTTCACTTGAATAATAAGCAGTAAAATGGAAGGGAAATCACACGATTTAGTCCAAAACCGATCCATTGTTCAGAAGAGGGGACAAAAACTGGTTTTCCCAAAAACCTCCCCACTCGCATTTCTATGCGATAAGTTCTGCTTTGGTGTTACTAGCGATAACGTAAAACTCAATCTGTTCCAGTTTCCATGTAATGATGTGGAACTAGCTGTCGGTTGTGCCGGTTGTCCGCGTTGATTGCATCGTTCGATCACATAAAATGACTATATTGACCACTATATTGAAGTACTCATAAGAATTTATGAATTTGCTGAATTGTTCTGAGATCAGTCCTGAGACTAATCCATGCCGCCACCCTGAAATTAGGGCTTCCCAGACTTGTCATAATAGCTAGGGACAACTGCATTTCTATAGGCCAATTCCTGAGTCAACTTTTATTTTTTTACTAGCATTTCAACATTGGTCGATCTGTGCCGAGTGAAAATGATGACCCCTGCAGCAGTGCCTATACGTTTTGCATCCCAACGTCAGAACAACGCTGGTGGGTACAGAAAAAATGATCACATAAGTTCAAATGCACACCACATGGATTGGATAGTAGGCCTGAGCCACAAACAACTTACAAATGTTATTCAATAACCTACAACAGGTTCCCATAGCCGAAGTAGGCCATTTCGAGCCCCGCTACATATCCGACCTCGTTCAACATCCGAGGCAACGCATCGCACCTGCAATAGTTAGAAAAAAAAGATGCAAGTGAGTGTGTGTTTTAACAGGGATCACTACACTAAAATTGTGATTTAGTGTTTGGGACACTATTTCTCAACACAGATACTTTCTTACTTCTTGGAGATGTAGTGTCCCTGTCAAAAAACATTTACTGTAAAATTTAAATGAAACGAACTTCAAGTAAACCTTCTGGATTTAGTTTTCCAATATCAAGTGCCAACTTGACAATAAACATGGCATGCCCGCTCATGTCACTCATCGCCTGGAAGGAACATGAAGTGGGTATGACAAGTCGCAAACTCCTATGTACTCAAGGGACACTATTTCTCCTCACTTTCAAACGAACTGTGGGAAAAGACATCAATTCTTGGTCAACACAAAATCACAATTTTGGTGTGGTAACAGAAAACGAACAGAGTGAAACCCAAAGTCCAGCAATCAAATATTACAGATACAAGCTTTCAATGTACGAGCGAGCAGTGGAAGGAAATGATATGAGATATATAATGCGCCTTACCACAGCTGCACTACGAGGTGGAGTACGTAGCAATTTCCAAGGCGGGAGACGAGATCCACCCTGTCGTTCAGGACGATGAAAGAGTGACATGGTATTATCAGAAGCTCCAACTGCGAGCCACCGATCTCCGGCCTTGATGCTCAGAATACCGCCAGCATGGACTCCTTCTAAATTACTAACACAACGCAGTGAATTTCCTGCATTCACCAAAATAATATCAACACCCAACTCGCAGAACATTATGTTTGAAAATTAAGAACTACCAATTTCTACATCAGCAGGCTGCATTTATAAATAAATATACGTGCAAACAGTTTGACTGATACCAACTACTGATTTTTAAGATTGTGAGCAAATGCAGTTTCATGCAAAAAGCCCAATGTAATTTAAATTCAAATCATTTTTATCTAGTTTACCTTCCCCTTGCTCCCAGATGCGAACCAAACCGTCAGCAGAACCTGTGCGGCCAGAAGACAATGATGATTACATTCGATACTGATAAATCAGTGTGCAAATACAAACGTGAAGTATGACATGCTGACTGCACATTCAAACCCATAAACAAAGATTTTCTTTTGGTTGAACTCCAAAGACCAGCATGATTGGGTAGACAGGACTCTATTTATATATATATATATATATATATATATATGTACAGTTTTCTATTCGTTTCAGGAACTTACCAGTAACAATGCCTTTGTCTGCTGGGCAATACTCAACATTTGTGACTGCCCCAGAGTGACATGCCAAGACTGTCTCACATGCGCCACTTGAGACAGACCAAACACGTGCAGTCCAGTCATCACTGCCGGTCACAATTGTATTCTCCACCATTCGCAATGATCTGCAATACAGTCTCTCGGGTCATATGCTGGCACCATGCATAAATGATGTCCGCCTCAATTTTTGCAGCATGCAGCATTGGAGTTCGGACTATTAAAAAATAATTGATTACCTGATCCAACTTGAGTGTCCAATAAGCTTATGCATTTGCTTCCCTGCACGAACATCCCACACATTTCCAACGCTGTTTTTCCAATAGTCAGCACTCTGCAGAATCTAGAGCTTTTGTTATTAAATAATCTTGACATATGCAAGCCTGAATTCTCGAGCCTTCAGAAGGTCAGAAGTATTGTAGACCACATCGTACAAAATATTCGATGTCTCTCTTTCGAGCGTATCTCTAAATATCATATCACCTCTGTTTAATACAAACAATTTCATATTGTGGCTTCAACAAACCGGTAATACTAACAATCAAAAACCAATCAGCAATTACGTTCTCCCAGGAGCTATTTACATTAAAATGAGCACATTATTTTCACAAACTTCTATCATTGCCATACACCACAACAATCAACTGGTCTGTAATTCTGGAAAAATCTTTCTAGTTCCGCTGAAATCAAGTATAAAAAAGGACTCGAGGAAAGAGACATACCCATCTACACCTGCAGCAGCCAGCATGCCAGTATTGTCATCGTAATCCATGCATAGAATAGGACTCGGGCTTTTACCCACAGTTGCAACACATGAGTCGATGCGAATATCCCACATTTTGACACTGCCATCATGAGATGCTGAAAGAATGCGCTCCCCTTTCAGCATTCGCACAATATTTACCTGAGCGGTCAAGAGCAGATACCAGGTCACATTAATAAACTTGATTACATTAGCCATTTAAGTGGAACTCAAATCTTCTTTTGAAAAGGATGAACACGACTCACCAACGAGAATCTATCTCCACGTTAAAAAAGCTCAGCACTAGGAAGGATTATAAGCATTGTACACACAGCAACTCGATTATTATTGAAGACCATCCCAACCATAAAGAAAGGCACTTGGTAACTATAGGTATATAGATGATGATTAAATTTAGTGAGAGTATTTTCCATAGCTGTGCTGTACAGTAGTTGTTGACATTGAAGGCTAGCCGACTCTAGAGCACCACAGTTTCATGAGAATTAATGAGGTTCCGAGGTGCTTAATGTCTATACTTAGAATGCCAGTATGAAAATATTAGAGAGAGATAATGACCAGAGAGAGCGAGCTAAGTTACCTTCCCATCATGACCTTTCAATTCTTGCTGGAGTTGCTTGGAATTTTTGTCCCACACCAAGACACGATTATCGTCTGAGCCAGAAACCACGCGAATCTTGTCCGAGCTAATTGCACGAATGGGCCTGTTCAATGACGATATACAATCAAGACGTCAACAACGATGCGCCCCAGTGGTCCCTGGCTACTCCAGTTGGGAACAAGCAATACTAAAGTACTACTTTCAATTGTGTCTAAGGGGTGCATATTACAAAAAACTGCTCCAAAAACAAACTAAACAATTAACATGGATTTCTGGCTGCATTCGGCCCTCCGTTTGCATGGCGTCAAAGTGTCTGTAGACGTTTGCACACTATTGGCAATAAAGCATTTGTAACAGGAGAATTATCCACCCCATTGTAATGAAGAAAACTGGAAAAGACAAATGTGGTACTTGTTTGTAGGATAATCCAGGCGTCGAGACTGACCTAGTGTGTCCAATGAAAGTAGCTTGCAATTCGGACCCTCGAAGGCGTGGATTCCAAATTTTGATCTGAATAAGAAATAACAAAGTAAAAGCAATCGATTTCTAATTTCGTACGGAAGAATTAAAGAAATATCAGAGTGCTTCCAGTGCGTAATTAAAAGGAGTATATGAAATGCTTAGTTGCTTGTAAGCAGCCTGCGAAAAAGGGTTTTGCGTAGGCATACCGTGCAGTCAGCCGATCCACTAATAAAGTACCCAGTGTCCTCATAATCGCCCATGCAATCTCCCATTTCCTGTCTAGTGCCAGCATGCAGGGCTGTTACGGCGGCTTTGTGACCCCGCAGTAACCGCACCCCTGATGAACCTCTTTTTGCACCTGCTCCGGAGCCCGGCTCTGGAGTTGAAGCTTGCATGTTTCTGCTGCTGTCACTTCGCTCTGCAAAATATTGAAAATTCATCACTCCAAGCTCTACATGCTACTGTAAAATGTTGTAATTAGATAGTTGTGATTTGACTGCTATAATTAGCTCTTAACCTCCAAAGGACCAAGAAGCTCAAATTGGGCCTCAGGTTTATTTGGTTGTTTTGAGTAGGTCCTATGTGGACTTTATTTTGTTCAAATTTGTTAATTTTCTGACCAAAACATAAAACGTTCTGCATTGATTCTGGTGATATAAAATTTGGTCCCATCTGAATTATATTTTTCACAATAAAATCGATTGGATTTGTCAGTTTAAAATCATCACTACTTGGTCCTTTAAAGGTTAGCATTTGAAAGAAAATCGGATGTATTGAAGTACGCTGCCATAACAGAAGAAAGCCCTAACCAGAAATCAATGATGATCTTCCCTTTTACTAGTGAATAATAGGGGTCCTGAGTGTTGATTGTTTACAACATCCACTGGAGGATATTTAACTTCATTAACAAAAAATGCTACCACATCAAAAAGAGAGCAAACAATTTTTGAAAATAGAAAAAGGATCATACCTAGAACAGGTTGGCTGCCTCGAGAGCGACCACTGCCACCAGTTTGATTCAGAGCATTTTTATCTCGACTGAACATACTGTGCACCCAACTCCTCCCTATGCCAGCAGTCTCCGATGAAGGTTGATTACTCTCATCATCAACGCTCTGGTCTATATTTTGCTGTTGTTGTTGAGTGTGTAACTGCAAGGCTTGTTCAGGTAAAAGTCCCCAATAACCCTCTCCTGCATAACGCATAAGGGCTAACAAACCCCTCAATCCAATCTGCACAGAATTAAGACTACATGTTACAGAAACTGGAAATACTTGTATCACATCATACAAGGCAACGAAACTATTGTGGACTGGTGAAACCGATGTCACAAAAAGCAACAGTGGTTTAACCTCTAGAGGACCAGGACTTAGTGGTTTTAAAATGACAAATTCAATCGATCATTTACTGAAAAATAGAACTCGGATGGGACCAAAATTAATATCACCGGAACCAGTGAAGAAAATTGCATGTATTGGCCCAAAAAACAAATAGATTTGAACAAAAGGAAGTCCACATAGGACCTACGCTACTCAAAACTGTTATACAAAACATGAGGCTTCTCGGTCCTTCAGAGGTTAAGATGTGATGTTACGAGACAACCATTTTAGGTCTTGGCTAAACAACGGTAGGACACAAACCAGATTATGAACACCAGGGCTGTCGTTTTTCGCGATCGTCTCCAAAATTGTCCAGGCCTTCAAGTCGCGCATACCCAACCCAGCCTTCACATCAAGTCCCAACCAGAATTTTCTTTTAGTTTGAAGACAAATAAGTGTCATATGCTAGAAAACACCTTATTCCCCTTCATGCCAGATGCTGAAAGAGTTTTCCAGGAGGGGAAGGTAGATAAGACCATTACTAGCATGCTTCCAATTTACCGTCATCATCAACAAGGGGCCTTCATTTCATAACTCTACTGTATCAGAAATCTAGAAGAAGAAGAAATTGTAGTTAGCTATGACATACATGTATTTCCCGTATTTCACAAGGAAAGCAGTTGATGTACCCTAAAACCTACCATCTCTTTCAACAAGAGTAGCACAAATTCAACGATAAAATAATGCGTACCATGTGCTTGGCCAACACTACTAGGTGTTCAGTCACGAGAGATGAATAAGGGCCACTCCTGATACAGCAGACAACGACAACCGACTCAGCAAACCTCACTAGAATTAGGTTCATCAAGTCTTCCAAAGATTGTACACTTGTGTAGGTCACAGACAAATGAAAAGACGACTCAGAAATGAAACAGAAACCTCTACTTGATATACACATCTGCAGTTAGTATTCAGATCAGATCTAAAACCAAAGCGAAAACAGAGAATTAAGTGTAGGCACGAACTTGCTTTCAGAGTCCATATCCATAAGGTGTTCAAAGTAACCCTCCCAGAATCTGCACAACAGTTACATGAAATATGAATTACGGATTAACTTGAATTGAAAGACCAGTAAAAAGAAAGGGGGCGGGGGGGACCTCCATTTTCAGTACCAAGATGGCTCAATAATGGAAACTCATAAGGACCACTTTCATAGACCTACCGAGGTTCATCCCACACAGGCAAAGCCCCAAGGTGACGTTGAAGATAGTCAGTCACACTGGCGTGGTCCTTGCGGTGAATTTCTGAGGCAATTTCCAAAGAGTCCCGAATTGTCGTCATATCATTACGAGAGAAGGCTCTACTTATAGTTGTCTTCATCTGCAGAGCAACCAAGTGGAAGGGACGAAACAGGTCACAAAATAAGTATTAACACAAAATAAACACTAACCAAGTATTAACACAAAATTCATACCAAGCGTATACCCCAGTGGAAATCGATGTGAAATTTGACTTGAATAAAATACTGTCACCACAGAAATAAGAACTCCAGACTCAAAAAGGAACGCTACCCCTTGAGGCTCTAAGTAAGAATCAAATTGTGCACAAGAGATAAAGTTCACATACCAGCTCCTTTACAGCATTAAATTGCAAGTCTGTCAAGTCACATTCCCAGCCCTGTATACCCAGGACATAGATCAGCAAGAAGCAAGTGCGTCTTCTTCGTGACAAGCTAACAATGAGTATCTCCAATATTGTTACAAACAGAAAGGTCTCAATGACCACAAGAAGGCTATGGAATAGCTTAAGCATTCGTTTCAAATTTCAAAAACAAAGTGAAGACGAAAGAACATGGTTAATAACACAAAAACACAAACTAGCGGAACAGTCTGAAGTAACACCGACTTTCAAGAAGACATTGGCAAGAAAACAATCAAACAAGAAGCCTCTGGCTAAGCTACTTACAGAATGGATGTGTTCTCTCAGACATTCCACGAAGCCACTTCCTCCAATGCCCTCTGCATCTGATTCTATCAAAGCTGTGTGCCAACAAATGCCAAATGTCAAGGATTAGGAAGTCATATCCACATGGTTTCAGTCCTTGATTAAATGCTGAACGAAACCATAATTCATCACAACTTTTTAACCCAATACCAAACAATGGATCCAGCCGATTCGTAGTACATGGAGATTCTCAGTCAAATTGGATGTAATGCTTACCTAAAATAGTACCATACTCCGCAGAGGATAGAGGATCATCGGTAGGACCGAGACTGACAAGCCGTCTCCATAAACCCTGATACGAAATGCACACATGTTATTTAATTCAGATGATGGAATCTGATTTATCACAAGCACAGATGTGCCGTTGCAGGAAAATATACAGTACTACTTAGCAAGCAAGAAACAAGGGAATTGAAACTACACTTCTACTAAAAGAAAAGGAAAAAAAGAAAAAAAGAAAACTTTGCAAACTAACCTGAAGTTTGACCTTAATATCAAGAACCATGAGGTCTCGCTCAGCCTGTGAGGAAAAAAAGACAGGTATTTGAATGCTAAAACTAATTTCAACAATAAACATGCAAAAAGACGCAATAGCCTCCTCCACTACCATGGTGTAATAAGTAGGGAAAAGTATCACACGACACTCTTAGATTCTGTATGTAGTGAATACAACAGCTAGTGATCACCAAGTTTGACCAGCAATCACTCTCAAATCTAATCGTGTAAGATCAAAACAAGAAACCCACCGCTCGTTCTTGTGGACTAAGATTTTCTGCCTTTCCTCCAGCTCCTGAAGAGCTGCAAAATTTATGTGGACAAGGTAAGACTTCCTGCACAAACTTGATGCGGATATATCTTTGCTACCATCTTGAACTATTGTAAAGTAATATAAACTTTTCCTTACAATTCAGAAAACAACCTCATTGTCCATGAGAAGCTCCCACAACAGACAACAGACAATTGGAATCATCTAATGTTGACTTGAACAGCTTGGATAGCAGCAGTATTGTCACTCATTAGTCCTTGACGAGTGAAATGTGGCACAAAGGTGAGTAACATCTTTAAATGATTCTCGATTAATAACACAGCCAATAAGGGGTAATAGAGGACAAAGGAGGCTCTATTATCTGAGGACATGAACAGTTACCCTAGTCTCCCTTGTTCGACAGCAGCAGCTAGAATAGCCATTCGCTTCTCATCTTGTGCGGGTGTCCTAAGGAATGCTGGAAAACGATCGTAACAATGTCTTGACCTGGAAACTGTCAACAAGCATATAAGAATCTAGCCGTAGGACTAAGGTGTCAGTACAAAATTAAGGTACATGGTATGCCCAGACTCTGTTAATTTACTGCTAAACTTTAAAGCACATTCTTTGTTAGGCATGGTCATGACGTCTGCCACTACTCATGGCAGAGGATTTACAGCATACATTGAAGCAGGACAATAACTACTGTACGCCGCTAACAATATCCTGGTTTCAGAAGGACCGGGATATGTTACAGACGAAGCTAGTGAATAGATTTGTGAAGTACCTGGAACTTGTCCGTCAGAATCTGGAACCGTAAGCACTTCCGGATCATTTTCTTTTGCAGGCAGAACAGAATAACGATCCTCACCACGACTTATGGCTAACTGAAGCTTGTCAACCAGATTCGGTCCAGCTTCTTTTTTGCCATAACCTGATTCTATAAATGAAATGAAACCTTGGGAGCTCAACCACTCCGTGACCTACAAGAGCACAAGCAATGCGGTTGTTTCATTACTAGAAATTCACGTCCCAATTGTAAACAAATAACATCAAAGAGCTATAACTAATACCAACACAACTGTTTCAACAGTTGATGGGACGAATTCAAATTATAGCAAATAAAGTAGCTCAACAGTAGGAGGGCCTTCAATCTTCTTGTTATGCTACAATAAACATACCATAGGCTCCTCAGAACAGCCCATGATCCTGGATCTCTTCCTAAGAAAAGCAACAGCATTGAAAGGGTTGGTTGTACCAACAGTAGAATCCTGCATACACACAGTTTTGGACAAGTATGCGATTACTGTCAGGAAATACTTGATGGATTTGGTCAACCAGAAGACTGCGCTAAACAACAGACAGTGACATCAACATACTAAGGAAACTTGACTTACCACAAAGTCGCGATAGCCACTCAACACTGATGCAAAGAATTGCAGAAAAGTAAGCCTGGGAAACATCCAGTTAATGTTAATGAAGTAACACATAATATGGTACAGCATTCCACCAACACATTAGGTCAACACAGGTGTAGCCATTAGCAAGAACTTCACTTCTGATCCTATAGCATATCTTGTTTTCCACAACGACATACCTCAACTCAACATCATGATCCTTGCACCAAGGCTTTGAGAAACGTCGTAGGAAAGTGTTGGTTGAGTGCACAAGATCCAAGCGCGCAAGAGTTGGATGCACCAACTGCAACAAAGATTTTCGAAGTTGTCTCCCTTCTATCTCGGGCAGTTCTGGTAATTCGTCAGCACACAACACTTTGTTGTTGTCCAGGTCCACCACTGTCACCTACAAATACAATCAAACGGCGAGAATATAATATTGTACTCGATTTGCATTGGTTACTACTGGAGATACTTAAACTACCCAAACTAATTACCAAGTAAAATGAGTATTTTGCAGTCCTTGGAGTCATCATAAGGCCATGCACACGCTGAGCTTCTAAATAAGTCTAGAAGAGGGATAATACAAAAGCAGTGCTATTTGGTGAAGGATTTATTTGAAAATTTAAACAGCTTGTTCGTCAAATACCGTTCTTAAGAATGATAATACTTATCATTGTGACAACATAGACGAATTCAAACAAGTTGACGTCCCAACCAATCAGAAGAAAGAAACAATTTCTAATCAATTTTCTAAAAACTCTCCATGCAGAGACATACTCCATCTAAGGTCGAGAATGAGATATCAACACTCGAGTGAAGGCCCATGAGATACGGAGTTGGCGCATCAATGTAGTCCACCCCCGCGATGAATAAAACCGGAATGTACACATGCTGCACAAAAAACACAGCGACTTCTAAGAACTAGAGAACAGGTTCGCCGTGAGTACAAGAGTCTCCACTATGACAAAAGACCCCTGTTCAAACACTCCTGTACACACTTTAAGCAAGACATCGTTGATAAATCCATTGCTGACGAGCACACCCAAAAATTTGGTATCAGCTGGGAGACCACGGACTTGGATAAAAATACGAAAGCTCACCAAACTAGTGATTCCAAATTTCATTCCAATATATGATAAACATAAAAATCGACCACGCTATAAACCACTCACCTGCCACTGGACAGGATAGATCAAATGGCGAATGGATTCTGCAACAACTGTCAACAGCGAGTACCTGTACAATAGCCAGGGCAGCTAGTCAAACAAATCAGCCAAGTGCAAAATGCTTAAAATGGAATCTATAAGCTCTCCCTATCAACTTTATCCGATAGCAAGCAGAAACAATCACCTGCATGAACAAGCATCAACTATCAAGCTGCCTTTACAGAGAGATGTTACCGTGAATTGGAAACAAAATTGAGTGAGAAACCGAGAAATAAACAACTAAATCATCCTAAAAAGGGGTTGATACTTTACTTACTTGTTTGCACGCAAAAGAACACGTCGTTCTAGAAGAACAGCTGTGAAGAGGCGTATTAGATTCTCTATATCCAAGGACTGTACTAAAGGCTCGAAAGACATCTGAACCACCAAAACATTAAATCAGTAAACGCTAGAATAAGTACAATGCAGTGAAAGAGGCGATGTCAGAACCAAAAAAAAGATGCAAAAGAATCGAGAATCAAGTGCAAATTAACCAACATCTGCATGAGGAAGTCCGTCCTTCGGTGGAGCTTCGACTGTCAGCTGATAGCAATCGACAGAGAACAAAATCTGGCCCATTCCTGGACTCGGAAGGGGCACTGACATGACCACGTGCGCAATGATGTCCCACATAGGCTTGCTGCAGCCGAACAGAAAAAGAAAGTTAAGAGCAGTCCTACGAAACACCCATACTAAATCAGCAATGAAACGTACTGCCTTTCCTAAGATCACAACGAGCTTCATAGATTCCTAACCACGGAGCACGATACCAGGTTTGCAATGTCTAAGATACAGGCCCCTGGTCAATTTGACATACTGAATCAGCGTTTCTAAAAGCATTCACCCTTCGATCATTCAACTTAGAGCCTCTGCTTTTGTCATGAGAAGCCTCCTACCGTGAAAAAATGTAACAGAAAAGGAGGAGAGAGAGATAGAAGAGAGAGAGAGAGAGAGAGAGAGAGAGAGAGAGATGAGGAGAGAGAGAGAGAGAGAGAGATGAGAGAGAGAGAGAGAGCGAGAGAGAGAGAGGAGAGAGAGAGAGAGAGAGAGCTAGAGGAGATAGAGCGAGATACGATGGAGAGAGAGAGAGATAGCGATAGGAGAGAGCGTAGAGAGAGCGGACTAGCGTCTCTCTCTCTCTCTCTCTCTCTCTCTCTCTCTCTCTCTCTCTCTCTCTCTCTCTCTCTCTCTCTCTCTCTCTCTCTCTCTCTCTCTCTCTCTCACTGAAACATGGAAAGTATCAGCTACCTGCTACCAGCAGCTGAAAAGCAGCAGCGATAAATCTCCTCGAGTGCATCCCGAAACAACTCAAAGCATGGAGAATGGGAGAGAAAACAGATGCATTTGTCCACATAGGAATTGGCAGGAATATTGTAGGCTTGGGCGACATCGTCATCCACTGGGTCACGGAACGCAATGCAGCTCAAATAAATTTTCGAACCATCTCCCTCTGTATCAGTGAGATCAAATTCCGGGATCAGACTCTGATAGCAAGAGTATTTCCACATACGCTATTCAATCCACTGGCAATGGCTTGATGTCAGTGCGATCGACTGTCCATCAACCTAAAACACTAATGGAATGTTCGTAATGCTGCATAAGAATCTGAAAACAAACGGGGCATCAACCTGGAGCAAGATTCGACTCAAATCAACCAACATTCCACAGAGGATAAAATCAGCAGAACAGTCCATAGCGACGAAATGGAAGAAAGAAGGGGGGGGGGGGGGGGGGGGGGGGGGCGGGGATATGTACCAGTGAGCACGATAGGGTAGCTGCGGGGAGTGCTGCTCGGATCCTGTGAGCTGGGGCCTTGCGAATACAATTGCACTCCGCCGGGCAGCACACACTGAGAACCAACGCAATACCAGAATCATGAATCGTCATGAATCGTCGAAACCAGCGAAACTGATGTGTCCATTCGTTTGTTCGTTCATTCATTGATTGAGTGAGTGAGTGAGCGAGCGAGCGTGTGCGACTAACTTAACTTAGGTGAGTGAGTTCGCATTTCGAGTCAAAAATCGAAAAAGTACACAGCGCTCGCCAGTACAAAACCTAAGACGCGAAGGGAAGGGTTCGGCGGAGCTGAGGAAACATGAAATGAAAATAAAATGGAGGAGAGGAAAGAAACCGACCAAGGGGAGCTGGGGCGGGGGATCTGGGCAATCGGCGATTTCGGAGGGGGGGTACTGATCGAGGAGGGCGGGCTGGTAGTAGACGGAAGATCCGAAGTAGCCGCGCTCCGGGGGAATGTCGGTGGTCTGCAGATCAGGGCCCAGGCCACACACCAGAAAGTACTCCAGAAGCCGGCCCATGACGTATTCTATTCCACTCCACTCCACTCGGGAGTAGAGTACGTGACGGACTCACACTGCGTGCCTGCGTGCCTGCGTGCCCTCGGTTCTACTCCATCATGAGGGATCGAAACCACGGATGGAGCAAGTGAAGGACATTTAGGGCTACGAGGGGAGGGAGGGGCTTCACTTCACTTGTCTTGTCTTCTCTTCTCTCCTCGTCTCGACTCGACTCGTCTCGTCTCGTCACTTGTTATAAGGCGACGACGATTGATGATTGATCACAGACCCAGTGACGAGTCGAGTCGAGTCGAGAAACCCAGGAAGCGCACAGGAAGCGCAGAGCAGTGGAGCGCCTGTGTGCGCAGTCGGTGGCCACTACGTTTGAAGTTTGTCTAGGCATTGCCTTGCTTTCGACGGCGCCCGCAACCCAGCCTAGGCGCCGTCGCCATCGCCGTCGCCGTTACCCTGACCGACCGAGCCTGACACTGGCCCCACATCCCTCACTATACAGTAGATTCGGAAGTTTTGGGTTCCGGGCGGGTCCTTTGGTTGTGTGGAGAGGTTAAAAGCGGTTTTGACATGCATGTGATAGGGAGAGAAGAGAAGATAGAGCACACATAAGGTCGAGACACCCATAGCCGACCGGGTCCCCAAAACCGATCACTAGACTTCTCCAATTCCGACAAGCTTTCAGATTTAAAATCTTGGAAGATCTAGAAGAATCTTGGGAGAAAGTATGAAGCATGATTGGTAGAAAGGGAATCATATGGGAATATTTTGGTGGTAGTAGAGTGATCAAGTTTTGGTGTCATGGTGGTCGGTTTCATGTGAGCCTACTGGTTGGTTTCTAGTTTTTGAACACTTTTTGGTTCAAAAATTCACAGTTATTTGCACACTCGATAAAAAAATTTGAAAAAATTTCCAAACCTCAAGAACCCTATTTCTCTGCGGAGGAAAAATTACTTTGCAACAATCCAGCTCCATATTGCATGCATAATCTCTTAAATGATTGGTTTTAGGTGTCTTGACCATAAGTACAGAATGTTCACAGAATCAGGGTTTCAAATAAGAAAGGCTATTTTTTCTAGACATCTTGTTTAAATTGATAATTTTTCCCTCTATTGTTGTACAATTTGTGAAGTTATTCCGTGGTGTAAATCAAAAGTGCTTTAATCCCTAAAATACCACGAAATCCAAAGTAGTTTGCAGGAACTTCGGCAAGCTCCCACAGTTAGGATTTTTAATATTTTTTGACAAGATTGTTTTAGTGAACATGATAAATCATAACCTTTATGGGGTTGAAATTTCAGCATTTAAAAAAAAAAAATAGGGATATTTTTGAAATTTTCAGCATTTTAGAAATAAAAATTGGCAAAAACGGGCATAGAATTTTAAGGGTTAATTGTTGTAGATAAGTAAAAGAAGCAAAAAGACCAAGTAGTGATATGTTAACAAAATTGAGATTTCAAATGACAGAAGCTATATCCACTATAGATACCTAAACACCTCATTTAATGAAATTTGTTAATGTCCTCTTTACACTATAAGTAAAAAGTTGTAGACGAGACCATACATAGACCACGGTCGTTGCAGACGCAATTCTATGTAAGAAAAAAACACTAAATTGAATGAATACCTTAACGAGGAATCAAAATAGACTACAAATGACGGGATTCCTCACACAAGACTTTAAATAATGCTTAAAGTGAGAAAATTATAAATAGTATTGATAACTAGAAGAGTAGGTATAGCTGGTGTTGAAGAGAGTGAAAAGCAATGTCCCTCAACTCTCTATTTATACCAGGCTAAAGGAAACTTCCAGAAAAAGGTCCTAGAGACCTTTGCAAGCATCCATGGAATCTTCTAGAAGCTTACGAAAGCTTACGGAATCAAGGAAGGTCGAGCGGAACCTTCCGAAAACTTATGGAAGCTTCCACAAACAATTGGATCCATATGGAATCTTCCAGAAGCTTGTGGAACCTTCTAGAAACTAGTGGAAACATCTAAAACCTTCTAGAAGCTATCAAAACTAATAGTATTTAAGGACACTTAGCCACCTCACTTAATAGAAGCTCTTGAGAAGCATCCCTCTTACGGAGTCAATGTAGGTCGAAGGATATCGACATAAATTAAGTGTCTATTCAACCCACCTCCAATCCAAGGCCTACAAGACAAAAGTATAGAAGTAAAGATCTACTCCTTTCGAGAGGAGACATTTTAGTCACAAGTAACCAGACAAGAAACCATAATTGTTACTTTGTAAGTTTCATTCTAATGTGGGTTAGGACACTAAGTCACGAGCTCATTATTCGTTGGTGGTGAGTATTTGTCTCATATAATTGGTCCGAGTTCGAACCCTCGTAAACTCGTTTGAGCAGATGTCGGGGATGAAGTGGCTTGGTACTGCTGAGTGAAAAATCGTACGTAGGAAATGAGTTATGCTTACCAAACAGCTCACCATGCGTGACAAGAGACATTACACCCGTTTGCTAACATTAAATAAAGTAGCTCTAGTTACTAAAAACTTTTCAGTTTTGACTATGAGGGGTTTAGTGCTTGTGGTAGCGGTTGATGGTTTTCTATTCTTCTTTTGTAGAGGAGTATAGACATGGCATATTGTGTAGCAAAAGTATTGATATTTTTAAAAGTATTTAAATTGGTAGCCATAGGTATTTTTAAATTTGTTTCAAATAATTTCATTAATAGAATGTGTGTGGTGGCTTTAGCGCGTGCTGTGATGACAATAAATGGGTCAACTTTCCATCTTCTGGCAACTATACTTGCAATTATGGGGCTGTATTTGTTACTTTTAGCTTCAAGTGTTTCTAAAGAGAATTGGTTGATGCAGTGTGTGAATTCTATAAACCATATAGTAAGATTGGGGTCTGTTTCTATAGAGGGGGTCATTTTTGTATGGTAGACCTTTACACAGTGAATGTCGGGTCTAAAGCTTGGATTACAGTGGCATCTTTGCGCACCGCATGTGTAAGGGAGTAGCCAATTGGGAATAGTATTTTCTTAGGGTTTATTATTGAAGGTTCTAGCATTCATGAGAATATAACAATGCAATTTTTCAGATGAGATAAGTAATTTCCTAATTTTCCAAAATGCTTTGTTGTGTCTTTTGACGTGAAATGAGTGTAAAAGTTGTTGTTTACATGTAAGTAATACATGTAAGCATGTATCCGGTTTATATGAGTTGCAAATGGGGCACATAATAGAAAGACATCTTTGTCTTCTGAAGAACATTTGTTTTCAAGCATTACCCATGTAAGTTCCTATACGGAATTTGATGAAGTATGATTTTTGTTTGTCTGTGATAGCTTGGTTTTCCTAAAATTCATTAGAAAGTTCATTGTCTATATCTTCATTTTCTGTCCATTTACAAATATTAGGGGTTTGTATAGCCATGATTTCTAAAGTTATTTTCTTTATCATGTTTTGTAATTTATTTACCTAAGAATCTAATTGGACCTTTGTCTGGAACATCCACCATTGATGCCCAAACATCTTTTTGGTATTACTATAGGGTGGCCTCGGCATTGTCGCATGGATGAGTAGTTATTCTATGCGCTAAATCTAAACCTTCTTTCACCAATTTATCTGTTTTTTCATTACCGTCAATGTTAACCATTAGGAAATATCTCTAGTCTCAAAGGGGCCTTTGATATTTACACGTCCTATAAATTTTGACCTCAAAGCGTGCACTTTTGATGGTGGCACCAATGGTGCCATCTAGTTGACAGCAGAGAAATTTTGTGGGCCCAACGAGGGATCCAGCTAGTCAACGCTGATTTTTGGTGTAATCCACCAGTGTAATGGAGGCCCTTTTCTACTAGTGGAAGGAAGCACATGTTTTCTTGCACATTACACACTACATTACACACTACATTACACACTACATTACACACTACATTACACACTACATTACACACTGATAAATTGGTTTTACATTTGAATACATGTCAGCATTTGAAGAAGTCGATGGCACTTTGGAACACAGCTAGAGCCATTACGTGCACATCGAATCTCCATTCTCCAAGACTTGCTATAAACTTCCACCAAATATGTGAAACAAAAATATTTGGCCCTGGTTTGATGCGAAACTGCCTTTGTTAAACATCAACAGCTGGAAGTTGGGGGAAGCATTTCCGAGCAGGATACGGCAGGTCATATGGTCTTGTTTTGTAATGGTGACATAATTGTCAACGATCGTCATTAGGGCTGAATGTAGCCGGGGATTGAAACATGCGCCAGATCGTTAAGTCATGACGGTGCTTGAATTAGAGGATAGATTCTGACTCCGTGTCTGATTGCGGAGTAGTGATTACTTCTGAGCGTACATTTCCAGCTTAACCCTAATCCTTGACGCGCTCGACAGGAGTTCTGTCCGGTATCTGGACATTCGAATGTGCTTTCTGGGTCGAATGAATACACTTTTGATTTACCGTCATACTCGGTTTCAAGTTGTCCATAACCGATTGCGCTTGCCTCGCTCATAGTCGTTTCTCTCTGCTGGTTATGAGAGGAGAATGGTTCATAGATATCTGGTAATGGGGGGCGGAGGCGCAAATCACTGGATGTTGGGAAATTAAATGGCCACTGCAGCAGAGCACATGGTGATCTGGTGCAGGCTGCTTGAGATTGTGAGCGCCTGTTCGAAGGCTGTGTTCCTCATACCGTGTCAGGTCCGGCCTCAGAGGCTCAACTTCCTTGTTTCGCAGACTAAGTTCCATGGCAGGAAGGCCATCAACCTCTTCATATAAGTTCGGATTTCTTCATCTGCGGGACGAGCCTTGCTGTGCCGCTGCTGCTGCGGGTGGGTACTACGCTTTCTGTTTGAGTATGAAAGCTACTTAATGATGTGAGCGATATTTCCTTGTGACAAATTATTGCTGGATTCATTGCGTAACTAATTAGTTAATGGCCTTGCTTGTTCACCTTGTTAACTTCTTCCCCTTTGTGTGGCGCTGCAGCTGTGAGGAGTGCAGAATTGAGGTGGTCTGATCGATGGCCCCTTGTCAGAGATTGGGTTGTGTCTGTACACCTACGTGCTAAACTTGATTGCTATGAACTTGGATATTGCTGGATGTTGCTTATCAATTGAGTTTGATGGTTGACTTTGAGTTCATATTATTTTGCAGTGAGTATTTTGAATGCGTAATGTCGAATTCCATGGATGATATGGTTAGGGTTTGCTTGGGTTTGTCTTGTAGGTACTCTTGCGGCTTGGGGTAGTCTGCATGATGAAGGCTCTTGGGCTTCGTGAGGATGTGTGTGGGTTTTGTGTGCTGATATGGTATCTGTGTGCTGAGGCTCAGGTCAGCAAGGCAGAGTAATGGAGGAAGGCTCGCATTATGATTATAGTCATTCTGTATTAAAAAAATTGCAGGTACATGCTGTGATTGTAAAAATATGCCACTTCTAATTACTTTGTCACAACCTCCGCAGACGAGCCTTGTAACTTCTGTGATCTTGCTACTGGGCTTTGTCTTGCACATGTATACTCTACGTTTTGCTTCTTAGGGCCTCCTTCTATGTGTTTTAAACTGAAAGTTTAGTTTTTGGTCTTTTGTAGTCTAGAATTGGTGTGCCTGAATGTCTGAATGATGTTAAGAGGAATGAATGTCGCTTGTTTTTTCTTATATGCTCTGAACAAGTAATACCTGGAGCAGGTGAGTAAACCAAATCGATATACAGCAGCATTTTTTCATTCTTAACCCATTAGTGCCTAGGTAACCACTAAGTGATCACTGGATCACTACAAAATGAAATGCTGGAAAATCTGTGAACCATCTCAGTTCAACTTGTGAAGTTCATATGTGTAACTTTTGGTTGAAGTTCTGATGTGTAACTTTTGGTTGAAGTTCAGATGTGTAACTTTTGGAACAGTGGCCTTGCTTTTAACCAACCAAACTTCTGCACATCATTGTCCAGCTCTGAGGTAATTGGTAAATACCATATGCCAATGTAACGTCCAGGGCACACAGCCAATGAAATTCTCACATTCTGCAAATCCACCTATTTATTACCGTGGCCACTAGAGAGTCTGTTTGTGCTACTGGGTTCCCTGCAGTAGAGATCCGATGAGCTTATGACCCAGCAAATTGAAGTGATTTTCCTGTGACAATGAGACAACCACTAAAGTAGACATGGGTATTCCCGTCAGGGTTCTGAATCCGTGCCCTATCATAGCGCTATTATTCCAGTAGATTGCATTTGACTACTTTACTTATTAGATTTTATAACAACCTATCATGTTCTCGATGCAAGAATCTTTTTAATACATGTGTCTACTCACGGAAATAGTGGTCTATGTTGATGCACTTCAAATATTCATGAAAATTTCTGAAAAAAGAATTAAAAAATCAGATTTGTGATTTACAAGCTAACATCTATTTGTATAAATTTTATCCCAATGATTTATTCAATTCCATACATGTTGAATGGCTTAAACGGTCCAAAATACCCGTCTCTACCTTAGTGGTAAAGGTGTATAAGTACAACAAAGGAGAATACCAAAGAGTGAACAATTACACCAAAAACTTGAAAATTTTGGTGTAATTATTCACTCCCTTGGTGTTCTTTGGTATACTCGTACACCATTTCCACTAGTGAACACAAAGTGTAGTCTAGAATTCACTGCATGCTTACACCCTAAACTCTACTGATGCATACAAAAGCAATGCACTATGGGGTACCAATCAAAATGTCGTTTTTGAATTTTAAGTGAGAAAACTTCAATACTTCCAACTTTGAAAGCCTCCCCAGTGCTCAAATATTGGTATTTTACCACGAAATTTTTTACCAAAGAATTGTCTTTTAAGTTAATTTTATATATATACCATTTTTCAAGGTCAAAAGATTCACCAAAAAAAAGTAATTCAAAATCTACCACCAAGGACATGTTTTCACTACTGCCAACTTTGACAGCCTCCCAAAGATTGATTTTTTTTTTTTTTGGCCATGAAATTCTTGGAACAAAATTCCCATTATGTTGATAACATTTGATAAAATGTTCAAGGCCAAAAGACTAATATCAAAAAAGGTATCAATAATCTACCAAAATGTGTAGTTGTAGGAAACAATAGGGGAAACCATTTCATTGAAACAACGGTTGAGAAATTGTCCATTCACCATAAAAATTGGCACGAATGTTTTTATCATAAAGAGCATATTGTCCCAAAAAATTTATAGTAAATGAAAAATTTCTCAACGGCCGGCTTCAATGAAATGGTTTCCTCCATTGTTTCAGACTACACATTTTGGTAGATTGTTGATATCTTTTTTGATATAAGTCTTTTGGCCTTGAACATTTTATCATAAGTTATCAACGTAAAGGGAATTTTGTTCCAAGAATTTCATGGCCAAAAAAAATAAATCAATCTTTGCGAGGTTGTCAAAGTTGGCAGCAGGGAAAACATGTCCTTGTTAACCGGGATTTAAGGCAGTAGAATAGTGGGGTAGTAAAATTGTAGGGGAGTAGTAAAATTGTCGTTACTGGGGGTAGTAAATTATTAAATTACTATCATGGCCTACAATAACTTTGTTTTGGATGAAAACGGCCATATGGATGAAATCTAATGGTTGAATGAAGTCTGGTGGTTGGATGAAAACTGTTGGTAGTTAGAATTTAGGGGGCGGCGGCGGCTAGGGTTTGAGATGGGATTGTGAGGAGGGGGTTGTGGCAGTCTATTCTCTCTCACTCAATTCAAAGCTCTCAGATTGTAGTGTGTGTGTGAAGTTAGTGTGTAAAATAGATTGCTGGACAGTAGGAAGAGCTGCTGTTATGACAGTTTCAAAATCCTGGAGGGTCCAGGCACTACTAGCAGTAGGGAGGAGGATGATGTACGGATTTGCAGTGATTTATGGAAAGGAATTGATTACATTCGTGGGTAAATGTATGGAGTTGCAGATTTGAGTATTGAGGGATCAAGATAGTCAATTTGCCTTATGGGTCTTGTAGATCTGGTATATAAATAAGTAGGTATTGTAGATCAGACCAAGGGGAGTAGAAATATGTATCACATCGGAGATAATACCACCAGGATTTGAGTAGATCTAAGTCGGCAGTTTCAGATCTAAGACCAGGATTTAAGGTAGTTTCAGAGGAGTACAGTAATTTCCGCATGATTTCAAAGAGATTTAGGACATAATGTATTTTTAAAAGAGTAAGCAAAAAACTTCTTTCATAGTCCTCGGTGGTAGATTTTGAATAACTCTTTCTTTGAGAATCTTTTAACTTTGAAAAATGGCATACATATAATTAACTTTAAAAAAATTCTTCGGTAAAAAGTTTGTGGTAAAATACCAATATCCGAGCTCTCGGGAGGCTTCAAAGTTGGCAGTACTGAAATTTTTCTCACTGCAAATTCAAAAACAACATTTTGATTGGTACCCCGCTGTACACCAATATTCGGAATCAGAGTACATTGTCAATTCATCTGCTATGAAATTAAGCTGGATTGAAGCACGTGGGTGCAGGAAAATATTGTAACTTTAGTAAAGAGGAATGTATTGAAATTACTTCTAAATTTGCCATATGTTATTGACAAGTGAATGAGTGACTTAGGATGCTTGCGATGAAACTCAAAATGTTCGCACTGAAACATGTAATCCAATTAAGTGGATCAAACACCATAGCCTTGAAGTATGTTTTTCAATCATAAGTATGATTGAAGATAGAATAAGGTGAGTTGATAGGTGACATATTAGTTGCAAAAGAAGGTGACTACACAAATAGCTATATTGTCAATTAAAAAAATGTTGATATTTTTTTGTAAATAAAATGGTCCAATGTTTTTCCAAATTTTAGTATACTATTTCTTATAGCATATCAACCAATTTTAGGTTGGATATTGGCATACATATCAAAAAATGTTGGCAATGGTTTTCATTTTTATCTTCAATAGAAGATTTTAAATCAAATTACTAAAGAATTATGTGACATTATTTTTGGATTTTTTGACCATATGTATTCAAATATTTGTAGTAATTCAAGTGAGTGGAATCTTCCTCAAACCCTACGGCACAAAATTGACGTCCTTAGATTTATCACAAAAGTGGATCTTTTAACAAGTAGATTGAAATTTCCTTAGATTTTTTTTAACAGTCATGTTTGTTAATTTTGTACAAAAGTTTAGATATATTAGAGGAGTGTAGCATTTTTAAAGGAAAAGAGTAAACGAAGTTTAATTTATAGTAAGCTTGACTCTATATAGACCATCAATGTAGAAAATCAATTCAAAGATTTCTTTTATTTCCTTGAAGAATGAAGGGTAAAATATAAAATCTCTATTTTATTATACAAAAGAAAAAACTTCTTAATGCATTGGATCCAATAGGATGAAAAATTTGATTCCTTTTGGAGTAAAATGTTTGCACCATGACAGCATTTTTATTCTAATAATCTCATAAAGAATCATGCTTTGTATTACAAATCATGAATATTATAAATCTCAAAAGGTAGTAGAAGGATGTTAGATAGGCATTCAAATTCTTTAATAAGTGAAAACATTTACTCATCATACCATAATTTTGTTTTCTAGTGTTTGATGTAAAATAATTGATACTCTTGAAGCTTTCGCAATTTACCATGTTCAAGAATGTTTAATCAAAATTTAGATTGTAGAAACTTGCCTGAAGTAACTAGAAATATTTTTAAATAATAAAATTTTAAACAACATATCCTTAAAGTTAAGGTTGCAAATTCCATCTCCATAAGATATCTATCACCACTAAGTTGAAAATGATCCATATGAATCAAGACAACATTCAATAAATAGCATGTATGAGATAATGCTAGTAAATGAAAATGCAATGGTAATAATGAAGACGTAATTTTGTGAATTTAGCTAAGTTGATGGTTTTGTTATTACTTAACCCCTAATTATTCTTAAAACCCAAAATGGATTTTTGCAAATTCGGGCAGCCTAGATGGAGAGGTTAAAAGTAATATTTTTTTAAAGATTTTTACTGGATGCTCTCTTAAAGTAAAGTCTATGTAATAAAAATTTGAAGCCAAATTCCAATTTTAGAACCTTCATCTAGAAATTTTAGGTTTCAAGTCCAAAACGGGCAGTCTAAAATTAGGTATTTTAAAAAAAACAAAAATTGAAATATGTTCATAACCAAATCACTACTCAAATTCCATAGTGACCCAAGTCAAAAACTTTACCGATTTTACAAGGACAGCCTCCAAAACTTTCAAAGACAAGCTTCAAAGTTTTTAGTAATTTTTGAATTTTTCCTTTAAAAATTTGTCCAAATTCGAGATTTTTGAATTTTTTAAAAATTATTTTTTCAAAAATCACAAATTTAGAAAGGTACCTACTCACCCTTCACTTTTTCTTTAGCTTACAAATTGTTTTTGTAATGCATGTTTTACTATTTCGTCAGTTTTATACCTTCTTATAAAAAATATTTTTTACGAAGGTCTAAAAAGCGTTTTTTTTTCCCTAAACTTTTGCATGAGCATACCTTATTTAGTTAGCTACATGGAAAAAATGTGACCAAAATTTTTGAAGTAATAATCATCAAGTCTCCCTTTGGCCCATTTGCACCATGCCTCTCGGCCAAGGCCCAAAAAAATATTTGCTGAAACTTTGAACACTATGATCTCACTAATGAAAAACATCCGGCGGTTGAAATTTTGAATAACTCTTCCAAGAAGGGCTAGGTACAAGATCTTACGGTTGAAATTCCAAAAAAAGTTAAACATTTGTTTCATATCCTTGGGAGGACATGGTGGTAAAAATTGCATTTTTGAGGATTCAAGCTCTCAAAAAACACAAGGAAATTTAGGGTTTAATTGTAGTCAAGGTGTTGACTATGACAAGAATATATCATAAATAGATTTTATATATAGCAACTTTATTTGAAATATAGTAGATAATGCAATTATAGCTTGTATTTTGAATGCCTATTCAATCCTTTAGGTGGTACTCATGAGGAGTTTGAATTAATGCCTTTTGAAATCTATAATTGATTCATTTTTAATAACTAATTCATTTTCTATGAGAAATTTCTTATTCTACTTGCAATTTCTTTCTATACTTAAGTTTGTTAACCCCTAAGTGCCCAAGCATGTTTTTGGGTCTCAAAACCTCCAAAACACTGATATTTGACCACCTTGTAGAAATGACAATTTGAACAAAATAAATTTGCTTTTTTTTAGACATTTAGCCGTAAGATCTTGTACTAAACCTTCTTTAGAAGTACTAATAAAATTTTCAGCCATTGAATGTTTACCATCTTAGAAATTATAACATTCAAAGTTGCAGCAAAACGTTTTTCGGGCATTGGCTGAATGACATAGTCAAAATGGTGCAAAGGGGGAGTTGAAGATTTTTATCCCTAACATTTTGCCCATATTTTTTTCCATGTAGGTAATCAAGTTGAGTACCTCCATGGAAAATTTAAGAGACTCATTCCTTTTTTTGGCTCTCATAAAAATTGTTTTCTAGAAGCATGTCTAAAAATGTTGATATAGTAAAACATGTATAACATTATGTATACTTGGTTTTAGAAAAATCTAAACGGTGGTTACGTGCCTTTGTAAGTTTTTGATTTTTGAGCAAAATTAGTTTTGAAAAATTCCAAAATCTCAATTTTTTACGAATTTTGAAAGAAGTAATTCAAAAATTACTGAAAATATTGAAGCTTGTCTTTGTAATTTTTAGAGGCTGCCCTTGTAAAATTGGTATATTTTTTGACTTGAGTCTCTTTGGAATTTGAGTGGTGGTTTGGTTATGAACATATTTCAAGCCTAATTTTAAGCTGCCCGTTTTGGACTTGAAACCTAAAAATTTTGGATGAAGGTCTTAAAATTGGAATTTGGCTTTGAAAATTTTACCACATACACTTTGCAGTATAGAAAGCATCCAGTAAAAATCTTAGGCAAAAATATCAATTTAAACCCCTTTATCTAGACTGACCGAAACAGCAAAAAGCCATTCGGCTTTCCTGGGCACTTAGGGGTTAACCAGAGACCCCACTAGTCTCCCCCTTAGATCCATTTTTCCCCCTCTCAATTTTCATCCTTAGTCTCCCAACAGTCATCCAACCAACCTAGATGAACTCTATCACAGCCGACTAGATGATTTTTGCCAATTTTCAGGGAGTCTAAGAGGCAGCTTTAGGGTTTCTTGTAATCATTCTACACTAGAGCAGGTAGAGTAAGAGAGATCTTAGAGCTATTAGTTTTGACCTTTCTTCACCTGTATTTGTATGTTTCCAATACTTTTTGAAGATTTTGAGTGCTTAGTTTAGTTGGGTTTTGTTGGATTTTGATGGATTTGTAAAGGGTTCAAGTTTAGTGGTTAAATCCTCCCTTTACCAAAACTATACAATTTACAATTATGAGATTTTTTTTACAACACCTTTTTATAGATATATCCTTTAAGTGGTAAAAGTTGAATTTTCTATATCAGCCAAATTTGATTTGGAATTATTTCTAAAAAGATAACTTCCAAAACTTTCTTTGAAATCCTTAAAAGAACATGGGCCAATTTTGTATCTTCGTTTTTTATTATATGTATCTTTTAAATTTGATAAATTCTTAAGTTGCATATAAAGAAAAAATTAAATTGAATATTAAAAAGGTTATTGGTTTAATCTTTTGCGACAATAAAATTATTTTTCATTTTAGAAATATTCACTTAATTAATCTTAATCTATGGTTGCACATGTAAAAAACAATCAATGCACAAAGTCCAAAATATTTAAAAGAAATAATTCCATTGATGATTGTAAAATTAGAGAAAGGTTTACACACTAGGAAAGTATAGGAAAATTAAGGGGTACTATGTAGGAATGGTGTATATTACAGAGACCTAACCCGGGCAAGATGCTCTCTAAAATCTAGGACAGTTGTAGAATGTAGATGGCATACGGGCAGGGGTAGCGGGTAGTCTGGATGGGCAACGTACTACGGGCAGTAATAGTGAAATATTTAAAATAATTTATATGATATTTAAACTGTGTATTGATTGTATTCATGTGATTTTATATAAACATGTTTGTATAGTATTTTTATTTTTGTTTATTTTTAAATATTGTGAGATGTTTGGAAACAAAATAGTGACTTTATGCTTTTCATTCAATATACAATGTAATTTTGATATAAATTTAGGTTTTCAAAAAGGAGAATTATGATGGTGCACCAAAATCATGGTATAGCTAGGTTATTGCAACAAATATTGACTACCAAGGGACACTCATTTTCACAACCATGGAGATGACAACAATAATTTTGAAACCACAATATAAGTTTGGATATATTCATATATCTCAACAAGAACTGAATAAAATCATTTCCAAAACAAAATTCCATAGGTTTTTTTAAACAATCCTTATTTTAAATTTTTTATATTTTTAATTCCTCTTCATTGAGATATTGATGTTAATTTTGAAATGGTGGCAACTTGTATGGTCAAAGTTTCCAAGTGTTTACATGAGCATTGCATGTTGTTCTCGTATAATATGTTGTGGTTATTCACTAATTTATATTTATGATTTATCTAGATATTTTTGACAAATCAAAATTTATAACTGTACTGAAGAATGTTGGAATATATTATAGAAATATTTCAAATTTAGTGTAGTATTTTTTATTCATAAAATCTAAGAATCCCTGTAAGCAATTAATTTTGAATTTTATACATTATATGTCAATAATCTATTTATTGCTAAGCTTATTATCATCGACAGTCATGCGTTGCATCGCGAAGCCCTAGAGATGGTGGTGAGTGAAAGCAAAGATGGTTTTGAGTGAAAGTTTTGAGTGACTAGTCAATTATCCCTGCCATCAAGACAATTATCCGCACCTTCACCGTTGAGGAGGCTTTTTTCCCTGAAGGTTTTATCTTGCTCCAACAACATTATTTTTATAAAAATGGAGGAGTTTGATATTGCTTATGATGAAATTATTAAAAATCAATGCTACTTCCTTAAAATAAAAAATCCCACATGGAAGCAAAATGCTTCTTGGATCAAGATTCCGTGCCACTTTATGGAACATTTCAACCAATAAAGAACTCTTTTTCGTACTCATTGGGATTGTTAATTCTGTATTCTTGGACGAAAGAGGGAATCTTGGTGATAAATATAGTAAAGATGAAATGATTGCCAAATTCTCTGTATCTCTAGTGAAATTAATTTTCTTACAGCATACAAAAAATTAATAAATGAGCTTGCAAACGAATGGCTTAATGAACATGACGCTACTTGGCAAGGCAATCGTGACCTAAACGCTCCAATTACATGTAAAAAAAAATAATAAAACCATCGTTTCATAGAGTATCATCAAATGAAACCTTTGGTTCTCAAGGTCCACCATTCAACAAAAAGAAAACTATTACATATAATACCATTGAAGTGGTAAATGATAATGGAAATCCAGTTAATGGTTGTGCTAGAACTACAAGAGACTTGGTTATAATAAGATGTAAATTAAGGTATTATAAAAATGTTAAAAAGGGTTCATCAAGCCATGGTCTTTCTTTTCAACTTCAAGGTTTCAAGTTAATTTAATCTGCTTCACAAATTATAGAAGATGAATCTCAGATAGGAGTTTTTTAATTTTTAACTCTTAATATTTTTTTACAAATGTGAATAGACTAGTCTCCTAGAGTACTTTATTTTTATTTTATTAAGTAGTTAACATCATTTTTTTCCATAAATGTATTTTCATTTTAAATACTATTTTTTTTAATAAACTTTGAGTTATCTCGAAACTTAAACTATCATATTTGAATATAAAATTTTATATTTTAAAAAGTAAATATTGCAAAAGGTTGTCTGCATTTCATTGCATGAGCCATTTCAAGGTTGAATTGTAGAGATTTTTGCACTATAAGATGTTGTATCTTAAAGAACCAACTTCACTCCTCTTTTGAAAAAATCACTTCAAGAATGGCAAAAAAAAATCCAATTTAACAATTAGAGGATTTAGTATGAAGCCAGAGGACACAATACAATCATAACATCCTTCCAGTAACAACCTCTGAACGCTTTCACAAATGCACTATTCTACCTCCTGAAAGTATCATCCTTATTGTATGAAAGTTCTCACATACACATGTATACACATAATATATTTAAATTTGAACTCTATATGATTTAATAATTGGTAATGTAAATAGTTCAAAAATATTTAAATGGACGTACCAAATCTGATTCATGTAGAGAATACTTTTAAAGATGATATTGATTTGAAAAGAAAACAAGAAAAAAGAAATAAAAGACGACGTGAATTATACTTACAGCATAAAAAAAGTAATCAATGAAATAAACTCTGAGCTTGAAAAGAATAATAAATCTGAAAGAAATAAGAAAAATTATACATCTAGAATTAAACGACAAAAAATTCAAAAAGAATATGATCAAACCATTCACTTTCCACCCATTATTATTAAAGAAACTAAAAAAACTTGTATAAATGATTTGAATAATTATATCAGAAACTTTGCATTTGAATTTAATTGTTGTTCTATTTGCGGTAAAAATAAAAAATAAATGATATTCAGGGGTATAAAATTAGTAAATTAACTTCAATTTTCAATTCCATGAAAATAATTTTAAATTTAAATATTTCGAATCATGGTTTTATAGATGATACTCATGTTCCTCAACAATTAAAAAATGATATGAAACATGATTGTGTAGAATAAGAAGGTTTATTATTATGCAAAGAAGGAATATCAATAAATAAAGACATCATTTACATTTGTAAAAAATGATTTGATAGCATTACTAAAAAGAAATTGCCAAAGTTTTCTCTAGCTAATTGTTAATATTAAAATAATATTTTAGTTTGATTTTTTTATTTCCATCTCTTAAAATTTGATATTGTATAGTCATAATATATCTACTACTAGTAAGTTTATTATCGTCAATAGTCATACTTAGCATTGCAAAGCCTTGGTATATTAAGTAAATTATTAAAATAATACAAAATAGTACCACAATTTTTTGCATATTAGAATGTGCATTATAGTTTTGAAAAAAATAATAATTTTAATTTCATATACATATGCATCTATAATATAAAAATAAATTGAGTCCTTATGTCCTTTTAATTGTAACAAGCCACAAGAAACCTTACTTGAAATATGATTTATATATATTTTCAAAACATGGAGTTTTTTTACAAGTGAAAAGGTTGTTCATGTATCATTTGAAATTCATGATTATTTTCTAAAAAGAGAGAGAGAGAAACTTTGGTCTCCGAAGGAGACCGATGTGAATTAAGTGTTTATTGGATCTACCTCCAATCCAATTCCTACATGACAAAGGTATGGAGGTAAAGATCTACTCCCCCCCTTTCGAGAGTAGACACTTTAGTCATAAGTAACCCTAAGCCCTAAACCATAATAGTCTAGCGTTTTAAGTTAAATTTTTGTGTGAGTTTGGCCACCAAGCCACAAGCTCATTGTTGGTTGGTGGTGAGCATTTGTGTCATATAACTGGTCCGGGTTCAAACCCTGGAAGACTCATTTGAACAGATACGGTGGATGAAGTGGCTTGGTATAGCTCAGTGAGCGATCGCAGGCAGGAAATGAGTTGTGCCAACCAACAGCCCACCGTGCGAGACAAGAGACTTTTCACCCCTTTGTTAACCCCTAAAGGACAATGTGGCAAAATGGGGCTATTTTGGAGTTTGGGCATGTACCTGCGGATGCAATTTGAATTCAAAATTTATGAAAATTTTAATGAAAGTAGGCCTTGGTAAGAGCTTCGTGTCGGTATTTTTTATTCTCAATTCCGATGTCGGAGTGAAAAGTTATTCACCTCTGAACCGCAAAAGCTCCTCCAAGGGCAGTCAGTTAGCCAATGAGAATGACAGTGAATGCAACAAATTCTGCCCAAAACTGCCCAAAACTGCCCAAAATTGCCAAAATCTGCCCAAAGACAAAACTTTGAAATTCCACCAAAAATTGAGATTTTGATATTTTTCAAAAATAAAAATTTCTATGTAAAGAAAAGGCAGTAGAGCATGTTCCCACTGTTTGGATTTTTAATCCAATTTTTTTGGTATGCTATTTTTATTGTCAAAAAACAGCCTTTGTTTGTGAATTTCAGTATACCCTTTAGCGGAAAATGATTTTTTTGGCAACCTTCCACAACTTTTTTGAATATGATTTTTTTTATTCCAATTAGCTAACTTAGTCTTCTTTGATGTGCATCAAAACCGCCAAAATCCATAATGCAAAAAAATGGGTTTTGGGGCCTTCAAAACTCTGCTGTTCCCTTTTTGCGCAGGGAAAAAACATGATTTTCAACTTTGAACGTCACGATCTTGCAATTGGTGAGGAATGAGTGTCTAAGATTTGGTGGACATGTAGACATAGAAGTTAACTACAAGATCTTACGGTTAGATGTACTAATTAAGACCCCAAATTAGCAAAATCAACCTTGATTTGAAGAGGGGCTGTTTTCAGGCAGTTTTGATGAAAAATACCCTCAGAACTTTAGGGGTTAACATTAAACAAAATAGCTCTAGCTACTATTTTATTTTTTTTGTTTTTATCTTATTCATTTTAAAGGTTTTGACTATGGGAGATTTGATGTTTCGGGTAGTTGTTGATGGTTTTCTATTCTTTTTTGTGGAGGAGGATAGACATTGCATATTGTATGGCAATGGTATTTATGTTTTTTAAATGCATCTTTAATGGTAAGCATATAAGGTATTTTGAAATTTATTTTAAGTAATTTCATTGATGGGATGTGTGTAGTGGCTCTGGCTCCTCCTGTGATGACAATAAGGGGGTCGACTTTCCATCCTCTAGCAATAATACTGGCGATTAATAGGCTGCATTTGTTGGTTTTAGCTTTAAGTAATTATGGGGAGAATTTGTCATTGCAATATGTGAATTCAATAAATTGTATGATAAGATTGGAATCTATTTCTGTAGAGGGGTCACTTTGGCATGGTAAACCTTTGATACATAGAATGTCTGGTCTAAATCTTGAGTTGCAATGGCATCTTTGTGCTCCGCATGTGCAAGGAAGTAGCCAAGTAGGAACAGTATTTTCTAGAGGTTTATCATTGAAGGTGCCAGCATTCATGAGAATGAAACAACGAGATTTTTCCAATGAGATAAGTAATTTTCTAATTTGCCAAACTGCTTTGTTGTGTCCTTTGACTCTAAGTGAATGTATATGTTGTTGTTGGCATGTGAGTAATATATGTAACCATGTAATCAATTCATGTGAATGGCAAATGGGGCATGTTTTAAACGGAAATCATTCTCCTCCAAAGAACATTTGTTTTCTAGCATGGCACATGTGAGTTCCTGTGCGGAATTTGATGAGGCATGATTTTTGTTTGTCTGTGATGGCTAGGTTGTTCAAGAATTCAATAGAGAGTTCATTGTCTATGTCTACATTTCCCATTCATCTGCAAATGTTAGGGGTTTGTATGGCCATGATTTCTAAATTATTTTCCCTATCAACTTTTGTAATTTGTTTTACTAGAATTCTAATAATTGGTTCTTTGTCTGGAACATCCATCATCGATGGCCAATCGTCTTTTTGATAGTAGTACGGAGTAGCATGGGCATATTTGTATAAGTGTTCGGCATTTTTGTTGCTAAATCTAGCCCTTGTTTTGCTAATTGATCTGCTTGTTTATTGCCGCTGATGTTAATGTGTGCTCTGACTTTGTATAGTGAAATTGGTTGTATTTTTTTTGGAGAAGTTCTACCATGGAAGCAAGTGTGACTTGATTATGATGGTTGTTGTGCAATGTAGGATGTTTCATGTGTGTGTTAAGTTAAATTATAGCACGTTTAGACAATTGACAAATATATATGTTGGTTCGTTAGGGTATTGTGTATTGATAATTCTTAATGTTTTATGGATTGCCATCATTTCTACACGTAGTATATTTGGTGTCCATGGAATCTTTTGATGAGATTATGGCCTTTGGGGCTATAAATGTCGTATCTAGCTTTTTTTCATAGCCATTCACCGAGGCCGAAGTCTTTGACGGTTTAACCCCTAAACGGCCATTGTCCTAGAATGGGCGTTTTTGAAATTTGGGCAGGTTCCTAAAAATTCAAATTTACTTGAAATTTTTTGAAATTTTTTGTGGAAAAAGGTTTTTTCAAGAGGTTTATGGGGATATTTTTTTTATTTTTTTTGGATGAAGTGAGAAAAAGTTATGCTCCTCTGAGCATAAAAGGCCCCTCCACGGGCAGGCTCTCAGCCACTGTGAATGCAGCAATTTCTGCCCGAAACTGCCCAAAACTGCCCAAAACTGCCCAAATCTGCCCAAATCTGCCTAAAGACGAAACTTTGAAATTCCACCAAAAATTGAAATTTTGATATTTTTCAAAAATAAAATTTTTTATGTATAGAGAAAGTAGTAGAGCATGTTCCCACCGTTCGGATTTTTAATCCAATTTTTTTTCATATGCTATTTTTATTGTCAAAAAACGGCCTTTGTTTGTGAATTTCAGTATACCCCCTAGCGGAAAATGATTTATTTGGCAAACTTCCACAACGTTTTTGAATATAAATTTTTTAGCACAATTAGGTAACTCACTCTTCTTTGACGTGCATCAAAACCCCCAAATTCCATAATGCAAAAAAATGGTTTTTTGGGCCTTCAAAACTCTGCTGATCCCTTTTTGCACAGGGAAAAAAAACTTGTTTTTCAACTTTGAACGTTATGATCTTGCAATTGGTAAGGAATGAGTGTGTAAGATTTCGTGCACATGTAGACATAGAAGTTAGCTACAAGATCTTACGGTTAGATGTACTAATTAAGACCCCAAGTTTGCAAAATCCACCTTGCTTTGAAGAGGGGTTGTTTTCAGGCAGTTTTGATGAAAAACACCCTTGGCCGTTTAGGGGTTAAAAGACCCACTAGTGTAGTAGCTGAATTGAGGGTGGAACATAAGTGGTAAACTTGTTTGGTAATTTGGAAGTTTTGGGATATATGCGTGGTTATTTGCGGATGTAGTTGGGTAGTTTAGTTTCAACAATGTTCTATTGGGATTATCAAGGGTATTTAAAGGAGTAGGGGGTGCAATTTGTGTGTGGATTTGTAATATTCTGAGATTATTTATTATGTGAATAAATTGATTCATTTGCTTGTATGTACCTATGTTGTTATTTTGGTGATGGGTGCAAAGTATTTGGAGCGTTGATAGTTCTTTCCTTTCGATTATATTCCATAAGGTATTGTGGATTCTTTGTATGTAATGGTGTCAACGGCAAAGTGGGCAATAATGTGTATGTCAGGGAATGGGCTGATGTATGGATTAAGGTTTTGATACCGTTTAGTATCTGGAGAGATAAGTATAGTGATACTATTTGGGTCATTCTTTGCCGCAAGGCGAATCCAATGAATGGCTTGTTGTAAGTCGGTTTCATTATGGAGGTGGGCGTAACCAATTCCTTTCCACTTGCAGTCAATAACCGGGGATGAAGAATATGATTGGTGGATGTTAAATTTTGCTATGAGAAAGTATAATATTTTAGTTGGTATTGTATATTGAGCACATTTAAGTGGATCGTTTTTTGAAATACAATATTTATATCTTTGATATAGCCACACAATTTTGGTTTCACATGATTGGATAGGTGGCTCAAGGCTATGTGGGGTATTTTTTGCTTGTTAATATTGTTTCCATAACCATAGTAATCTAGATTTTTGGACGGTCAACCGTAAGTCTCGGTCAAACGGACCTCCCCTGACCCTTAACGGACGGACGAGCGGACCGGACGGACGGACCGGTCCTTATGTCCCATGAACAACCTTGATTAAAGCACACCTCTTTACGGAGCGACTGGGAGCGGCGCGGGCGCCTGCGAAGGGGGGGCGCGAGCGAGGGGGCGGGGGGGAAGGGGGAAGAGGCGCAAGCAAGGGGGTGGGTGGGGGCGCGAGCGTCTGCGAAGGGGGGGGCGCGAGCAGGGAACAAAAATCAGGCATTGAAGGAAATTAAGACATGAGTGAAGTTTTCATAGTGACATAAATGAGAGAAATTTCAATTCCTGTCGAAACAAAAATACATTCAATAGCCTTAGCTAATGTTTTATGGACATTGACTAAGGTTAACATATAAGTATCTATGTATAAAATTTAGATATATATATTATATTTTTTTGTGATTTTTTAAATTATTTTGGAGTCATATATATTATACTTTCTCTATATAACTTCTATATGTAATATGCTGAAAGATGTATTACTTTTTTTTATTTTTTCTGGCGGTGCGCCGCTCCAGATTCCTTCGAGTATCGGGCATACCCAATGGTACTCTTAGAACAATGTCTTCATGATTAGGTGCTTCTGCACGACTATCTTCCGATGAATCCGATCCATTTGAGGATTCTGAGCCCTCGTCATCTCCATCTCCAGAATTAATAGGCACATACTCCTCCACCGTGGAATGAATGTTGCGAAATTCGTGGTCAATTGTACCATCCACCACCGTAGTCACAATTCTTTTGACCTTCCGTCTTTTGGTCTTATCGGTGATCCCGTCCACATTCATTACGGGTAATCTACGTTTACCCACAGCCACAAGTAAAGACGGGGTAGTCCCAACAGTATATCCTAAAAAAAAAGGGCGAACGTTTGTTGGACCTTTCCGTGACCGTATCACTCCACGACGCGTCGTAGAAGGTCTAGCCGGTAGACCTACTCCAGAAGAAGTGAGTGGAACACTTGTATTCAGTGTTGGAGTTATTGAACCATGCCCAATAGATCTGCTTGAAGGAGGTGGGGGAGGTCTACCCAACCCTGCAAGTACTGCTCCGATTGAAGGTGTACTCTGTGCAGCGGTGTTTGAAACAATTGGCCAATAGGAATTTCATCCTCTTGTCCATTTCTAACTGTCTCTGAATGTTCATTTCTTGGAGGGCTTTCATTCAAACCTCCAGACCTGATTGTTTCCTCAACATTTTCTGGCAGAGCGCCTCGGAGTTGTCCAACTTCTTCTCCTCCCTCAACGTCTTGTGGAATTGGAATTTGCACTCCCATGTTGTTACCCCCTCCTTCATTGTCATTGTTGGAAACGCTCATTATCGCCACCATCGTCGCTTTGATGCTGAGTCATTTCGACTTCAAATTCATCGTCAATATCATCGTCTGCCCGATCGTATGCGACCTCGCCTCTAGTTTGTATTTCATTGACAACGTGGTGAGGCAAAGTAGCTGCCTCTTCATCAAATCCTGCCCAGTCAAAAACTCCATTCGGCTGGTTAACGTGTTCATTGCGTGGCATGTCACCACTAGCATTGTCCACAGGTAACTCTGGATACTCATCATCCATACTACCATGAGTATAATGAACTCCACCGTTGTCACCATCGCCTTCATTATCTTCAACTCCATCGTGGAATCCTTCATCTCCATCATCATCACATACTTCTTCATCGTGCATGGCTGCAACTTCTTCATCCGAGTCTTCGGAGAACGGTTGGTTGTCGTACCAAATAACAGGATCCGCTCCACGTCGTTCTCGAAGGAGCTTACTGTTGGTGTAAATGTACACCAAGTCCTCTGCCTTCTTCACGCCCAATCGGTTGCGAACCTTATTGTGAACAAAGGAATACATGCTCCAATTTTGCTCACATGATGATGCCGAGCATGTTAACGAAAGGATGCGCTTTGCTATCAAGGGCAACGCATCGCCCCCAACCTGCTGCCACCATTGATGAGGTAACATCCGAGTCTGTCGAATGTTTGGGGCCTCTAAAGGGCTGAATGGACCGGTGCGTTCCTCAAATTGTGTAAGCTTGAACATCACAGTCTCATGGTCCACTCCAAGGCACTCACTCAAATGAATTAGCACTTGCAGGAGTGCACGCTTTGCAGCACCGTTAATCAATAGCTTGTGGCTCTTCTGGAAAATGTAGGGATTCAACATGGCACCTGCATAGTGGAGATCTGTCAACATCATCTTCCATCTCTTCGTAAAATGTTTCTCAAAGCGCCCTGCTATAGCGGGGTCTAGGAAAAAAGGGTCACCCCGTAGACGGAACACATGCTTCTTCAGGTTATTCATGGCCAACCACGCCCTCCCCATTGCCGGTATTTGTCCATCAAAGGTCTTCAAAGTCACAACAGTCGGCTTCATAACATGCACAAGATCCTCACAACGTAACCAAAATGTCTCATCGAGAATGGTACTCCGTACTTGACCTGCTAAGGCATGAGCACGATGCCCGTTTTGGCGATTGAATAAAGTACCCACATATTCGTCCCATTTCTGATGGACTACCACCTGAATTAGTGCCTCCCTCAGCTCAAGCAATCGAACAATCATCAAGTATTGGCATCCAAATCTTGTCTCCGCTGGTAACAACAAAGACAACTTTGGGCTGAATTGGCAAAACAAAGCCATGGTTACATGATGGCGACGTATAAAATTCGGTATGCGTTTTGCCAAGATAATCAGCTCTTTGAAGGTTGCTTCCTTCCCCCAATCTTCTAGTAAGAGGTCCATGATGTGAGCTGCACATCCTTGCTTGTAAATGTGAGGGTAAGCTTCTACCACATGGTCCATGGCTCCCAACATCGCACTAGCATTGTCAGAGCAAATCTGTACCACATTCTGCGGTCCAACTTCTTTGATGTACTCTTTCAATTTCCCAACTATGTATGCTTTTGATTTCTTGTTCCCCGTTGTATCAATGGAACCAAGGAATATATCTACTGCTGGACACACAAGCATGACATTCATCAACGGCCGACGAACAACGTTGTCCCATCCATCCGAGCAAATAGTTGCCCCGTACAAGCTAATACACTGCTTCGTTTTCTCCTCTATTTTCGTCTGGACAAGCTGCTTTGTTGGCTGGATGTGCTTGGTTCGCATTGCGTTGTATGCTGGTGGACGGTAGACAATACCCGCTTTCGAGGTTGCCTCCACTGCTGCGATGAAAGTTGGATGTCTAACCACATTGAAAGGCACATTTGCTTCGTAAAAAAAGGCCGCCCATTTCTCATCCAAATCATTGCGCTTTCTAATCTGATAGGCCTCAGTAAAACTTTGTTGCCGCATAGATCTTGGTGTACATGAATCGCCTCTGCTTAGAAGCGGAGTAGAATGAGACGGTTCAACTTGAGAAATCCTTTCCTCTTGGACCTCCTCCGTTCCTTGAGGCACTTCCGTAGATTGCTCAGCAGGCATAGACTGGCTAGAACATGGTGCCAAGTCTGCCTCGCCATCACCACCGTTAGTGTCATAGATCTCCGCATGTGTCATTCTTTTCGGTATTACATTACCACAATTGGCAAAGCGTCTAAATACGGCGGCAGGGGCCTTGGAACAATGACTCTTGCTTGAACCTTCACTCTATTCATAGTGCTTCATAGCTCTTTGTTGTTTATAACGAAAAGTGAAATTGCACCACACACATTTAACATGGTCCTTATCAATGAACGTCCACCACGGAGCCCACTCAGCCGTCGATTGACGTTGTTGAGTTGCCATTCTCCGTGTCTCTAGAAAAGTACAATGATCTCTTCTCTGCAAGTGTTAGTATGACACATGTGAGAAAAAAAATGGTATGTGTAGACATCAACCACATGCCAATGTGATGCACATAGTCTCAAGCAAGGAGCCCACAAGGAGTTTCGGGACTAGAGGCCATGATTTGAAATGAAATTAGGCTTGGCCTAAGTTGGTGGCATTTATACTCGTGAAGGGGGGGGGGGGGGGGGGGGGGGGGGGGGGGCGAGCTCCTGAGGGGGCGAGAGCTTCTCACATGGGGGAGAGAGTGTTTGGTAGGGGAGGCGAGAACTTTTTTGGGGGGCGAGAGCTTCTGTAAGGGGGGGCGAGTGCTTCTTTGGGGGGCGAGTGCTTCTTTTGGGGGCGCGAGCTTCTCCAGGGGGGAGGGGGGGAGGCGTGAGCTTATGCAAGGGGGGCGAGTACCTCTGGGGAAAGGGGGGGCGAGTACTTCTGAGGGGGCGGCGAGTGCTTCTGTGGAAGGGGGGGCGAGTGCATGGGGAAGGGGGGGCGAATCCTTCTGGGGAAAGGGGGGTCGAGAGCATCACTGGAGGGGGGGCGCGAGCTTCTGAGGGGGCAGTCCCGGTGAATGGGCCATACAGTTTTTTTCATTTTTTTTTAAAACATTTTTTCATTCCATTACAAAACGAGCAATATCATTTCATGTTCCACCGGAGCACATATACACCGAAAAAATGATTTATTAAAATATTAGAAACGTGCAAACAAGGCCACATAGGCAATCAAAATGTTCCAAACGTAAATCACTATGGAACTACAATGTGTATCTAAAACAACCATTGGGAGCTTGGAAGTTGTAAGGGAGACTCATCAAATCATCCACAACTTTTGCAAGTGAAAGCCTCTTCGCAGGATCTTCGTTAACTAAGCCATCCAACTTTGATGAGAATGCAATCATTGACATTGGATCCTTGAAGAGTTCTGGGCATTCTTCGTCTTTCCATATCTTCTTTGCCAAATGGCCTACCGAAAATGCATCAGATTGCGTCGTACATGGATGCATCCTCTTCATGCGCTCCAAATTGCGTTCCTCGTCATCTTTGTCGCCATATAAAAAAAACAACTCCGGTGCAACTCCTACCCTCCTCTCATTTAATCGTGGTAGATCATCGGCGTTCCTCAAACCATAAGGGGAGGCCTTCTTCTCAATGACTCTGCTTGCCATACCCCAATTGCACACACCAATATATACTTTATCCTTGTCATGAGGTGGAAAGTGGAGTAGAATGTTGGATTGCGTTAAGTCGTTGTGGAGGATTTCAGCCTTATGGACTATGTCCATAACGTAGATGAGACTCCAAGCCAACATTCCTTGGTTCTTTCGATAGGCAACAATTTTCTGGCAGTTTTCCATGGGCATTTCCTTCAGCTTCAAAATTTCTTTGTAACTTGATGCCTCGGACGCCTTCTCATTTAATTTGAGGAAGTTGCGGAGGCAATCTCCGTTCCACCACAGGGTATAAGCTTCCATGGTCTTGGAGTGACAAGCCCAAAATTTTATCACACCCGGATGCTCTACCGGGCAAACCATGGCCTCAATCGCTCGTTGCTCTTGCTGCTCCACTTCAGTTTTAGCCTTGGAAAGTTTTCCCGCAAATTCGATGTAAATTGGAATACGCTTCATATTGGCTATTCGCAATTTTTGCACTTTGCCATGCCCCCCCTCAACATTGAAGCCAGTTAATGGCACAACTTTGGCTGTAATCGGAATCGAGATCACTGAACCATACATGTGTGCTTCCAATGCTGAGTTCAAAGCTTCTTCATTCCAAGGCATAATCTTTGTTTTCCCCTTGGAATATCTTTGACATGCCTCCTGAACCGCTGTCAGTTTCCGAATAAACACTTTGTCTTGGTTGCTCCATTCTTCGCCTTGTGGTTTCTTCACATGTGATTCGAACACATGAATGACATTTGTCGTAGCACTGCTCACTTGTTGTGCCAACCACTTCGGGCTGTGATAATACTTCGTGCAATCCATGTAGAACTCTGATCCTTCCAATGCGCTCCAAAATTCCCTTTCCAAATCACTTTGGAGGTTGTAGATACCATTCTCTCCTTGATTGAGGTACATTGTCTTCAACATTCGTATTCTATGGGCCTTGTAGTACTTGACCGTCACCTTCCTGATGAAATGCGTATACTCCAATAGTGGTTAACTCTCATCCTTCTCGTGCCCCCCAATACTCTTCTTCTTTTTCCCCTTCGAGCTAGATGAAGGAGTAGAACCAGTATGCGATTTAGCTCTTACACAACTCATAGGGTCCACCGCGTCTGGAGCATCCAAATCTTCATAGATAGGCCGCTTGCCGGAGCCTTGTCTAGAAGACATCGCAAAGTAAATCCCTGAAAAAAAAAATCAACAACTTCCCCCCCCCCCCCCAATGAAGACTTTCCACGTAAGCAGTTCCAAGCAAGGCGTGTTTCCACACGTCTAGACAAAGAGCCGCTGTGGAAAGGAGTGTGGGGGGCGAGAGCTTCTCCCCACTTTATATAGTCCCCCCACGAATCCGCTCGCGCCCCCCTCTGAACCCGCTAGCACCCCCCCCCCCTTCTGACTTTTATTTATTTACTTTTATTTTTATTTTCTTGTTTTCTTCTGAAGGAAGTGGAATCTCTGCACCATTTCCTAAAAGAAAAAAAATAAAAATAAAAAAATAAAAAAAATAAAAAAAATAAATAAAAATAGAAACTGCGGAGATTTTATACATGCACAATCTCTCCTCCAACCCTCTTCCACTCTATGCTATTGATTTTATTTTATTCCCTTTATCTCCCAAATCAATTGCCTTGAGCCCTTCGTAACCGTTCTTTATATTTTTAATTATATGTTAGAGCATTGTTTGTTTCGTACATACAATAAAATATATAGATTGAGTTTTTTATCTCTAATCCAACCTTCTTCCACTCTATGCTATTGATTTTATTTTATTCCCTTTATCTCTTCCAATGTCGATCTTTTTTATTTTTCTACATCTCTTGTAATATTAATGTTTTATTTTTTTATTGTCAACATTTTATTATTAATTCTGCATTAGATCATTATTCCATTAAGGCATAATTCAGTTTCTAATCATTATGAGATTTATTTATCTTTATAACTTCTTCCACCCCATGTTATTCATCCCTTTTTATTATAGTCATGATTGTTTTTATATAATTTGATCCTCTCATCCCAAAAATTTTCAAATCAGTATTCCTTATTTGAAGATTTGTTTATATTTTTGTCTTCCAACCTTCTTCAACGCTACTCCAATGATTTTATACAGTTTTTACTTTCTTGAAGCAAATGGTGTTTTGATTATACTTCAAAATAAAACAAAGACAACCGCTTGCTGAGTAGACATGCTTGCTGATTCTATAATTCTGATGTCTCTTCCAATATTAAGGTTCATATAGTTATTGAAGATCCTTTTCTTTTTTCTTTTTTTTTTTTAATTTTCTTTCGTAACAAATGGTATCTTCCCTTTTTTTTCTTTTTAGTATTTTAAATCTTTCCTTAAACATTTTACTAATATCCTCCGTTCATTTATCTTCGAATTTGATGTGTACAATATTGGAATTACAAAAAGTGAGAACCACGAGTGAGCCTTTTTCTCAAGCTCCATGACCCTCTCGCGCCCCCCCCCCCCCCCCCCCCCCCCCCCCCCCCCCGACTATATAAGTGAAGTTGGCGCCCTCCTCCCCTCACTTTTTTAAGCTCCACCTTGGCACTTAGGCCTTGAACTACCTCACGGTGGCTTATTGCTGAGTACTTGGGTGGGGTCTACAATATTTTGACAACGCCACGTACCATCTTTCAACCTTATTTTGTACGCTCATCCGCGAATTTGGGTCCTAAACTACCTCACGGTGGCTTATTGCTGAATACTTGGGTGGGCCACAAAGTATCCTTAGAATACCATAATCAACCACATAGGAGATTTGTAAAATCATTTGGGCGAAGTTTTGAGGAGTTGGTGTGTTTTTTAACACACTCAACTTTCCCAGTACACCACCATGGAGGGAAACCCAGCTCCGGCGGCGGCAGTGCCACTCACCAAGGCGGAAAGGAAGCGAATCAAAGATCGTGAACGGAAGCGTGGTGGTAAAAAGATGAAGAAGCGGCTTCATGTGTTGAACAACCCGACAAAGTTGGCATTTAGAGGTTGGCAAGATGAGCCGGAACTGTAGAAATATTCCACATGCGAGGAATTCATTGAGTGGTGCCACATCACAAAAATATTTCCGCAGGAGCGCAACAGAAATCACAGGATCTCAGACAAGGCAAACCTCACCTTCTGCTTCAATGCGGAGTTTGTTGAACGTTGTATACAAGTTACCAGCATCTATACAAGCAACGATCTATAGAATGCAATGAAGCACCATTGTTCATTTGCAGAATGGTGTATGCTGAGGTGGTGCTTCACAAAGTGGTGGATTGGTCCACCATCAAAACCACGAGGAGTGTTAGGGGCGTCGACAGTGCGTGACATTCCCAAACAAAGGGTATACCGAGATGGTGGCCTGGGGAAAAAAATGAAGGTAAAGCCACAAGAGAGGGAGCCTGAGACGGAAGAATCAGAAACAAATTCTAATTCCGATGGTCATTGTGAAGAAAGAGTGCCACGTAGAGTTGAGGACCAGCAAATATAGCTGTAGTGCCTCCAATCAACCATCCAGCAGACGTTACAGAACCTCACGTTGATGCGAACATCAACTTCATGGAAAACGATCCAAATCCGGCAGCTAATTTGGAGGTGGTCGGAACTGGACCTACGATGGTTCTTGGCATGCCGGTTATAGTTAGAAATGACCAGTCTAACCAAAACGATGAGGTCAGGGAGTTGCAATTAAAGGTTATAGAAAAGGATGGTTTGATTGCAGAGTTACAAAAGACCATCCGAAAACTACGATTGGAATCAGCAGGAAAGTTGCAGTAATAACAGATTTGCGCAATCAATTGCAAGAACGAGAAAGACCTCAGTCTTCTCAAGCCAATGATATACCTGTAGTTCAAGATCCAATGTTGGTGGATGAATCTTACATCAACAACACGGTTGATGTTGCAACGGCCGGTGTGTTGGAGAATATTTCCACACCAGCAAAACGACGACGGGTTGGAGTGATATTGCCTCCACTAGCCCCATACGCGCGACCCTATGTGGACATTGATGGACCATTAAGTCAAGATTCCTTGTCATTTCCACCCAATGCTCAAACGGAAGAAGTAGAGACATTGATGAGAGCCAATGATGAATTGCGGCTCCTTGTTTCGATGTTCGCTAAATCATACTACGAGTGGAAAGTGGCAACTATTCTTAGCGTTGATCGCGGTCGCCAAATCGCATTAGAGTTCAAGAAGATCGACGAATTGTACTTGCAACACAACAGACAAAGGGATTTTGGCCTCACTTCATGGATTAACGCAGATGATATGTATCCATCCGACATGCCAATGCAAGAATCGGATTCTAAACTCATAGATTGGGCGAAGTTGGATTTTGATGTGGCGAACGCAACTTCGTGCCATGATCTTCAAATGAAGTAAGGAGTTAAAAGCAGAAAGCTTTGGCCAAATCCTCAACCATGGGTGTTGGATGGTTCGAAACAATGTATGGTGTCTAAATCCATTTGGTCCGGAGGGTGGATGGGCAGTTGGATCATGTACCCACATGTTCCATCCAATGTGTTTAGTTAACATTTTTTTGGTTAGGAGATTTTGCCCGATGTGCAAATCCCCGTTCCATGAACACTTGTACGAGGTTTTTGGACTCACTCCATACATGCCACCAAGCCATGAGAGAAATCCCGAAAACACACCAAGTGAACAGTACCGCAACATGTGGGGGGAAGATTTGATTTGGAGTTGGCGGGCCCTGACTCACTCGGTCTTCAAGAGCAATGTAAGTGACGAGTTGGGGTGGGAGGATGACCCCAATCAGATTGTGAGGGTGGCAAAGAAGATAATTGGATCAAAGAAGGAGGACCAAGGGAAACGAAATTTCTTCTATCAGACTTTGAATGGATACTGGGATGCGAAGCATAGGAAGTTCAAACTTGGTACGCACCCACAAGGCCTCATATAGAACAAGGAGGGGAATTTGATTACAGACAATGAAGGTCAAGCCACTCTTACCTCCCAAGAAGCATGTCGTGTCACGACTTTCCGTGAATTCTAGTTTTACTTTGTTTGTGGATTAAAAGTAGTAAAAATAATAAAAGTTAGGGTTTAGTTAGAAGTTATTGTAGACATTAGGCTAGAATGTTAGAAATAGAAATAGAGGAAAAATAAAAAGTGTTAAATTAGTTAAAAACACTTAATTAGTATTGTGTTAGAACTCCCCTAAAGGTGGAAATCTCAAGGCAAAAGTGGCGGAAACTGGGAGAGTGGACCGCGTCAAGGAGTAGAGGAGCTTTGCCATGGTGGAGCACGATCAACAAGGAAAGCGGAAAGTGGGGAGGTTGATAACCGGACCAGGCAGGATCCGACTCTCTCCTTTTTAGGGTTTCAACCGGGATATTGGAAAGGCGGCTAGGGTTTAACTCCATCAACCTTCCAGGTTGTTTCTCGAGAACCGCCGCCACCTTTTTCAGAAAGTGGATCGGTGGCATTGCCACGTGTCTTGCGGAAGCCGGACGGCAGTCAGTTGACCGCCGCCACTTTCTTCGGATGGCGGGCCAGGTGGGCGGCCACGTGCCGCAATTGCCGCGGACCTTGGGCACGACAGCCAGTTGACCACTCCCTTGGCGAAGGAGAATGCGGAGGTCATGGGTTGGTCCGGAGAAGAACTCGGGACACGTGTCGAGACCGGGCCGGTGGCGACTCCACTTGCTCCACTGACGGCGGTGGGCCGCAAGGAAAAGCGGAAGCTGAAAAAGATGGAGTCCAAGGAGCGAAAGAAGAGGGGTAGTGCTTAGGATTCTAGTTAGATTTAGGAGCAAGTTGTTGAGGCAGGTAGTTAAGAGTAGTTAGACTTTATTGTTTTTGTCTTTTTGCTAGTTTCGGGCCTTGGCTCTTCGGGTAGCGGAGAGTCAGCCTGCTGCCACGTGGCCCGTGATTCTGATCACGCGGCCCGTGGCTCAGTAGTTTAAAAGGGAGAACCCTTGGGGTTTTCTCTCACCATTTTGCGATGTTTGTGTTCTTTTGTTCAATTCAGGCTTTATGTTTTACTCCACATTTGTCTTGAGTTGTTTTCTTGAGTGCATGAGCAAAGTGAGTGGTCCCTCCTTCCCATTCTTGCTGTTTCCGAGTTTGCACCGGTCCCCATAAACGCTGTGTAGGTTAGTTAGGCTAGTATTCCGTGTTAGGTCAGTATGGGCTGTGAGCCTCTATTAAGCAAGTTTCAAAACATCCCTAATTCAAGCCGTTGCTCTCATGCAAGGGGGTACTTGGTGAGCTAGCAGCCGCCCCTGTTTAGGATTGGTGTACTTGCTTAATCGGTTCGGTATCACCCCCTGTGCGGAAGGTGCTAGACGGAGGAACACTAAGGGTGGAAAGGAGGAGAGGGCGGAAAGTGGAAGTGGAAGATACCAGACTTGGGTGCGGAGGGTGTACTCCGGCTCAAGGATACTTGGGGATTCGAAGGGGGTACTTCGGTACAAGGATTTGAGCTTCACCATTTCCACAATCCACCCCAACATTGGAAACGTGGAAACGTGACCCTACTCTGTGTGACCTGCGGAACACAGCATTGTACCCGTTGTGAGGGTAGTGGCCCATTTCCGCATTTCCACCCCTTCTGGGGGAGTGGTACGAGACTTCAGTGGGACAGTTTTCCGCGAGAAGGCTGCCCCCATCGAAACACCAGGCGGAGGGACTATTAGTGTAGGAGTACGTGAAGTAGGGAGAAAACCCTGACAAATCAGTGGGCGAAATCCCCGGAAATAACTACAAAGCCTCTTTGAGCATTCTAGCTTAAACCGCTAGAATTATTCCGGTTACGGAAGTCGGTTGGTGACGGAAAAGTGGAGCAGCAGTAAGGATTCCACTAGTAATCCCGGAGATGCTGTCATAGAGTAGCTAACTACGATGGGTTTTCCGGGATGTTTCTGTGTACATAGTGATGGGCTCTAGGATCGGAATTATGGGCCTATAGATTGTGTTAAGATAAGGTATGTTTCTTGTAGTCTTTGGGGGTAGATAGTGTTTCCACCTTTGGATAGTGGAATTTTCCGTGATAGGTAGTATCCGGGATTCCTCAATCCCTTAGATTTTGTAGCCTTGGGTGTTTCTTGGGTTTGTGTTTGGGATTTTTATGTGTTTCTTTTAGATTATCTCTTCTCTCAGTTGTGTTTACAACCGCAGGTTCTTCGTGGGAACGAACTTGGCGCGGTTTTAGCGTGTTACGCGTTATTTAGGTTATTTAACTGAATATGTTACCACCGTGCTACGACAAAGCAGTCCAAATGTCTCTTTCGGAGTGGAAGTATCTTTTCAAAAATGAAGCTGTTGACTTTCTTCTAGAGGAACACTCTCCACAGACATTGCGTACATTGGCACAATTGAGGAACTCGCAAATTTTGCGTTATCTCAGTGAAATCGATGGCCCATTTTGGCGGACACGGACGAGAGCCAGGCGCACCTTGACGCTGGACGATGGAGCGGGACCAAGTGGCACTGCGGGAGTAGATGCAGATGACTAGTAATAGTTACAACTTAGTACTAAGAGTCTAGTTTTCGTATACTACAATTTTTGTAATGTTTTGGTTTGAAATGGTAATGAAATGCTTTTACTTTCATAAATGTAGACAACATTGCAAAGTCCATGTATTTCGGCTCACGAGTATCTCATTTTTCCTATGCTGAATTTACACAATTGTCATTGCGCTTAGCCCCAATATATTATTCTGATGGAAATGTTAGTTTTTTTTGCATTGTCAAAAATTTACTATATCTACAAAATGGGCCGCACCCAGACCCGCTCGCGCCCCCCCTCAAACCCGCTCGCGCCCCCCCTTAACCCGCTCGCGCCCCCCCCCCCCCCCCCCCGACCCCGCTGGCGCCCCCCCTGAACCCGCTCGTGCCCCCCTTGAACCCGCTCTCGCCCCCCCCCCCCCCTTTGAACCCGCTCGCGCCCCCCTGTACCCGCTCTCGCCCCCCCCCCCCCCCCCCCCCCCTTTGAACCCGCTCGCGCCCCCCTGTACCCGCTCTCGCCCCTCCCCCCCCTTTGAACCCGCTCGCGCCCCCCCTGTACCCGCTCGCGCCCCCCTAAAACACGCTGGCGCCCCTTTTGCATATGTGGAATTCCTCGTCAACGTTGGTTGTCCATGTCATCAACATGTTTCCCCTATAGGTAAGTTGTAAAAAAAAAAAAACTAACCTAGTAATTTTCCTTCTCCCCTCAATGTCCGATTTTCACCTCGGACCGACTGGTCCATCCGTCCGTCCGTGTCCGGAAATTTTGCGCATGTCCGTCCGTTATGACAACCCTGGCTTTAATGACATTTGAAAAGTGTTTATGTTAATGTTTCATATATTCGAATGATTTTGGTGGAGCATGTGTAGATAAAAGTAGAACAAGTTTCTTATCTTTCCAAAGCAATGCTGAGATTGTCCTCGACAAATGCATCCTCCAATCCATCCATCCTTGCTTTTCTCTCATAAAAACCTTAGTATTTCTAAATATTGTAGGTAATTCTACACAATTTGATTGCATTGTCCTTGTTGCATAAATCATCCTTGAATACAAATCTTTGAAAAGCCCTACACTTGTAAAAAATTTGTCCATAGTAATCACATGTCCTTTTTAGCATATGTCACTGGTCAAGTCCAATACCATGTTCTGTGCCAACCTCGGTTCTCCCCTAGTTGTCATAGGGCCCTCTTCCACTACTTGAGTTTTTCCACAATAAACTGAGGAATTCCAAACATGTTTGGATGTAGAACATACCAAGTACCAAACTTTTATGCCCCACTTCTTTGATTTTTGGGGCATATATTGATGCAATGGGCAATATGAGCCTTTATACCTAATCATCATCTCATCCACTGTGCAAAATTTCCCCAAATTCCATGTGTTCTTAGAGTTCGCTCTGATGCTCTCTATCAATCAATGAATTTGTCCCAATTTGTCATATCCCGGCAAATCTTTTTTGCCGCACATAACTTGCCGGATTAATATTGTGTAAACATCTTGTCAACTCCATGAATCTCAATCGCGTCATGACTCTAAAATATAATAGAAAAATGGAAAATACAGCCTTTCATGTGCCAATAGGGTTTTATGTTTGCCAATAAGTTAGCCATTGAAACACCCAAAAAATCCATAGGCGATCGGTCATACTTGAAATAAGTTTTCTTCCATGTATCATCACGGAATAAAAAAATTATGCTATTTGAGTCCTCCAATTCTCCATCCACATCCTCTTTGCCACTGAAAAAATCATCCTCGTTGGACCCATCACTATCGCTCTCCAAGATTGGTACCTCATACATATTGTTCATTTCGCTCACCCGTTGCCTCTGCCTCCGAAGAAAATTAGTCTCCCAACCCTCCCTATAAACTCCCTTATATCCTCCCCAAACCCACTCAAAACCCCAAATTTCCCCTCGATCCCCCTAGTCTTACATCCCCCAAAATCAGAACCCCTCCTTGCATCATTGCAGCCGGCCTCCAACATGTTGCCTTCATCTCTGTTCCCCCCTCACTATACCTATTGTCCCCATGCTCTCGGTCCTAGTGCCCTTCCTCTACATAAGTTTCCCTAAACCCCACATTACCATGGCCCATTGCCATCCCCATAGCCGCATCGACATGCTTCTTCTATGCCTCCCCCCCTTCACTTGTAATCAGCACTGTAGCTTCAGCTACAGTGCTGTCTCTGCCACCGCCAGGGTCGCTTGCGGCTCCGACCCCACAGTCCCCCCGTTCGTCGTGACCAATGACCCTGCCCTCCCCATCGAGCCCTGCCACCGCGGCCCAGGCTGTGGGTGCCGTTGGGCGCCCATCCTCGCCTCCCTCGCTCATCGTCGCTGCTTCAGGCGCCTTCTCCCTATCTTCTCTCCAATCTCCTCCATGTCTGTTCTCCTCTTTCTGCACCCGTCTTTGTGATTTCTGCTTTCTTTGTCCATGTGATCATGAATCAAATTCTTGCACGCTATATCGTAATTCTTCACGCCACCACAACTCTTCAAGAGTTCTATCCTCTGCAAGTGCATACTCTCCTTCATCAAAGCTGTCTTCACTTGATTCTTCACATGAGCTTTCCCTTCCTTCATTGACACCTATTTCTTAATTGTCCACAAAATTTGGGTTATAATATCCAATTGCTTCTTGTAGCAATGTCTAGATGTCTCCTTCAAACTCTATAGGTGGTGGAGGAGGTGGTGAGGTAAGAGTTGGAAGTGTAGAAGGTTTAAGGTATAGGTGGAGGTGGAGATGAGGGAATAGGAGGAAGGTTGGAAGTACTTCTCAATTGCACCACATGCAATCTTGAACTTCATTATGGAGCCTCCAAGAAGCTCTCCTGTAAATTTCAGCAACATCTATGAGTGAGTTTGACATCAAAATAGAGCATTTGTCTATAAACACAAAACAATAAAATTCAACATAGAGTAAGTGTCTCTAACCTCCTTCCCTCTCCATGACCTTGCACTCTTTCTTAGCATCTTAGGAGTAGTAAAGAGTAGACCCTATGACAACATTCACAAATAAAAATGATGTAGTGGAGTTTGCTTGAGCTGAAATTATGTGTTCATGAGGTCTTGAAGTTGTCAACTTTAGAACATGAGGGGGTTTTGTTGTGAAGTTTGAAGTTAAGTCTATGGCATTGTTGTGTAGCAGCTGAATTTGTCCTCTTAGTGGAGGGACAAACTTGCTTATTGACTTTGATGCATTCTAATTTTTCCATGAAGTACAACAAATCTTGAAGAAGTCCAAGGCCTTCTATCTTTTTATTTGTACATTTATGACAAGTTGATAAGAGCAATGCCAAGTAAACAAGCATGAGAAATGAGAAGGACATGAGGATTAGTAATTTAAAAAAAAAAATAGAAATGTAGGCTGTAGGCTGCAGGCACTCTCGGCTGAGAGAGTATGAGTTTGCAGGCACGTCTGTCAATGTTGCTCGTACCGACACACAGTCCGTTGCTCACAGTTCGCCGAATGCCTTTAACATTCCCCCGACGTTCCTCTGAACGTTCCCTCTCCCGTATCCCCGGCGTTCCCTCCCTTAGGCTATGTGCCGTTGAGTTGCGACTCGCTAGCCACCACGGCCTCTGACTACGCCCCGCCACCTTAGCAATTGACCGCACCACTGTTGCAGCCCCTTATGGTAGTATAAAGTGATGGTGGCAAGCGCGGGACCCGCCGGCGACGGGGTCCTAGCCTTTCCCTCCAGCCTCCTCGCCACCCATCCTCCCTTAAACCCTGCCCCCCCCCCCCCCCCCCCCCCCCCCCTCCCTTCTTCTCTATCTCCTTAAATTGGTTTAGCTGCTCCATCCTAAAGTCAAATCTCCACCCTCATTCTCATTGGCCAACTTATTTTGCAAACATGCCTTTGGAGGAGCATTTGAGGTTAAGAGGGATATAAATTTTCATTCCGACATCGGAATTAAGAATTAAAAATAACGACACAAAGCTCTAATCAAGGCCTACTTTCAATAAAATTTTCATAAAATCTGAGTTTAAATTGCATTTGGAGGTACATGCCCAAACTCCAAAAAAACCCAATTTTGCCAAATTGTCCTTTAGGGGCTAATGTGCATTCTAGTTTTGAGAAAAACGCTTCCCACGCAACTTCCGTGTTGTTTTTTGGTCTCTATTTGTACATGCACGCACTCCAAACCTTGACTCGCAACCAAAAATCGGAGCTTGGTGATTAGAAATTTGCTAGAGCAAGTGGCACTGTATCATAATGACAAAGATGCTGACGATGCATGCCGTCAATAATATTGGGCCTTCCCAATAGTAAAACGCATCCCCCATACAACCATTCTTTATTGTAGGTTAAGGGCAGCTTCGGCAAAAAATAATGCCAAAAATAGATGCCAAAATTTTGAAATATTATTGGCATTTTTTGCCAAATATAATATCAAATATTTTTCAAAATTGCCGAAATGTAAAAAAAATTCACTTCACACTAGACATTTACTTATAGTTGAAGCATGTGCAAGTTACAGTGGAGAGAATGTGCTCCTTTTGTAATCAAACTCACATACATTAGTTCACAAAGAATATGGGTTAAGAAGTAGCAAGACTCTAAGTGAGGCTTTTCAAATGTGTTGTACACAGATTTTTGGAGTCCAATTGAGCATAGAAGATGAAGTTTTATAGAATTGTGGTTAACCAACAAAAGTTAAAAAATTGATCCTTCTTCGAGCTTCAACAAGTTTTGTATTGCAATAAGTCTATATGCAAAAGATATGGACAAATCATTGCAGCCGTGTAAAGATTAAAAAAAATAGAATGTGTTCAAAACAGTTTTTTGGAGGTCATTTCTGCATAGAATATTAACTTTTTTGAAATTTTGTTGGTCTAAGAAACATTTATGAATCAAGTAATCTTTCACCTCCAACAAATTTTATGTCATTTGAAGACTCTATGCAAAAGTAATGTGCATTATAAAAAAGAAGACTTTGCGGAATAGTCGTGCTATAGATGCTCCGAACATGACCGTGCACATGTCAAACAATGCGGAAAGGCTATGAGAACGTGCACCAATGTGGAACCGAGGCATGCAACACACTATTGGCGACCATACACTTGAGGCCTATAAAAGACATGCTTAATATGACCAAAATTTAGTCTAAGATGACCACACCAGCGTCCGAATTACTTCACTCAAATTAAGTCACCAAATTGGTCGTGATTTTAGACAGGTCTGCACACCTTTCCACTAGTACAATATAGCACTTTATTAAAATTCTTTGAGTATTTGTTCAACCAAAAACACTCGTAGACTACCATTTCTAAAGCAAGAAACAAAAGAATGAAACAAAAAAAATTATTGCATCTCTAAATATAGGATCTTGCCTGAAATTACTAGAAGATCATGCAAATGAAGTTCATTGAACTTAGCATTCTAGACTTGGATCATTATAGAATTTGAAGTAAGCAACATCGTGACTTTTTTTTCTCCTTACATCCAATAATCCTACAAAAGAAGGTTAAGAAACTTTGACTTCTCTATTTGTCAAATTTTTATACTATACAAAAGCTCCAATCTTTTATGTGATAAAGGTACAAGCTTTTTGCGTTATGATTCAAGAGGAGTGAAAAATCTTTAACCACTCTTAGAATAAGAATTTCCACCATATAAAAAAAAACTTGACACCCTTAAAGCCAATCATGTTAATTACTTGTATATAAATCTCAAACGTAGTTGGAGGGTGTTGCTAAAAATTAGGTCCTACGAAGTACAGAAAATTGCTTGGGAAAAAATAAATATTTATCCAATGTTTAATAGGAGAATAAATTTAAATATTTTCTTAAAGCTCTTGCAATTCCATATTCTATAAAAAAATTCCAAAAAAACATTCAAAATTGACATCATTCCAAGACTATTGTTCTTTAGAAATTTAAAATAGAAGAAAAGAAAAATCACGATGAAAAGTGGTGAAAATAAAAAATACCTTACTTGTATAAATATTTTGCTAATTTAAGAAATTTGAGGTTTTTTACAGAGTATTTGGCCAGAAAAATGATTTAATAACTACTTCTTGAAAATTAAACCCCGTTTACAAAATATTAAATATATACATAATGGGTGTCAACTCAGTTATGGTACTATAGTATTAGATAATTGGTTGGTGATATATATACAAGAGTGGTTACTCTACTGAAAAATGTAAGGGATCACAAGTAACAATTCATAGGAAAATCATAATCATTCATTTTTCTTTAATATAGAAAAATAATTGTTACATTCAAAATTCTATTTATGGATTTTAAAAATTAAAAAAATGATTGTTGCAAATATATTGCATGGCTTAAAATAACTATTATAGTGTCATGTCCGTAATAGTGGCACATGTGCGGTTTTTTGTATTAATTAATTAATAGGGCCTTGAGGAGGTGCCACGTGGCATCCCCTTGAGGGGGTCCACGTGGCACCTCCTTAAGGCCCGATCAATTAAATTACACAAAATGAGCACCACTTCATATTTTGAAATCTCTCCGCCCATATACTTCCTTAGAGTCCTCTGCATTTTCAACAATATGGGACAAATCCATGCCATCACCATCACCATGTCATACCATCACCATCACCATCACCATGTCATACCATCACCATCACCATCACCAAGTCATACCATCACCATCACCATCACCATCACCATGTCATACCATCACCATCACCATCACCATGCCATACCATCATGCCACCTCATGCCACGTGAACCCCTTCTAGGTCAGACCCCTTTATGCAACCTGTATTAAATAATGTATGTATGTAGTGGGGTGGTTGGCAATTTTGGGCACATAGTACAATCGCTTTGTTTTTATTTTCTTTTTGTTTTCCTGATTGCCCTGGTGAGGGCTTGGATGTCCTGCTCATAGCTAAGGGTAAACATTTTCATTGAAAGCAAAGGGCTTTTTTGCCCTTCTTATTTCCAATTATGTGTTCATGGATTTTATTTTATTTCATTTAAGAAAATAATTAGAATTAAAAATAAATAAATGTGTTTGTATGAAGAGAAGTTCCAGTAGGAATTGGACTTTAAAAAATATCAAGAAGTTCAAACAGTCAAGCACTGTCTACTGTAGACAAATCCATACCCAACCAACCATTCGTAACCGATCTCTGGACTTCTCCATTTCATAGAAGTTTCAAGTTCAAAATATAGAAAGATTTAGAAAAGTACTAAGCGTGATTGGTAAAAAAGAATTGTACGCAAATATTTTGATAATAATACCATGATCAAGTTTTGGTGTCATGGTGGTTGGTTTTACATCAACCTATATGTCCACCATGTCTGTCCTCTATAAACGCAAAATTCAAAACAACCACCCCTCCCCCTCACTTATGACCCCCATAATTTCCTTCCTATACATACTTCTACCTCATCCACAACCCCTCCCCCCTTCTCATTGTAAATTCTCCCCGTCCTTGTTGTGTTGGTATAGTGTCTAACCTTGAAAAAAGCGGGTAGTCCTATCCATTGATTCTTTGTCCGATGGGCATCTTTTCATGGTTAGGTCGAACAGACACTTAATTCACGCTGGCCTCCCAACTAAGGGTCTCTATATATGTATCCACCATGTGTGATTTCAACTTTCCACTTCAAATAAATGTATTTTTTTCAATATAGGGGATAAAATTATGGAATTTTTTACATTCAACAAGAACCTTATGTTTGTACACATGAAAAATCCTCTTCAAATTATATACCTCAAACATATATGCTAAAACCCTTAAGTGATCGGTTATAGGTTCATCTACCTTACCCTGAACATGGAGAGGGCCAATACAATGAAAGGATTGGGACGGATGCCCATTGCATCATTGCTGAGCAGTATTTCATGTGGACCAGCATGTGATGAGACAGTCTCTGCTGACAGGGTCAGAGAAGTTGGCTTTCTCCTACATGGACAACTGGACAAGTGTACAAAAAAGTCATGATGCACTCAAGCCCAAATTTGTAAGATTTTTGCAAGGAAAAGGTTTGGAGGCTTCATGCAAGAATTGAAGCTTTGGACTTACCACCCTAAACCCAATTTCTTCAGAGGACTTCATGGTATTCTAACTTCAAGCTGAGCAACCTTCACATATACGGTAACACCATAGCAGGTTTGGTCCTCAAAAATTTATTCTATATTCGTTTTTATGTCTTCATAATATATTATATATATATATATATATATATATATATATATATATATATATATATATATATATATATATATATATATATATATTTATTGACACACATAATTATTTAAGAGCAATCCTTTTGGTGTAGGATTCGTGTCTGCCTAGTTTTCTACATATATAGCCACTCATCACTTTATTCATTAGCTCAGGTAGAATCCATTGGTTCTCCAAAGAACCTTGTCAAAATGTTAAAACTATGTCTTGGGAAGAAGGTGAAATACCGTGGCCAACTTCCAAGGCACCATAAGGTGAAACCACCTATAAGCGGGCATTTAAGGATTATGTAAGGAATCTATATTCTTGGGTGATGAAATGAGTGGGTTACTATTTTTCATGGATAAGGAATAGGAAAAGACAAGTTTTCCCTATTTTTTTGATATTTTAAAGCACACACATAATTAAGTACAAATTTTCAAAGCCTTAAGAAGTGGTAACCTATAATCGGGCACCCTGTTTATGTACGCATGAGGTACATGCAAGGGAGGTTATATCTTTATAAAGGCAAGAATCTTAGGGCACGCCCATGGGGTGGTGTCCGCTTATAGGTGGTTTCACCTTAGAGAATGACATATAACCTACCTTGGACTCAACCACACAGAATCTCATATGCTTGAACAAAAAGGGCCCTACAACGATGCCCTACACTGAAATTGATTACTAATGTCATCTGCATTAATTGATACTAGAAGGTCATAGATTTTAACCTTTGCTGGATATTTTTATCCATTGTACTCACAGTTTTTTTTACATATAAATGTTTTTTAGATGATTCATTTTGGCTTAAAAAATATCTCATATACGAATTAAAGTTGACTACATAGTTAGTGTGGATAATATTAATTATCACTAAAAATATTCTATGATGCAATGCAGGGGAAATACAATAATTTGTGTAAACTCAACCAAATTAAATGGCTAACCTATCAATTGATCTCCTAAAAACCTGGGTTAACCGATAGAGTTGAAAGGCCTCGAAACTACCAATAACCCTCGCAACTAGACTCTTTCAATACAAGGTGTAACTTTTCAAGTTTTTAATGTATTTTTTCAAGTTTTTAATGTATTCTGGAGGAACATAACCATAGGATCTAGTACTTTACTCGTACATGTATACATACCTCAAATCTTAGATTCCAAATCCTTATCCGTTTGTGAGATCATAATGTTCAAAGTTGAAAAAACAGTTTTTTTCTTTTATTGCAAAATGACTTTCAAGTGTTTTGTGAGCCAAAAAAACCAATTTTAGAAGTAAATTTGATGTGAGGCTCTTCAAATTCTTGTTCCTATGTGGATAAGGAATAAGTCCATGCACTTTTTTCCCCTCATACAACCGATAAAACCTAAAGAAATGTTTGATTTTTCACATGGAGTTATGTTGAAATTAAAAAACAAAGGCTGCTTTATGATAGTAAAAATGGCATATGGAGAAATTCTGGACTGGAAATCTGAGCCGTGAGATCATGCCTTGAAATTGTATTTACATGCACAAAAACAAAACTTGAAAAAAAGTAAGGTCTCAATTTTTGGTAGATTTTTGAAGTTTTTGTAGTCTAATTAAGTTTGGGCAGATTTTGAGCATATACTGCAGTTTTGAGTAGATTTGAGTATGCCCTAATAGTGATTTCAAACTTTGATTGCGGATATCTCCTAATGTATGAAGAATTTTGAAGCTTAGATGGTCTTATTAAAAAGATATGATAATTTTCTACATTGTGCCAAAATTAGAGCTTCATCATATAAAAATTGACTTATGGGAAGCTTGACTGGAGCCTAAATCAACTCGTTTTTGTTGAGTTGATGCTTTAGGGGTTGATATTCACGCAAGCTAGTAGAAACCATGCTTGCCATGACGAAAACCGGTGACCATGATCATGACCATTTTTACTGAATTTCCCATAATTTGGTCAAAATAGTCATGATCCTAGTCAAATAACCTTTTATACCAATGTTTTTACAATCCAGTCAAAATAGTCATGATCCTAATCATATGTTCTTGTCATTGCGGACATGGTTTCTACTAGTGATAAGATCCAAGTGAATTGATGTATGAAAACAAGTTGCTTTTAGAAAATACAAGATAGTTAGTAGTTGCTTTGGAAACTCTCCATTCATCATTATAATGAAGTTGTTCCTTTATAAAATAATCAAAGAAAATCATAGGTACAATAATTAAAATGAAGATTTTTATTTTATTTTTGGGGGAAAAATACCAAATAGGTCAGGAGTTGTTTGTTGGTATTGTCAACATAATTTAAAATGTTTCAATTGAAACATTGCTGCATTTTACATTGCCATATTCTTATGGTCTTGTCATTGACTAGGTCCTCTGTCCAAAAATTTGTTCTTGCGTTGGTTGAAGGTTCTGTGTGGAAGAATGTCAGACTCTAAGTTAAGAGCGGCTGGTATTGATAGAGGCCAGCTTTCCGTGTCAGACAGGGTGCGTAGGGCTGCAGGTTTCCTGCTGGAACTGACTGTTTTTGTTTGCACAAACAGAAACCATCCTATCAAGGGAAGGCAGGGCAATGAAGGCGCTATTCATCCTTTTTCTCAAGGTAATCTAGTTTTTTTTCTTCTTTAACATCAGCTGCCCCATTTATTTTTTATTTTATTTTTTGAAGCAAATGGTGACTTTATTCCATTGCAAGAGAAAAAAAAAAACACCGCCATGCAAACCAGGCAAGGCAGAGCCAAGCCGGCATAACCAATTTATAATTTTAAATACCTGATAATACCTAACCTGACAACCTGTCACGAACCAACCTAAAGCAGCTGCCCCATTTATTTGACAACCATCAAGACCCAATGTTTTTTAGTGCTCTTTTGGCGAAAAAATAACTCATAGCCCCTAAACGGCCAAGGGTGTTTTTGCTCAGAACTGCCTCCAAATAGTTCCTTTCGAAAACAAGCCGGATAGTGCAAAATTGGAACCAATTTTGGTATTTCCAACCATATGATCTTGTATCTAACTTCTATGTCTATACGCCTACCAAATCTCACACTCTCATTCCTTACCATTTGAGAGATCGTAACATTCGAAGTTGAAAAAAAAATAAAAAAATACCTTACAAAAGGGGGACAACAGTCTTTTGGGATCCAAAAAAACCATTTTTTTGAGTAGATTTAGAATGCGCCTCTTTTTATTCTTGTTCCAAGGTGAGTTAGATACATGTCTACAAAATCTCAAGCCCATGCAAGGTGTGGAACCTTAAGAAAATTATCAATTTCCACAAGGGGTATGCTGAAATTCACATACAGAGGCCGTTTTTTAGAATTAAAATAGTATACAAAAAAATCTTTGATTTAAAATCCAAATGGTGGAAACATGCTCTAGTGCCTCTTCTATACATAAATTTTATTAATTTTTGAAAAACACTAAAATCTCGATTTTTGTTGGAATTTCAAAGTTTCGTCTTTAGGCAGATTTTGGCAGTTTTGAGCAGTTGTGGATAGAAATTGCTGCATTCACATTGAGCTAAGAGCTTGCCCAAAGATTGGCTAAAAATTTTAAAATCTCATAACCTTTCCTCACTTCATCCAAAAAAAATTTTAAAAAATACCCTCATAATCTCTTGAAAAATTCTTTTTCCACAAAAAAAATTCAAAAAATTCAAGTAAATTTGAATTTTTAGGAACGTGCCCAAAGTGCCAAAACGCCTCATCTAGGACTATGGCCATTCAGGGGTTAAAAATTCATATCACATAATTTTTTATAGATAAATCATAAACTATATATCTATCATGAAACTATTTGAGCAACACAAGGATTTTCAAATTTATCAAGCAAGGCAAGAAAGGTTTGACTACAAGCAATGGGTCTTGTAAGACTTATTGTCCGTTAAGTCCTAAGGTTCATTCAAGAAAATAATTGCGGGGTAGCTGGGACTAATCCCATTGGATTTTGAGTTTTATAGCCTTCGTATTCTTTCAAATAATGTTGAATATAATTAAAACTCAAACATATTGAAGAAATACAGTGCAAAAAAACCATATTTATAAATTTGTAATCAATAATTATTTACCTGATCCAATTAACCAATTCTTTATTTTTTTTATATAAAATCATCAATACAATAATTAATTTTTCAAAAAGTTAATTTGTAGTCAAAAAGTTAACTCATCGGTTTTAACACCATGGTAGTTTTTTTCTTGATTCATCTAGTTAGTAAAGTCAATCCTTTTATACAAGAAAAAACCGCCATGGTTAGACAATATGCACCTTGAATGTACATATTGCATATCCGCCATGGTTAGACAATATGCTCCAAAAGTACTACCTTGTATTGATAAAGGTAGTAGATTGTAGAGGACACCGTTTGAGAGGACAATGTTTGGGATTGCGTCACTCAAAGGTTGGAAATTAGAAAACAATAGTAGACAAGTAATGGAAGAGGATGAAAACGGACATTTGTATAGGATTAAATAAAATATGCGATTTTAGATAGTGTACTATTATTGCTCTTTTAAGGAAAAAACTAGGAAATAAAACATTTGATAAATTAATTAAATTAAGTTTTATAAACAACCTATATATTTCTCATGAAATTATCTAAGCAACATAAGGCTTTTCAAATCCATCGAGCGGTGCGAAAAGGATTTAAGTCAAAGCAACAAGTCTTATTAAAGCCTTCTGTCATTAACTTTACGAGTTCACTCAAAACAACAATTGCGGCATAGCTAGGATTGCTCTTATTAGATTTTGGATTTTATAGCTCCTATATTCATCCAAATTATGTTCAAAATAAATAAAAGTCAACCTAATCAAAATAAAAAAGTTATAATGTAAAAAACCATTTATGAAATTTCAATTATCAATAAATATTCACATAATTCAAGTAATCAAATTAATTTTTAAAATTTAGAAATGAATGAATTCCATATTTAAGTAGTTTTGAATAAAACGTCTAATTATGGACTTTTTTATCATCCTGTTGGCAGGCTGCCGACCAAAATAGCAAAGTCGTAAAAAAACCCTTTTTATGGCATTTTCACTCAAAACATGCTATAGAAACCATTTTTTGGCTTTAAATTCATTGTTTGACTCTATTTTGGCCGTAAATTCTATAGTTGGACATCTTTAAATCTATTTTTTTGTGAATTTATTGAAATATGCATTATTTTATAATGTTTATCATAATTTTTATTTAGATTTTTAATGATTATAAGTTATTTGCTATAAACAATTTGTCAACGGATGAGCCGACTATTAATTATGGACTTTATAAAGTCCACCATTACTTAAAATGGGTTATGAAAATAAAATCATTATTTTTTAAATTTTGTTTTCAAATATTTTTACTGTGAAATTGACTATGAAATTAGTTAATTCAGCTATTCAATGTATAATTTTTTTTTTAAAATGGAAAAATTAGTGAGTCTCGAGGTTTCGGATCCATGCCAGTTTCATTCTTAGTTCATTTAGTGAATAAAGTTTGTACTTGAATGCAAGATTTGAGTTAGGTATTTATGAGGACTGCTTTCTTGAATGCGTGGTCAAATATTGTTCCTAGGGTTGCAAAGTTCATGCGGGGACTGATGGTGTTTGTTTGCACAAAGAAAAACCATCCCATCAAAGTAAGGCATGGCACTGTGGGTGTTATTCATCCTCTTTCTCAAGTAGGTTTAGTTTTTTTTTTTTTTTTAGCACGAGTTGCTCCATCTATTTAACAATCATCAAGATGCAATGCTTTTTCACTGCCTCTTTGAGGAAAAAATGAGGAACACAAATAAATTTAAAATTAAATGATATAAGTTTTATAGATAAACTATATATCTCTCACAAAACTATATGAGCAACATAAGGCTTTTCAAATCCACCGAGTGAGGGTTTGACTAAGGGCGACGGGTTTGGTAGGACCCGTTGCCTGTGATATTATAGAATTTATTTAAAAAATAATGGCGGGGTGGCTAGAATTGATCTAATTGGATTTTATAGCCTCTATGTTATTCCAAATAATTTTTAAAATAAATTAAAAAACAAACTTTTCAAATTCAAAGTTCAAGGGTGCAAAAAAGCCGAATTTACAAATTTATATTCAATAAATAATTACACAATCCAGTTCACCAAAATATCTTTTTTAACTTATAAATATATTAGAAATCAAGTTTTCAAAAAGTTAATTTAGAAACATGTTTATCATAAAATTATTATTTTAAAATAATTGACCGTGTAAAAAAATATAATAAAATACTGTATGAGTGGGTTCCAAGGTTCTGGCTCCATGGTAGTTTTATTCTCGGTTCATTGAGCGAGTACAGTCAATTTTGCAATGCAAGAGAAGGGTGGGCTATGTTTCTACAGAGTCTACCTATTATTTGCCATGGTCAACTATATGCACACGGAAATGGTGCACTCCGAAAACACTATCTCGCTATTTACTTATACAGTCCGCCTAGAATCCGCCAAGGTTAGGCTATGTGCACCCAGAGGATAGCGTTTGGAAGTGCGTCACTTGGAGTGCGCATAGCTTTGTCAATTGACAGCTTAAGAATTTGAAAAGACATTGGTTAAGTGATGGAAGGGGTTGAAAATAGTCATCTATGAAGGATTCAATGAAATATTTAGTTTCACATTTTATAATGTAATTGCTTATTTGAGGAAATAATTAGGAAAATAGATTAATAAATAAACTCAAATAAGTTTATAAATAAACTATTTATTTCTAATAAAAATATATGAGCAAACCCATCGAGTGGAGCGAAAAGGATTTGATTAAGGGCAACGGGTCCTACCAAACTTGTTGACCGTTAAGTTTTAGGGTTCACTCAAAACAACGATCGCGGGATAATTAGGTTGGTCTCATTAAATTTTGGGTATTATAATCCCTATATTCATCAAAATAATACTAAAAGTATTTAAATCTCAAATTTATCAAAATCAAAAAATGAGGATGCAAAAAATCATTTATACAAATTCATTCATCAAAAAATATTCACTTGATCCAATTAATCAAATTCTGTATATTAAAAATTTAAAATTAGTAAAATGTGTGAGTTCCAAAAGTCTGGCTTCACTGTGGCAGTTTCGTTCCCGTTCATTCAGTGTGTACTGACAATCCTGTAATGCAGCAGATGGGCAGCTATTTTCGAACAAAATCAACCTATACTCCGCCCTATGTGCACCCGCAATGGTGCACTGCGAAACCACTACCTAAGGTAGCAACACCCATAAGCGTCCCAATAAAGAAATATGGTTTGTTACAACTAGCAAGGAAGTTAGAAAAAAATATCTGTAGATTAGCAATTGGGAGTGAAAAATATTTGCTTTGGTAGATGATGTTTTGTGACAAGCATGAATTTGTAAGAATTTTTTGAAGTATAAAATGAACATACTTATATGCTTGTCCATAGGTAAAGCTAGAAATGACCAGCACTGAAGTGTTTGGTGTCCTATAGCGACTTAAAACCAGCAAAGATAGTTCCTATAAAAGTAGAACAGGGAATTCAAAAACGTCCCGGCATGGTTCAAAACTCCAACCTGTACATAAGCAAAGACTACCAGCAGAGGAAGAAAATGTTGGCCCCTACGATTCCTTCACCAAACATGAGCAATAGAAAAAACAAAAGTAAAAGAACCCAAGACCGCCCTCTAAAAACAGAGAACTGTGAGTGGTGTTCCCTTTGCCACCCCGCGTCACATCTGAAATAGACCCTGAACAGCTGGATCGCAACGGCTCCTTCTGCAGATCCGGAACTCACGTTCCCGCGTCCAGGCATTCGGACTGCGCCTGAGCAGCCATAACCACGCGCGTCGAGCCCGTCGATGCCTGTCTTCTCGCTTCGGCCTCCCTCCGCTTTCGGGATCGCTCGCTGTCCTTGCGAGCCTTCTCGCGCTCCTTCTCCGCTCGCTTTCGATCTGCATGCACCCTGCGCAAAACCCTGGCAGCTTCTTTTTACGCTCTCTCCTGTTCTCGTTGCAGTTTCTTTTGCTCCGCAAGCTTCTTCCGCTCCTCACGTTCATTAGCGACCGCTTCCTTCCTCGCAGCTTTTGCTGCCATCGTAGATATGTATTCCTCTGAGGTCATTATTATGGACTTCGAGTAGTCAATTAGTGGTTCGCCATCGCGTCGCGCTCTCCTCACTGAGCGCACCAGCTGCGGGAGCTCGAAAAAGTTGGGCGGCAGCGGCGGCGCCTCCTCTTCGTCGGAGTTCACTGCTGCCTCGCAGTCGACGTCAAGGGGCTCCATCGGGTCTTCTTCAACGTAGAACTGCGGCGCTGCTTGAGGAACGGGCTGCGTCTCTGGCACGCACTCATCATCAAAATTCGATGGAGCCGCCATGTCCAGGTTCGTGTCCTCAAACTCGTGGTCCGATTGATCATCACCCTCATCGTCCTGTTCTTCATCCTGTGCTTCATCGTGTTCCTCTGGCACTACGAAACACTCACTCGGGGCCATGTGTCGATCCATGGCTCTAGGATTCAGTGGCCATATTCCCGTGCAAGCAAAGCCCTTCTGGATTTTATCTACTGTGAGTGCTTTCTTTAACCCCAGGGACACCCACTCCGCGAGATCTTCCTTGCTTGCTCCTTTTCCCTTGTTGTTCACTGTCCACCGGTCTCTACAGGCTCGAAATGCCACTTTGAATGGTTTGAAAATGCTAACATCTAGTGGCTGTAGTCTGTGACTCGTATGGCTAGGCAATGTGATTGTATCAAGCCCCTCAGCCTTTGCTTTTTGCACTACTTCTAACGTGACATGTGACCCATGGCCATCAAGTACTAACAGGTGCCTGTTTTCTTGTGATAGTCCATACCTTGTTCTCATCATTGTAATGAAGTGCGTGATCCAGGCTGAAAATAGGAAAGCCGTCATCCACGCATTCGGCTGCATCGCCATACAAGCCTTGGGTTCACATCTGATGATGTAGTTTCGCTGTTTCCTCTTTCCTTTGAATATGTAGAAGTTTGGAATGGAAGCGCCTGCTGCATTGACACATGACAGAACAGTGAGATGCTCTCTCCTGTCAGGTATTGTTGCATGAACGGATCTAGTACCACGCCGCGCGAATACAAGCGTCCCACCGCCATTCTTGCCGGCCTGCGCACCAGATTCATCTGCATTCCAGATCTGTGAAGGTAAGTATCCTTGGCAATCATACACTTTCTGCAAGTTTGCATAGAAAGATGCTACGCTGACTTGATTCAGCCCCCTTGCCCGCCCCTCCTCTAACCCTTGTGGGCACCGCAGAGTGAGCTCCGGATGCCGCAGTCGGAACCAGCGCAGCCAACCTTGGCCGGGTATACCTTCTTTAAATGGTGTCCAGCGCTCCTGCGTAATCTCCGCAACCTTGCTCCGAAGCTCTATCACTGACACCGGATGTGCATGTGCCTGCATGTCAAGCATCCATTGCACCAAGGTACTCTCCTCTTCCCCACTCAAAACCCCTGGTCTCCCTTTCTTTCGCTGTGTTGTTCTACCCAAGTAGTGATCCCGAAGTGAGGAAGCTGGGATTTCGAAATCACGGGCCACAGTTTTTATTTTTCCTCCACTGTCAACGGCAGCAATCGCCGCCTTCAGCTGTGCGTTGCTCCATGTCCCTGTCCGCCTTCTCTTCCTTACGGTGGCTGCTTCCGAAGGCCGCACTTCTTTCCATGACACTGCTCTTGACTCTTGCCTTGAACGTCTGATTCCGGCTTGTCTTCCCTGCTGCAGATCGGACTGTCGCCCTACCCTCTGCTGTTGCAGACCAGCTGCCACCCCTGTACCGTCCCTCCGCTGTTGCGAACGCAGCATGCTAGCTGGTTCCCCCCGCCCTCCCACAGCGCTGCGTAACATGCCGCCTCTCGTGTCGTCGCTGGCCTCCCCCTGCCCTCGCGTCTCTGCCGCTTGTGAACAGCTCCGCCATCAGTCGATGCCATCAAACTCCCCTTGCAGCGCTCTTGCTGCCACTGGTCTCTCCACAGCGAATCGAAACTCTTGACTCTCATTGAATCTTTCTGCAGTGTGAGCACTCTCATGAAAGCTCTGTGAACTTTGAGGATCAGTGTAAGGTGACCATACTCTACAATTTACATGTGCATATTGCTGTAACTCTGGTGTCCATGACTGTGGCTCATTCAAACTTCTCTCCATGTTTTCACTCTCCATGGCATTTGAGAACATCTTGACGTTGCAAGTGAAGCAAATATCCAAAACACACTCAAAACTTAAGGGAAATGGAAGATTGAAGCTGCTAGTGATGATGAAAAGCTTGACTTAAACCTCAACATTTGTGTTTGTGATTTGCTAATACCTTATACCAAGACATCCGCCCTTTTTAGCCACCACGCAATCCTTATATTTATAAAAGTTGATTTACCTTAAACTGCCGTCACAAACCCCATAACTAACTTTATGAGAACTAAAACCCATGTCAGAATGTATCCTTAAACCATTCATTAATCCCTTAATTTGCCATGCAAATCACTCTTAACCAACCGCTCAACCACCTTTCAATACTAGTGCATTCAAACACTTGACACTTTTCACCGTCACATCCAACACCCATTTCCAACCAATTTGCACTAAATGACATTGCAATAGTCACCCATTACTGTTCCTTTTTCATAGCACTCAGGTATGGGACCAAAAAGGTCAGCATTGGGTGCAATTATAGGTCACGCCCATGGGGAAAGGGACGCTTATGGGTGTTGCTACCTTAGTGCACCTAGTATGCTGCACTTCGAAACTACTACCTCGTAAGTTGTGTTCCATGATATGCACCATTATCATGGGTTGCTATTTCCCAGCGTGGAGCTTATATTTGGGGGGATGCTATGCGGGCATGGCAACAAATTCAGTTTTCATATTGCACTGTAACTTTTCCTTCATCCAATACCTACACAGAAATTGATTATTGTCTGTAGTTTGGACAATATTTCATAAAAGAATTACGTGTCTGGGTCATCTAACAGAAAATATTTAATTCAAATTCGTTTTAAAATATGAGTAGTGTGACAACACTGTGGGGTTGTCATGTGAGATAATCTTCCACCTCAAGGATGAATAGCACTATTCAGCACTGTTCCTCTAGATCTAAAAACACTGCTTCTCAGGATCTGTCTACTGTCAGGCTGAATTACAGATTTGCTTCAGTGGGCCGCCAAATTATTCAATCTTCGAAATAAATAACAATGTCAGTTCTGCCTGCAATTCTCTTCACAATTGTACACAAGTCAAGGTTGTTGTGGAGTGATTTATACCAATTAACTTGCAAGTTTCAAACCCCTGATATAAGCTTAACTCTAACTGTTGCTCCACTTTCTGTTCTTCTATTTCATTTGTTATCCCATCAACAGTATACCGTAGGTGGAGGGCTGGTTCGACACTAAATAATTAAAAAATTATAAATTTATTTGAAATTATTACTTAGAATTGTCGGAATCTATCTAAAGTACAGTAAGCATTTGTCAAAATAAATTAAATCCATTAGATTCAACCCTAAATGGAAGGTGTGTGAGATTCTATGGGGAGAAGGTGCTCCTTTTGTAATCAAACCCACTTACATTAGTCCACAAAGAGTATGGGTTAAGACGTAGCAAGACTCTAGGTGAGGTTTTTGAAATGTGTTGTATACAGATTTTTGGAGTCCAATTAAGCATAGACGATGAAGTTTAATGGAATTGTGTCAAACTAAAAAAAGTTGAGGAATCAAGCCTTCTTCCACTTCCAACAAATTTTGTGTTAAAATAAGTTTTTATCCAAAAGATATAGACAAAAAAACATTGTAAAGGTCTATGTGTCAAACTGCCTTTCTAACAGTTTTTCAAAGCTCATTTGTGCTTAGAGGATCAACTTTTTTGGAATAGTTTTGGTCTAAGAAAATCTTAGGAATCAAGTATTCTTTGACCTCCAACAAATTTTATGTCATTTGAAGACTTTATGCAAAAGCTATGCATGTTATAAAAATAAAGACTAACTAGGTGCTTCACCTCAAAGTTCATATATCCCACATGGATTGTTGGATACAACTCCACTCTACTTGTATAAAGTACAAATCATTCTTTGAACTCCACACTGAAATCGCACATGCTAACTTGGTGAAGAGACATGGTCTTGACAACATGGTAGAATTCATAATTTTGGGGAGAAAATTGCCGAAATGATCAAAAAAAAAATTTTTAGGTGTCGAACCTGTTTTTTCCACTTTAATTAATTATTCGACAAATAAGTGTTGAACCGGCCTTCCACGAACCGGCCCTCCACAAATAAGTGTCGAACCGGCCCTCCACCTACGGTACTAATACTGCATACACATTGATGGTGGAAACAGGAATTGTTTTATGTTTTTGTTGGTAAAGCGACTGGCACTTAGGAATGTAGCCAAGTAAGAATAATATGTACATATTATCCATTTAAACATGTTCATTCATAAATTTATCTATATCAAGGTACTTTCATTCAATTAGTAAGGATAATGATTAGTTTTTTTAGAAGACTTTGGCAATTTTATCCACCTTTTTGCTCATTTTTACTAGTGTACAAGTAGCCAGATAAAAAATGAGGTAAGACACTTGCAAAAATTTGCCAATAAAAAATTGGCTAGGTGGAAAGGATAATGGTGGGCAAAACTTACTACAGTGTCTCTCACAGCCTCATTATAAAAGCAAATCATTCCAAGAATTTTCATCAAATACAAAAGACTTCCAAGAGCTCTCCTTAACCCCTAAAGGTTCTGGAAATCCAAAATGGCTCTCGGCTGTTTCGGGCAGCCTAGATGAAGGGGTTAAAAATAATATTTTTGCCTAAGAATTTTACTGGATGCTCGTTATACAACAAAGTGTATGTGGTAAAAATTTCGACGCCAAATTTCACTTTTAGAACCTTCATCTAGGAATTTTAGGTTTCAAGTCCAAAACGGGCAGTTTAAAATTAGGTATTTTTAGATTTTTTTTTTGGAAATGTATTCATAACCAATTCACTACTCAAAATCCAAAGTGGCCTATGTCAAAAAGCTTACCAATTTTAGAAGGGCAGCCTCCAAAAATCACAGAAACAACCTTCTCAGATTTTGGTAATTTTACAATTTTTTCTTTCAAAAATTGTCAAAATTTGAGATTTAGGAATTTTTCAAATTTGTGTTTTCCAATAATTCAAAAAATCATGGACATAAATTTTAACCGTTCACTTTTTTAAAAAACCAAAAGCATTTCACGTCATTTAGGTTTTACCATATTGTGGTTTTTGCACCTTCTTGTGGAAATTAATTTGCATGAAGGCCAAAAAACTGTAATGAGACTCTTAAATTTTGCATGGAGGTGCTCAACTTAGTTACCTACATGGAAAAAAATATGAGCAAAATGTTTGAGGTAACAATGATTAAGTCTCCCTTGGCACCATTTAGAGTATGCCTTTCCCGCAAAGCCAAAAAAAAAAAAACAAGTAAACTTTGAACGTTATAATCTCACAAATGGTAAAGATCCAACCGTTGAAATTTAACATGGTTTTAGTGCAGGTAGTTAGGTTTAAGATCTTACGGTTGGATATATCACAAAATTAAAAAATTAAGAATCATACTTCTACTTCTACAAGGTCGTCAAAAATCACAGTTTTTGGTTTTGGAGGTCCAAAAACGGCTTGAACCTTTAGGGGTTAAACAATGTGACATCTAACTACATGAGGCCAGGTGTGGGCCTTTTGTTTCCCCCCTATGAGCGTAGCTCGGTTGCCAGGTTTGGTGGAGATCCATTTTCTGCCCCCCCCTGTTTTAGGGTCTTGGGGTATTTTTTTATATAAAAAAATTGCTAAATTTGGGCCATAGGCCTTAAATTACTCTATAGAAGTCCTTTAAGATCAGTAGAACCCCCACTGAAGCAAATAATAGGTGCAAAGATTTGCTTCCACCCCTCCCACCCCTTCCCGACCTTGGCCTCTAGGTCACGCTCCTAAGGGAGTTTTAAACACATCTGTGAGCTGTTAGTCAATTACTCTACAAGGTTGACATCTTGAACCCCAGTGATAAACCTCACCCTCATCTCAACGTCGATGGCCCCCAAACCGGGGCTCCATTGGAGAGGGCAAAAAGCCCCCTATACTTTGCATGTTAATGAAAAAAATAAAAAATAAAAAATATACATAAACTATCTATAAACAATTAAGTGAATCCCCCTACACTAATTCAAGGTCCCAATTTCCATTAAAAATATAAAATTTATTTAAAATAGTCGTAGGCTTTTTAAAAATAGAATCAGAGAGGAGGGAGGAAGGGGAGGACAGGAGGGCGAGGTTTATTGTTGTGCGCATCTTATATAGAACCTTCAAAATGCCATTCTTATTCCTGAAATTCATTAAAAAATAGTGATGCAAGAGTGATAACAATCAAATGATAAGTAAGGGTACGGGCAGATTCCATGATGCCACTATTTTGCTATTTCATGTGATTGAACCAAAATTCTGTTAGCATTGTGACCAATATCTCCAATCTACCTTTAAAAACTCTAACGGTATGTTTATACTTGGCTTTAGAGGTAGTCTTATAAGGTGGTTTTACCTCCTTCACCCCTAAAGTTCTGAGGGTATTTTTCATCAAAACTGCCTCAATACAACCCCTCTTCAAAGCAAGGTGGATTTTGCAAACTTGGGGTCTTTTTTAGTACATCTAACCATAAGTTCTTGTAGCTACCTTCTATGTCTACATGTCCACCAAATCTCACACACTCATTCCTCACCAATTGCAAGATCATAACGTTCAAAGTAGAAAAACAAGTTTTTTTTCCCTGCAAAAAAAGGGCACAACAGAGTTTTGAAGGCCCATAAAACCATTTTTAAAAGTAGATATGAAATGAATCTCTCCATATTATTGTTCCTAAGTGAGTTAGGTACATGTCCAAAAAATGTCATATTCAAAAAAGTTGTGGAAGGTTTCGAAAAAAATCATTTTCCTCTTGGGGGTATGCTGAAATTCACATACAAAGGCCGATTTTTGACAATAAAAATAGCACATGAAGAATTCTTGGATTGAGAATCCGAACATTGGAAACACGCTCTACTGCCGTTTCTACAAATAGAAATTTTTATTTTTGAAAAATATCAAAATCTCGATTTTTGGTGGAATTTCAAAGTTTTGTCTTTGGGCAGATTTTGGCAGATTTTGGCAGTTTTGGGCAGAATTTGCTGCATTCACAGTGGCTTAGAAAATTTCAGCAGCTGCCCAACGAGCAGCGTTTGACACTTGAACGTTCATAACTTTTGATCCCGATGTCGGAATTGAAAAAGAAAAATATGCACACGGAGCTCTCGGAACGACACACCTCCATTTAAAATTTCAAAAAATCTCAATTTAAATTGAAGTCATAGGTACATGTTCAAATTCTAAAAAAGCCTAAATGTGGAAGATTGTCGTTTGGGGGTTAAGAAAGTGTGTATTTCCACCTACATTCTTTAGTACTTACCAATCCTACATGAATGTCTACATGGCAAACTTTAAAGAATGGATATTAGCTATCATTTTTGAAAACAAAAAATATTTGAGTTGCTGTAGTAGGCAATAGTTAAGGGAGCACTAAAATTGGAAATATTTATAAGTTTTGAACACTTAAGAGTGGTCACTTAGAACCTCTAAGGTTCCATGTATATGTATCATCAAAAAACGCTTCAAATCTACCATTTCTAATGTTAAAACCATGAATAACCAAAAATTCATTATTTTCTAATTCTAACTATAAGATCTTCCACTAAATTATTGTACTAATAGCTCAATAAATTTCATCATGATCCGCCGTAGAGATTAGAAGATTATAGCAATTAAAATTTACAATCAAACTTTTTTGACACAATTTTTGACTAGGTTGACACACTCTAATTTTATTTCTTTTCTTAGGTTTTTTGCATTATGAATTTTGGAGATTTTGGTGCATGACAACGAAGACTAAGTAAGCTAATTGTATAAAAAAATTACACACCAAAGACAAATGTAGCATGTTGAAAACAATATTTTTATTAAATTGAATACAAAAGAATGATAATTCATATTTCTTTCTTAGAAATTCCATTATGTTATAAAGTCCAAATCCAAACGGCCAAGTAAAGATTGATGTATGTTGTTTAAGTGGAAAAAAGAAAAAACCTAAAAAAACATAATTTGTAACTTTTATGAAGGAAAGAAGAAAGAAGAAGTTTTCTTAGTACACTGCTCGAAACGGTGAAAACAATTTGGTATTTTGTGGAGCGAACATTTTTTGCTGAAAGAAGTTTATTTTTGGAAAACCTCAAAAATGACAACATCAAGTATTCATAGAAAAAACCTCAAAGGTAAGAGATGTATATGGCATGGCTGTTCGAATGCCCATTGAACAAAAATTTCACTTCGCATACCATAACTTTTTTTAAAAATAAATTAAAAAAAAACTTAGATTCCATCAAAGTCCTTGTTACGGCCTATATTCACAAAAAGTTTTTAAAATCAGAACTTAAATTGAAGTCATATGTATATGCCCGGATATTAAAATAGCCCAAATGTGGATGATTGTCGTTTTGGAGTTAATTAGTGTGGCACTTGGGGGGCCATCATATAATCCAACTACTATTGATAACACCTTTCCAAACCTCATTGATGACACCTTTCCCAAAAAGAAGGTATCATTCGCAAAATTGTGGAGGTGCTAAATTCTTAAGGTTTGCTTGTACTTGGCATTTGCAAAGAACGTGGTAGATTTCTTCAATTTGTAACATATGTTTTCCAATGTATACTCACTCAAGTGTTTTCCTGCATACGTCTTCATGTTTCACTATGATTTGATTTCTTGCTATTTAAATCTAATAGGTATGAATTGATGTTGGAGAATTAAAACCTTCATATTATTTCTTGTTATTTATAAGGTATGTTTGAATTGTGTTTGAAAATTAGGATTTAAGCGTTTTAAAGAGTTTGCATATTGTATGGATTTCTTCAAGTGTATTTTAGATGACGTTGAGGTAATGATTTTTATTAACTATTCATTAAATGCTTATAGTTTAAGTATCTAAGATGTATCTTTTAAAATCCTAGATAATATGTAATTAGATTCAATTTTGGAATGGTATAACATTGGTGCAACTTAAAATTCTTGCAATTAGATTCGAGTTTGAAATGCTTGAAATCTTTTTAAATATAGAGTATAGACTTGTATATTAATTCAAAATCTCCAAATTACGAGTCTTGCAAAGTCCAAGGTTTCTTGAAAATTAGAGATTTAATTATAGTGTCCAAAAGTGGTTTGTAATGGATATTGCCTTTAAATTCACGCAAGACATCAAAACTTCTTCAAGATAGGTCATGTAAGGACCAAGGTTGTAAAGGGCTTGAAAATTAGAGATTTAATTATTTTGTCTAAAACTAGGTTGTAATGATTATTTTACAGATTAAAAGTACCTTATGAAAAATAGACTTAGACTGTAATATAACTCTTTAAGCAATACCATCACAAATACATTATGAACAATGTAATATGTAACATAATATTCTTTAAACAATAACTATTATGGAAAAAATTTGAAAAAAATCACCACTCTCTTGGCAATACCCATCACCGCCATTTTTTTTAACACAAAGTTTTATCTTTGATTGACCTTTAAGGGTTTTTAATGACTCCTTGATAAAGAGAATATAAGTCTAAAAAAAATAAGAATGGCAAGTAGCATGCATATGGCTGAAGGTAATAAAGTGGTACTGTGAATTTCCGCCGATTACAAGATCAATTATTTCTAAGTGGACCTATCAGACGTACGGGGAATATATCTGATTAAAGAGCTAATTTGCAACCACATATTGATGTGCTCTCTGCATTGCTTCATACGTATCTATTTTTGAAATTGGAAAGTTTTCCACTTAAACCATTTTACTTTTTAAACATTTGACAAGTTGTGTGAGGAAAATTAATGGAAATAACCATGATTGAAGATGAGCGTTACAAGAAACAAAATCACTAAATTCAAAGCAACCATAATTCTCTTCTAAAATATAGAAATTCCCCGCGAGATTTATCGCAATTGCAATATTTGCGTGAGCTCAATGGTTGTCATTGAAGTAACATGGCAACACATATACAAGCACGCACATATGAATTGCAAGCCTAAATGGATTAATGACTTTAAAGGTTGAATACAGACTGCTGAAAACCATGAAGGGAGGATAAAAGAGTAGAGGAAAAAAGAGATGTTGCCACCAAACAATAGAACTCGGTTTGAATGTTCTGACCGCCTCTAGGCCACTCTCTCCACCATGCCTGTCTATATCGTGCTGTCAAGTCCAAATAATCAAAACTTACCTATGGATGAAAATATGCTATGGTTGTATGAATTTGTAGTCGCGACACAATTTCAAGGCATGGTGAAGGTTTGGACCCAAATTCACTCCAATTTTTCTTTACTTTATATTCAAATTAACCCCTAAAGGACAATCTGCCACATTTGGGCTTTTTTGGAATTTGGGCAGGTACCTATGAATGTAATTTATATCAGGATTTTTTGAAATTTTTATTCAAGGTGGGCCGTTCGGAGATCTTCATGTGGGTATTCTTATTTTTCAATTCCGACATCGGGATCAAAAGTTATGAAGGTTTAAGTGTCAAACGCTACTCATTGGGCAGCTACTGAATTGTTCTAAGCCACTGTGAATGCAGCAAATTTTGCCCAAAACTGCCCAAAACTGCCAAAATCTGCCCAAAGACTAAACCTGAAATTCCACCAAAAATTGAAATTTTGATATTTTTCAAAAATAAAAATTTTTATGTATAGAGAAGGCAGTAGAGCATGTTCCCACCGTTCGGATTTTCAATCCAAATTTTTTTCATATGTTATTTTTATTGTCCAAAAGCGGCCTTTGTTTGTGAATTTCAGTATACCCTATAGCGGAAAATGATTTTTTGGCAACTTTCCACAACTTTTTTGAATATAATTTTCTTAGGACAATTAGGTAACTCAGTCTTCTTTGACGTGCACCAAAACCACCAAAATCCATGATGCAAAAAAATGGTTTTTTGGGCCTTCAAAACTCTGCTGTCCCCTTTTTTTGCAGGGAAAAAAAACTTGTTTTTCTACTTTGAATGTTATGATCTTGCAATTGGTGAAGAATGAGTGTGTGAGATTTGGTGGATATGTAGACATAGAAGTTAGCTACAAGATCTTACGGTTAGATGTTCTAAAAAAGACCCCAAGTTTGCAAAATCCACCTTGCTTTGAAGAGGGGCTGTTTTGAGGCAGTTTTGATGAAAAATACCCTCAGAACTTTAGGGGTTAATGAGTAGGCATAGTCTCACATCTCACATACATTGGAGATTGCACAACAAAAAGTTCCTTGCATGCAAAATATACATCTTTATGATTACAAAATTACAAAGCTTGTTATGTCACAGATTTAAGTTTCACATGTTTGTACTCATTTTGTCAACTTAAGGTTTAAATTCTTACATATGAAAGGGTTGTAGGTAATCTTCTAATCTTTAACTACCATGCCCTACTATTTGATTATACCAAATAATAGTATATAATTGAAAAACTTGACAAATGTGGGTTTTTTAAGAGGGGCTCCAAACATGAGTATAAAGTCAATTGTTTTAGGTTTTGTTTTTGGAATTTAGTAAAAAGACTTGTTGATGCAGAGAAGCCAAGAATTTAATTTTGATAGAACTAAAATTTTCACTTCCTTTTGGCACATCAAAGATTTATGCCTTGAAATAAGCTCTAGCCCTTCAAAATCCTCTATAAATTCCATTTTGTATAGGTATGTACTTAATTTTGTACGGTTTGTACTTTTTGTACATTATGGACCAATCATCACCTCGCGTGTGGCATTTAAACTAGGATCCACCTTACGAGTTGAGCAACCTATGGTGCTATTGGTCGGTACTAGAATATCTTGGGTACTGCGTTTCATATAGTTTGTACAATATGTATTTAGTTTGTACAATTTGTACAAAACTGCCGATTGGTTGACCCATGTGTATGCTGACTCTGAAACCTACTTGTAAGAATTTGTGAAGGTCATTTTTTAGAGCTTGTGCTTAATTAGGATTTATTTGGTACCGTACTTAGTAGATGGCTGTAATATTGGTGTCTAGTTTGATCTTGTAGTGGGCGATATGTTCGGGATTGTCGCGTAAGTTGTGGTACTAACACCACACTAAAACATCTTTGTAGGAGTGGAATAACTCTTTCGCTTTTGGGAGGATTTTTGCTGGTACATTGGTACCAATGCGAATGATGTTGGGCTTGCTGGCAATACCAAAGTTGAGGTTGCGTGACTACTCTTCCTTTGTATGAGACCATTTTGCTTTTAGAATCGTTTTAACTTTTTCCTAGATTGGCGTGCTTCATCGACTAGTATACTATCCTCGGTATGAAATATGACTAGTAAAAATGATGAGAGGAATTTATTAGTAGATACGTGGCAAATATTCACTAGTAGAAATCTGGTTTTTAATGACGTATTAAATGACTTGGAAAAGAGTCATTTTGGACAAGGTTCCCAAAAAATGACACTTGACTTTTTATGTCAATATGGACCCGTCATTCTTTTGTCAATGTCATTTAGGACCAATTTTACTTTGCAAGGTAAATCTGCCGCATATGTACTCCTTGCAAACATGTGTTTGGAAGTACTCTTTGTGAACATATTTGGAATGTACTCCTTGTGAATATATTTGGAATGTACACTGTGTGAACATGATTGGAATGTACTTCTTTTGAACATGTTGGGAATGTACTCTCTTTGAACATGATTGGAATGTACTCCCTATGAACAAGATAGATTCTTCGACTCCGAAGAGGTAAACTCCATTATACATGGATTTCTCCAGACATTTGCAATGTTCGCATGCATAACATTCACAAAATGATCATTTCCAATGTTTAATCTTCTAATCACACTCATACTAAGATGCTGAATGTTCAACTTGGGAGGTATGTCCGGAGTACAAGATCTCAACGGATATGTCATATTATATTCCAACATCTCCAAAAACAGAACTCTGGTTTCCTAACTATTAAACATGCAAACTAACTTTCTCCTGACTAAGTACTGAGGGAAGAGTCTTATATCAACTTCTGCAACCAAATGTTACCTTGAGAAGATCATTGATTCTCTGTAGTATAGGCACAAGATGAAAACTAGTTTCAAGCGCAGCTTTCGCTTGTGCAGCTGTAGCAGATCCTATGTCAGGCTTAGCAGTTGTCAACCATTCTTGCGTCCATAATAACCACTTCCGATGTTCTGAAACCAAGTCAATCATCACGAATGCGTCTTAGATGGTATCACTGAAAACAAATGCATGTAAGAAAGAAGCTCTGTTTAAATCGTGTTTGAATTCATGTGTGTAATATGTAAACTGAGTTGTGCTAGTCTAGAGGCTCGTACTCATTGATTTCGTCGTGGATACAATAAATACGATATCCATCATCCTCTGGTCAGGCGATTGAACATTGCATAATGGACACTGTTTACCAATTATTCACTTGCACAACATGATATTTATAAATTGAATGAATGAACTGTGTATCGCTAAAAGAGAATAAGAGAACTTACATTATTCTGGATGAATTTTGCTCGCTGCGCGAACTTGAGGGTGCTGAGAGTCTCTTACGAAGCACTGCAAACAATGCGAAGAGAAGTGGTAAACAATCTGAATGACAGGTATGATCAAATCTACAGTGCTAGATTCAGGATGTAGGTATGGTACCAGGTTGAAGGGCTGATGTTTGCAATGATGGTAGTTTTCGAGTTGCCTCCAAGAGAGTCCTGGGAAGCACTTACAGATTATCAGACTTCAGACTAAATGATATAAACGAATTGGAGGATTGCAAAACCGCTTGCAACAAAGCAAGTGCTGCTTCAATCACCTGAAGGAGGAACGTGAGCTTTGAATCTCGGTATGGAACGTGCCGTTGTTTCCCATTTGCAACGTCCACCAAGACCATTATAACAAAAGCCTGAAGACAAAGATGTATAACAGCGATTGAGCTCATCTGCGAATTTTCCGTGTCAGGTGTTTTGACCAAAGAACTGAAAACATCATGAGATTAGACAAGCATACCCAAGGGTTGATAGTGACTTGTTGATACTGGCAGCTTCTCGCAAACGCTCTCCATCAGCCCCAGTCGCTTTCTGTCAGTTCCAGCGTAAAAATAAAATACAAACAATATGTAAGAAGAATGCACCAATGCATACAATTAGGCACACAATTAGATGTTTGAATTAATTGAACACAACCTTAAAATCTTCCTGAGAAAGTGAATTGCTTGCCTTTAAGAGCCAGCCAAGTCGACGAGGTTGAGTCGACCGAACCGGAAGTTAATCAGGGAGTCGCAGTCCCACTAACTCTCAATGATACAAGTGAAAACGCCGTGTGAGCTACTGCTCTCCCTATTCATGTTGGTGGCCGCCACTTTCCTATTCGTCGCACCTAATAGCAGAAGATGCAGTACATCTTGCACATTCTGCACTTCGACTTCCAACAAACCCTCAACGTATACGCCTCTGTTAAAATCCTCCTGCATCTGCAAATAGGTGGAGGAAGGCTCTAGCAAATCTGAGACTTGCTCATTGTAGATCTCCAAGAAGGAGCATCTGCAATTGTATTTTAGCTTTTCATGCTTATGAGCTTCCTCTTCCATTAGTACCAAACTTCCAAAGGTTTAGGGTTTGAGCCTTGGGGCACACACCCACATGATTATTCAATTTTGTACTGAGTTGGTTCGAATGTGTACCTGCTGAATTTAAGCGAACAGATACTCAAACACCCGAGGCGTTATGCCGCGATTCTCATTGGGTTGCTGCTCACCGTCCCCTATGTACCTCAGCATAGTATGTGTCTTGCCACTGCCCGTCTGTGTTAAATCCCAAAATTTTGAGCCCATCAATGGCCAGGAAACACTCTCACAATCAACCTACACAGAAGCTACAAAGAGTTCGATTTCTAGCCTAAATCGCCAAAATGCCAACAAATATGACTAACCTGGCCATACACGAAGATGCAGCTGTTATAACTAGCCGTGCAATTGTCCACCATCGGCAACCCTGCCACTTGAAAAAGCCCCTCCTGCACCCACCAAAATCTATAACAACTTGGAAATCATTCCTTCATTGCTGCATTATCTATCAACACGCGCAGAACTTGACGTGACACATTTACCCTAATTACTAAAATGTGGCAGATATGATTTCAAACCTGAGTGACGAATTCCCCTGCCCAACATTACAGTGCTGCTTTCCGAAGAGTCAACCGCCACATTGAAAAAAACTAAACCCACGGCAATATGAAATATAGGATCGCATAACTATCCATAATCATTCACAACGAAAAAGAAAGCCTCGGTTCCAGCATTCCCTCAAGTCAAAGACAAATTATAATGCTCCATGAAATCCAAAAAACCTAACCTAAACGTCTCCCCACACCAATCTCTCCTAAAATCCTCCCACACCGCAAATCCAAACCACCCCACTAAACAAACATCATGCTGCAAAAACCTAAACCCAATTTGAGAAAAAACACGAAAACAAGCAGCAAAGCGACACTCAGATCCACCCCACTCAAGGTGCACCACAACAAGCAACAACGAAATAATCATCCAATGTAAGATGCTTACCAGAGACGAAGACATCAAGAGGCGATGCTCCAGCAACGTGGACTCCCCCGGCGCATCTCTGAAGCTCGATACAACCCTAGTCGCATGCAACTTTCGCAAAAACAAACACAACAGAATGATGAAAAGACTCAACGAAGCTTGTTCGAAGATTTCGAAGATTTAATACAACTCATCAGTGTACATCAAAATGAAATCCACGGTTGTTATATTAAAATCACCAACCATTCGCTCGCTCTGTAATTCATCGCACTGCAGTAAGTACACAGTGAAGAAGAAATATTGCGTAGACATGATGTTGTATTGGTGAAGATGATAATGACACATGGGATACCGAAGGATATGCTTCGCAACATCTCCGAAACAGCCAATTTCAAACAAAAAGCACAATAACTATGACATTTTGTAGAAAATTTTCAGGGTTTCATTCAAAGAGCTTAAGTCGACTACTCTAGGATTTGGATCTTGTGTTATCAGGAAGTACATTCAGCAGATGAGGTAAAATCTGTTGAGTAACTCTAGTTGCAGTTCTAGCCTGAAAATCACCTAATCGAGCACCATTGCATGACACGTATCTTCAGTTGGGTCCGAATACTTCACCCCTTGAGTCATACGGGACCATGTCATTTCCTGAGTCATATTGGACCAAATCTGGACCATGAGTCATTATTGTCTGTGCCTCATAGGACACAATTCCTACTAGTGATTGACGAGATCCAATGTGCCAATGGCATGAAGAAATTTATTGGCTTTGAACAAAATAACTTCTTCGTCATTTGTTAGACCGTCCACGTCATTGTAGCAAACTGACACATTAAGAGTGGTGGCCTTGAATCCCAACTCACGATGTAGACGGTACGATTACCTAGGATCGTTGGACCAGTCGTGAATTATTCAAGCGTCTTGGAGCCACGACCTACCTCGTAGCTCTGTATATGCAGATTGCACGTCTTTACAAGAAATGACAGTAAGAATAATGGTGTAGGGAATAACGTGAATGTAAATCTTTACATTGCGGAGGAGTCCAATGGATAGAACCAACGAACTATCAGCCATTTGTAGATTAATAGGTTTGGGAGTAGGATCTAGAATGCACTTCCGATCTGTGAGACTCGAACCTGCGGGAGCTTGCTTTCGTTGAGTGTAGGGCGACCCGTTCCACTACCGAAGCTTCTTTTCTCACTTAGAATGAAACTTCATGAGAAGTTCACGTGAGTTTGGTTAAGTTCCCCTTGGTCTACTTTTACCCTAGCAACGACTATTCTTTTTGAGTCCTCTAAGAGATTCCAATAGTGACGCTTTAATCCCACGATACACCAATCAACTTATTGTTCAATCATAGCACCTAGAACGATCTGAGTCTTGTCCTTCAACTTCCATCACTTTTACATACGTTCTCCAATGAAATATCTTTTCACTTGGACACAATGCACTCAGAAAGGAAGCTAGAAGGAAAGCAATATAGGAAAATACCATACTTTTAGTGATAAGGAATATGAGAAGGAGTTATGGAAGAACAAAAGACCTTGCTCATTCCGCCAACTCCACTAAAATAAGAAGAGACTTTTAGTAAAATGGCGGCGCCAAAAGTTCAATTCAAAACCCAAATTCCTATTCAAAATTCCCAAATCCTATCTCTAACTCCATCCTATGAGAACACCGATGAACGTTAGAAGTGCCATGGACAGGCACTTAAGTGCGAACTTCATTTTTGAGCCTTTTGTGTTTGCCACGGGGCTATGATCCACTCTGCCCACTTGCCAATTGTAGGATTTATAACGTCTTCGAGCCATGTGTATGACACCTTTGAGTCATATAACATTCTTTAGTCATACGCATGACTCCATCTAGTCATATGTATGTCTCTATTGAGTTGTATGACTTCCTCTTGTAATATTTCTGGAGCACAATGGTAGAAGAGGCATGTAGTGTGTATAAGAATTGTATTGTTAGTGCCTCAACAGACCATGTCATCCTAAATGTGTGCTCTTGTTCTCTCCATAGGAATCATAGGATGGAAGAATAGAAGCTCTAAAGTTAGAAGCACGTACAATTACGGCAAGAAGAAGAGATTCAAGGAGACGCCATGCAATTAACAAAGTACGCATGTGCATGCATAGAATGTAAAGATGAAATGTCCTATCAGTAGACTTTAGACACTTTAAGGTGGTGTTATTCTACTGCAATTAGGTGGTTGCAAATACGAGAGGAGATGGCGCCACCATGAAGCGCAATGACTTTAATTTTACTACTGCAAACTTAGAAAGATTGATATGTTACTATACACAGTCATGTGCCAATCCTATCTACATTGAACAAGTTCTTTGTGGACAAGACGTGGCCAAGCCAGGAAAAAAAGTTGTGATGCGCAGAGAATCGAGAAGGATTGGGTCATTCTTAAAACACTAGCTCACGGAGTAAGTATAATGCATATCCTTTGGCAGAACATTTGATTTTCTTGAACTTGAAGCCACATGCGTAGATGAAGATATCATTACAAAGATACCATTTTGGGCGGTGTAGTGGAACAACCATGGAGGTGGTTGCTAAAGTAATAAACTGCTTCAAACTAGAAACACACTGGTAGATTATTTAGAGTACTTTGACACAGAGTAAGATTGAGTCTCTGGCCAAGAACAACATTTGTATGCATTCCAATTGATAGGTATATTCATATATACTTATATTCACAAGTACATATGTAATTAATACGCTATTGTCTTGACCACATAACACACATTCATTTCATCCTCTCATTCTATGTGCACCATTCTCACGCCATTTGAAAATTACTACATCATGCACATACATGATGAATAAAACTGGCAATAACTACTTGACATATTCATTGCCAAATTCCTCCACACCCCCCCCCCCCCCCTCCTTTAACCCCCTAACGTCCATGAAGCTTGATTTGGGCATTTGTCGCTCCTTCTCATATGCCAAACGGAAAGATCCACCCATACTCCCTCATATCTGAAATTTAGAGGGAGCGTGGAAGGATCTTTCCATTTTAAAGCAAGATTTGGTGCAATCCCTCTAAAATTTGAATACGTGGTGTTTTCAATGGGACATTTCACCTTTGTTAAATTTTTGCAATTTGTTTTTGTTAAGAAATATCTCACGTTTATTTTAATGCGCTTCTAATGATGGTAATTTCAATATCTGATTTTAGTTCAATCAAAAAATAGATTTAGATTTAGAGGGAGTGCATAGCGAGGCCATTGGGGACAACCCTTATTAAAGTTTTTTTTCAATTTTGCTCGCATGGCACCAAAACATGGGAATGTTTAGAATTATTGGCGATTTCAATTATTTTCTATTGTTACAAGTTGGCTACAGTTGCCTGCAGTAAAATCCAGCCTGGCTACAGCGTTTTTATTTTTTTTACAGCATTTGGCTACTAAGTAAAAATTTAAAGTGCACAACAGTGGCTACACTATGAATTTCAGTGTGGCCATTTGGCAACAACACATCAACTGAAACTGCTAAGTTGGCGACTCTAAAAAATCTGTCGATAGTAATCTCGCTCCACATTAACCTACACAATACAAACACACACTCCGACGGTCCTACATATGAAACATTGATAGGTAATTGAAATAAGAGACATCCAAATTCAAAACAATGCAAAGAACATGAATTCCACGCTTCTGCATGGCAGAGTATGTTCAATTAGCGTAAAGTAATGGAAACAAAACACATGAATTGCCTTAGAAGCAATGCTGTATGCGCCCAAAGGCACAGAACAAGGCCAAAAGCCTCCTAAGTCACGCTGTTAGACAATATCTGCCATGCTTTTGAGCCCTTTTGTTCCACTTATCAAATGTGGAATCACAAGGGAATGTCTCAATGGTGTAGATCTTCTGGGAATACATTCCCACTACAAGAGGAAGGTGCTCCTCAAGAGCATTCCTCAGCTTATCTTTGAGAAAGCTCACAGAAGAAAAGCACCGCTCATCCTCTACGCTGCCCAACACATGGACCATAGCTATCTCAGCTAGCTTCACATATTCTAAAAACAGACTTTTGGTATGGAAATTGGCCGAGAGCAAGCGCCATAAGCGAGTAAGAGGATTGATGTCAAAAGGGGGCTCCATGACCCTCTCTGCATTGCTCATCATAGCAGTTTTGAACATGCCTTGTTGAGTCTCAAGTTGCCATGCATCTAGCACAAGGGGGATTAGCTTCTCATCTTTCCCGGTACCAATGTGTTAAGGCACACAGTAGTGGTCTTTGATAATCTGCAGGTGAGCAGCAAAAGTCTCCTCGTTGCCGCCTTTGCTCCAATACTACAGATAAATGATCCCCATGGCATCCAAGAGGGTATGATCAGGGAATCTGCTTCGCATCTCTTGCTTGAGCTGCGCCGCTGCCTCCGCATAGAAATAGCAAAGGCAGATTAAAACTCCAAATATAAAAAAATAAAAATAAAATAAAAAATAAAAAAAAAAAAAAATTGAAAAAAAAAAACGTTTCAGTAGAGGACGCTCACCTGCGCATTCAGCCTTCACTCGGCTGATTATCTGCTCCGACATGTCTTTGTCCACTAGTTTAGCAACCACGGAACTAGGCAGTGTGTGTTTTGCAAACAATTTCTCCCCATTCACTATGAACGCCAGCTGCTCAGTCTGGTCGTTCAAGTCTATGATCCAGTTAAGCTGAATGGTGTCGTGAGTGAAAGTCGTGAGCTTTCTGAAGGCCGAGAATTTATACGAGCTGAACGCAGTCTTCGGGTCCTCATAGAAAGCATACAACTGACCCTCCAACACCACAATAGCAGCTATGAAATCACATACAAAAACCTCACGCAATTGTGCATACTCCATCAAGACGTTCACAGCCTCCAACATTGGCCACATTGCTACAATGCCCAATAGAATATACGGGTCGCAAAGCATGGCCAAATAGTCCTGCATTTGGAACAGCAGGCACGTTATTAGAATCTGTCGAGACTGACCCTAAACTGCAAGAAAAAAATAACATTTGAAAGAATTAACAAGAAAATAAACAAGCAAGCTCTTACCCGGGCATCCTTGTTGTCATCCACATCGTCAGCCATCTTAGCCAACACAACATGATATTGTGTAAGAAGCCTCCTCATCGGCTCCAACAAGGACACCCGGCGAGTTGCAACCTGCTTCAACAACTTCAACGCTTTTGTTTCCATTACTTCAGCTAAGTGAACAAACTCGAGATGTCTCTTCGGGGAATGTTTAAAGTATGCATGAGTTTTTCTCAGCATGACTTCTATACTCGCAAGAAGAGGCAACATTGATAAAGCTCTCAACGCCAGGTTAGTTTTGTGCGCACAACAATGCTGCCCAGTAAGAAACGGGGCAAATTTATGCTTCAATTGCCTCACCACCCCTGTGTGCGCCCCCTGGAATGCAAAAATCCCATCCGCCCCAAAACAAAGAAGTTTTGAAGCAATCGAATCCAAATCAAGCCCCCCCCCCTGACTCGGTACACTTCACAATCTCTACTGTTAGGTTATCGGAAGTGGCGCCATCCACCAAATGTTTGAGACCGACAAGATAAGGCACCCTAATCCAGTTCTTCACAATATAAGCATGGACCGAGATCCAGCTTCCATTGTCGACTGTGGTTACCTCATCAACGCTCATGGCAACAAACCTAGCAGTGCTAATCTCATTTTTGATCGCGCCCTTCACCTCCTCATACATATAATCCGCCATTTTCCAACCAGAGGAAGTCGACCAATGTTTTGAGGGGTTGTTAGGCACTTGCAAAAATTTGTAAAGCTCTTGACGGGACTGATACTCTAGGACAGGACGACCAGATGACAAAATTTGAAACAAAGTGGTGAACTGGACCTTCTTTCTCTCTTTCTCTACTCGGTTGCTGCTCGTTACAACCTGCTGAAGGATTGTTTTGGGTTGTTTAGCCATATGCAGGCGCATATTCTTCCTGTGCCTGCAATCCTTGGCGATATAGCAGTCGCCCTTCTTCACTCCATATTTTGGAATATCCTTGACAACCTTTCGGCTGCCCTCATGTTTCACAAGCATGTCCCATTTGGGGGCCATTATGCATGGCTTCTTGTCATGCTCAGAACACACAGTACACTTGACCATCTCGAGAACACCATCAGGCCCCAACACACCCTCGGCCCGAGGCAGCTTAACTGCCCACACGGTTTGAAACTTGCAGGTAGAGTCGTAACTCTTTTTTTGTTTCTTCCCTGGAAGAGGCCCATCACCCTCTTTCTCTTCTTCATCGTCAGAGAGAGACAATTCTTGGAGGTCCTCTAGGTCAAATTCAACATCTTCCTCAAACGAATTGCTTGAGCCGTGACCAGATGTATCCTCCGACACCAAATTGATGAGAGGAGGGTGATCTTGTTCCCGAGCTCCAAGACTGGCCCCTAGTTCATCACTGTCGGCGCCATTGCTAGAAGCAGAAGGCCGTGTGTCATCGGACAGAGTGATTACTTCTGGGACCTGTCCAGAAGCCAAAAACTGCATATCACTCGCACCTGACTCAGAGCTAATTGAATCGGAGGGTGAACATGAAGTGCTGCCCTTGTTCCGGGCCGAATTGAAGTACATCCCAATGGTGGCCTTCTTCCTCGCCTCTCCTCGCACCTTCGACATCTCCAGAGGAGGCGGCCTCACTAGGAGCTTCTTCTTCACTTCCTGCTGCGCCTTCATTTTCTCCGCCAGGGCGTCTTCAAGCTTTCTCTTCCTCGACAATCGAGCCTCGGCTCTCGCCTTCTTCTCTGCCTTCTCCCTCGCCCTTCGAGCCTTCTCCCTCGCCTTCTGAGCATCGACCGCCCCCTTCACAGCCTACTCCCTTGCGACTCTCTCCCGCGCCACCCCCTTCCCCTTCTCTTCACCCTTCTGCGCCTTCTGCCTCACCTTCTCCCTCCGCAGCACCTCAGCAGCACGGCGAACCATCTCAGCTCTTGAATCCTCCCGCATGTCGTCGTCGCTCCCAATGTCCGCAGAAGATCCCCTTGGGCGAGACATTTCCGAAACAAGTTAGAAAACAACACCCAAAATGCAGATCGACACCAAAACACCCAAAGGAATGCGACACCCAACACCAAAACACCCGCAACTTCAGAGACTCAAAACTCACGATCACACACAGGCCAATGCATGGCAATTGAAAGGGGAAAGTTCGTACGTGAGCGGAGAGCGTAGAGCGGAGAGCGGTGAGCGCAGAATGGAGAGCACAGAATTGAGAATTAGGAAAATTTTCAAAAGCAAAGTAGACCCTATAACCGTGGAAAATTACTAAAATAAGGCTTAATTTTGACACTTTTTTTAGAAAAAGAGTATATTACTGTGGAAATTAGGGTTATCTTTGGTAAGAATTTATTACGTTTGTTCTCTAAGATACAAATTAGGGCTGATGTCATGATGACGTCATGCATACATTCCTTTAGATTTGTCAACGGTTTAGGCAAGATACAATGATCAGGCGTTCAGTTTTAGATCAAACACATAATTCTTTCATAGGATTATGTAAATGCACAAGGAAAAAAACAAATATCACAGAACATAAAGGAGGCAAGGTTTGAAAACTTCCTAGAATATTTCAAAATTCGTGTATAATATCTTGACTGCTGAAACCAAGATATACCTTGTCAGAGTCCTTGTCTTCATCAAAGATTACTCTCTCTTCCTAGGCAGTGGAGCATCTGAATTTGAGTGATAGAAGTAGGAGATTTTCATCATGAAACAACACTTGGTAAGCTGGGTTCCAGAGAAGGAGGTCACTCTTGGTTTCATGAGCTTGTCTCTAGGTGGCGTATTTGGATAGTGACACAGTCCTTGGCATGCTGTGCTGTATGCGAAGGTAGCGTATGAGTTCGGGGATGTCAATATGCAAGCTTGAGTGTAACGTTTGAAGACTACAAGAATTCAGTGTGTTCCGCGATGCCGAAGGTGTGTAATGCGAGATCCAGGAGGACGAGAGCGGCTGTAGGTTTGCCCCCAAAGGCACCGGCGAGTTATGAGGAGCTGCGGCCGTGGCTGTTGGAGGTGGAGCGCGCTAGAGAACGAGGCATGGACCTGCCACCGTTTAGGCACATCGGAAGCCTCCATGTTGGTGAAGGTGAATGGCGTTGGACAGTGCTTTGTACCAATGAGCTTCTCCGTATTATGGAGTTGTCCCTAATCCCGTATCCCTTGCTATCGAACGTCGATGAGAATCCAGTTGTTCAGCTGCCCGAAGTGATCATATCGGATGGCGAAACTTGCTGGTTTGATATGGACAAGAGTTGGACTGTATATCCTTCGAAGGATTAGTACTGTGAAGTCTAGTGGGGTGTTCGAATTCATTACTTTAGATGTGGTACCTCATTGGATCTAGATACGAGTATTCCACCATGATGGTTTTAGATAATATAGATGATTCTAGGAATAAGAGAACTCGAAACCAACTAAAAGAGATGGTCTTCAAAGTTCGTGGAATATTTCAGAGTTCCTGTAGAATAATGGAGTAGAAGAAACCAAGATGTACACCAAGTCAAGAATAGGTAACATGGTTAGGAAATGTGGGATTTTGAATGGTTAAAATATAAGTTACAGCGCAATTTAAATTTTGAGCATTTCTTTTGTAACATTTCATTCTTCATATTATAATTTGAGCATTACAGTTGTGACATTTCATCCTCTACATAGGAGGAGACGATTTGGAAATGAGAATCGTAACAAGTATAGATTCAGGGTAGTAGAGTAGACGAAGGATTACGCAATGAACTCCAATTAAATCAAAGCAAATCCAATAAAAACAATGAAAGACCGAAGCCTCCTTCAAACTCAAAACATGCTACCATCGCTACTTCCACTCTCAGAACTAGATGACTCTGAATCTCCTTCTACCGCCTCGTCATCGACGAATAGAAGGGCTCTGTGATCAAAAGTAGTTGGCCGACTAGGAACATATGTAAGGGCTCCAGATTGAAACGCCTGTGCTAAGTCCTCTGCGTAGTCCGGAAGTATGAAAGGCTGAATTGGGCTGGAATGAAGACGCCAGGATGGAGTGGACACTGATGTTGGCCCACGTGGCGGTGTTGCTGAAACTACTCTGCAATAGAGAACGGACTGTGGTTACATCGAGTACGTAGAGCTGCAAAGACAAGTAACGCATGGATAATTTGAACAAAGAATAGAAGACTTACACCACTTATCAGGTCTTGGTCTCTTTGGAGGCGCTTCGTCTGTTGCTGCCGGCCTTGGATGTTTAGGAGGGCCCATGGCGGATGGTTTGAGAAGGGCGTTGAATATGGCTTCGTCCTCCTCAAAAGCGAGAATGTGGCGACCAGTAGCCTGGGCAGCCTTGATGGAGGCTCCTGAAACTCGGAGAGATACAAAGAAATGAGAAACTGTGGTAAAAACGAGAAGAATAATTCAGCAAAGATATGCATGAAGAGTTACCTGTCGCAGCATTCCAATCAACAACTATGTCGCCGGGCTTCGACAGCTCCTCAAGTATGCCCTGCATCATCTCGATGGATTTCTCCCTTGGGCCTCTCCACGGCACCTCCCCATTCATGAGCTGCGAATCCACATCGGTCAAGTTGAAAATGGCATCACTCTCGGTAATGTTGAGGAGCCCATGTATCAGGTCTTCCTTCTTCGTCTGGAAGGAGAAAGTACTGCCACTACGAACGTAGACGCGAATCCAGAATCGCATAGTCTGCAGTCAAGCAAAACAAGTGAGTAAAATGAAGCGGAAGGGTTATCAGTAAGCGAAGAGAAGGGCATGTTCAGGAAAAGTACCAAGTTCTCGGGGTTCGTAGGAGAAGTCAGGCCGAGTACATTGACACCCCACCAGTCCTTGAACAGCACGTATCCACCATTAGCAGCTTCTTCCTCGATATCCTTAGCCAGCTTCTGATCAGTGTTGTAGATGAGGCAGATGGCACCATCTTTCTGCAGGAAATCATCTGCAAAATGGAAGATGTCGTACAAATAATCCTTGTAGCGAGAGTTCCAAGGCGGAATACTCGTGGGGGGAACGGAAACGGATGGGACGGGAAGATTCTCAGGGATGTCGGCAATGATCAAGTCGACTCCCAGATGGTCCTCTTGTTTGCACCGATCCCCAACTATGTTTTCGCGGCCTGCTCCAAACTTGAGGAAACAAGAAAGCAGAGTTAGTAACTACATAGCGAGTAGAGGTGGCAGAATCCATTAAATGTCAAAATATAGGAACAAACCTTGCGAATGAAGTCTTGAGTCTTGATCCAATCCGGGTCGCCACCTTTTCTCTCCTGTCTCCTATTTCGCCGTAACATGGAATCCACAGATGAGTTGAAGACGGAAACATGTGTGGAAATCGAAGCTCCAGCGGAAGAAGGTGGTTGAGGATATAGTTTGGCCTTCCTCTGCTGAAGGAGACCTCTGGTGATCTCCGAAGCACTAATCGATGAAGGAGCCGGCGAAGAAGCTGGAGAAGGGTTGGTAACGACAACACCCGGAGACGGCTCTGGTGCCTTCTCAGCTGGCGCGGAAGACTCCGCACCAATTTGCTGTGATGCCTCCGACCGAGAACGCAGAGATTTCAGTCGCCTTCCTCTCCCTCTCTTCGGTGGTGGAGCAGAAGACTGATCCTGCTCTCCTTCACGACCTTCTGCATCATCCACGGAGTCCTCCACCACAACCTCACCCCCATCGTGTAGAGTCTTGACGTCTACCTCTGAGTCAATCGTGAAACCACGAGAGCAGTCAAGATACCAGCATCCTTCAAGCAAGTGAGGATTTTTGTACCTTTTCAGCTGTTTTGGAGAGTACATACACTGGTCCGAGGTTCTCGACGTCCAAGCAGTAAAGAATGCAGGCAGTTGATGAACTTTAAGTGCCCCCTTCAGAACAAGCTCTCGCTTAAAGTACCTAAGGAAACCAATATGAAGAAGGGTTGTATGAGAAAGATATGTAGAGCTCATTATGGAAATTGAATTTGACAAAGGAATGTATCGTACCGGTAAATAACCCGCTTGACGACCTCCGCGGTTCCCGGGAATTTAGCAAAGTTGGATTTCTTGTCGAACACTTTCTCAGCATTCTTTCCAACGAATGTAGGAAAGGCCTTGTCCCATAACAGAATACGTGAACTCTCGACATAATCGCCCGGCTGTTGTACATCAGGGAATGCCTTCCAATTGATAACGAGGTTCTCCCCCTTGCACATGCCCTCGACTTCGTGGATGACGGCTTCCTCCAACTAATATACAGAATACGTATCAGTAGTAGTGACAAAGAATACGCATCAGTAGTAGTGACAAAGAAATGAGGGACAGAGGAATGGATGAAGTCTTTGAAACGGTTCATGAATGAAACTCACCCCGGCCCAGAACGAAGCTTTGTTCAACCATGGGTCGAAATCCGTGTCCTTGAATTCAGCTGGCGGAAATCTGTAAGACTTTCGAGAATTCGGAGATGAGTTCCACCACCTCAACCAACGAGCCTTGTACTTGGCGTCAACGGCCGCTGGAACAACCTTCTGAAGCTTATCGAGTGACATCTCAGGTTTAGAGTTGTCACTGTAATGGCGATTAATCTGAAAGAAGTAGAGAGAATTTAGAGAATATGAATACGAAGACAAACAAGAGATAAACATTCTGCAGTCTACCACGGTAAGAGTATAACCTCATTGAGGAAGTCGTCACCGTTCTTGGGATTTGCAATTGTCAAGTACTTGGTGAAGTCCTTCTTCTTAATGGATTCGACCATGTTGTTTCTAGCTGCAGTCATGGCATCCCAAACACCTGCTGCTGTTTGGTCTTCAATGGCTGTTTTCTCCTTGTACATTCTTGCAGCTTCGTCTGAGGCCGCCACAATTTCTCTCTGGAAAACATAGTTATCCCCCTTTTTAGTTCACAGACCAAAAAAATCAATTGTAGAATGAAAGTGTCAGATAGGATGGATCAAGTGCTTACACGATAAAGAAACGCGATGAAGACTTTGGTTGGCAAGGTAAACCAGGATGGAATAGCTGGTTTATGATTCAAAGATAATTGGTATTCCTCTGCTGTGAGGAGATCCTTGAATTCCTCCAATTTCATCACACCGAAGGAGCGAATTCGGTAAAGTTTAGCGGGAAGATTGCTCTTTACATGATCATTTTCTGTAGACCTGCACGAATAGACGGTAGTAAGTAGAATGGAAGAACATGAAGACGTCTGACCAAATTAGAGGGGGTTCATATTCTCACCAATTGATGTCGTGCATGGCATGAAGAAGGTTTCCCACATGTCCGCGTGGGTCAAGAACAATGCAGTGCACAGAGATGTGCCACGCAGGATCTTCGCAGTGATGGTTGTTGATATGTCTGTACCAGGCAGCAAGTCGATGGTTACCTTCCCAGACATAGAACATCTTCCCAGAAAACTCCTTCAAATCCGAGTCGGCCAAGAGCTCATTCTCGAAAGCATCATTCGCTTTTTGCCAACAAGGACTCCACTCAGCCTTGGTCTCCTCAGTGACGTCGGCTGTCTTCTCTTCGTGGTTGTACAAGGATATGTACATGACTCTGTCTCCATCCCTGTAGCCTTTCACAAACTCTCGCTCCAAATGTTGTACTCCCATTTCTCCCACAGGTCGCACTTTTGCCATAGAGAGCATTCTGCAAAGGGGAACTAGGATATGTGACTTTGACGTTGGATGAATTCGGAGCTTGTTGATGACGCCATTGGAGTCTTGCTTGTGTTGTATCCGATGTCCCAATTCACCGTCAACTACATTTGTCAATTCACTAGGACAAGAGGGCGCTGGCAACGCATCCTGTGTCTGGGTTACCTGCCATAAGTCATACATTCAGAGGATCAAAGGAAATCATACAATTATGAAGAGTAGTAGAGCAATAGCTTCCTGTACGGATACATATCCTTTGAATAATAAATCATAAGCCACAGGGGCCACTATGTACGAGGAGCACGGCTATAGTACTCCCTAGCCTGTCTACAGTTCCAATGACGGCGCCTCCTCCAAAAACGCCTGGTCTGCTGGACAGGGCAAGGCAGTATCGCCGGTAGGGCGAAGACAACATGGGCTGGCCTCCTCACTGTAATAGGCGAGGAAGGAGAAGGTGGAGACATCGGCGGGGTACCAAGTCGTGGAGAAGTAGGCATGTAGCCCGGGGATGTAGGCTCGTAGACAGGACACGTGGGCATGTACTGAGGGGAGTGGACCTCCAGAGGTCCACTACCTAAACCTACAGGGTTCTCTAAATCACAACTACAGAAATGGGGCTGATCAAATGAATCCGAAAGGTCAGAAACATTGATCACTGAGATCGGCGAACTGATGGACAAGGGTGCATCTGATAATACCTACGAGCATAGAGACAAGTCACCATTTCAGTATACAAAACTACTTAAAGAACTTAAATCTCCATTGCAATATTCAAAATAAAAAGAAAATAAGAGTAACTTACCTCAGTTTCTGCAGGAGTTGGGCCATCAGCTTCAGTCCCCGTGAGTTGATCCGTGAACTCCTACAACACATACAACATACAAATTATAAGTACTGAGAGTAAAACATCATATAACAATAAAATAACAAGAGTTATAGTCAAATGTGCCCCCTCCACTGCCTCATGGAGGCTCCTCTCCTTCTCGGCCTTGGTGTCGGAGCTTGCTGCAGGAGGCTCCACTGCGCCTCTCCCGCAAGGCTTCCCCTCCGCTTCAGTGGCATTCGTCACCGAATGCCTCATGGGGAGGCTCCTCTCCTTCGCGGCCTTGGTGTTGGAGCTTGCTGCAGGAGGCTCCACTGCGCCTCTCCCGCAAGGCTTCCCCTCCTCTTCAGTGGCATTCGTCACCGAATGCCTCATGGGGAGGCTCCTCTCCTTCGCGGCCTTGGTGTTGGAGCTTGCTGCAGGAGGCTCCACTGCGCCTCTCCCGCAAGGCTTCCCCTCCTCTTCAGTGGCATTCGTCACCGAATGCCTCATGGGGAGGCTCCTCTCCTTCTCGGCCTTGGTGTCGGAGCTTGCTGCAGGAGGCTCCACTGCGCCTCTCCCGCAAGGCTTCCCCTCCTCTTCAGTGGCATTCGTCACCGAATGCCTAATGGGGAGGCTCCTCTCCTTCGCGGCCTTGGTGTTGGAGCTTGCTGCAGGAGGCTCCACTGCGCCTCTCCCGCAAGGCTTCCCCTCCGCTTCAGTGGCATTCGTCACCGAATGCCTCATGGGGAGGCTCCTCTCCTTTGCGGCCTTGGTGTTGGAGCTTGCTGCAGGAGGCTCCACTGCGCCTCTCCCGCAAGGCTTCCCCTCCTCTTCAGTGGCATTCGTCACCGAATGCCTCATGGGGAGGCTCCTCTCCTTCGCGGCCTTGGTGTCGGAGCTTGCTGCCGGAGGCTCCACTGCGCCTCTCCCGCAAGGCTTCCCCTCCGCTTCAATGGCATTCGTCACCGAATGCCTCATGGGGAGGCTCCTCTCCTTCGCGGCCTTGGTGTTGGAGCTTGCTGCAGGAGGCTCCACTGCGCCTCTCCCGCAAGGCTTCCCCTCCTCTTCAGTGGCATTCGTCACCGAATGCCTCATGGGCAGGCTCCTCTCCTTCTCGGCCTTGGTGTCGGAGCTTGCTGCAGGAGGCTCCACTGCGCCTCTCCCGCAAGGCTTCCCCTCCGCTTCAGTGGCATTCGTCACCGAATGCCTCATGGGGAGGCTCCTCTCCTTCGCGGCCTTGGTGTTGGAGCTTGCTGCAGGAGGCTCCACTGCGCCTCTCCCGCAAGGCTTCCCCTCCTCTTCAGTGGCATTCGTCACCGAATGCCTCATGGGGAGGCTCCTCTCCTTCGCAGCCTTGGTGTCGGAGCTTGCTGCAGGAGGCTCCACTGCGCCTCTCCCGCAAGGCTTCCCCTCCGCTTCAGTGGCATTCGTCACCGAATGCCTCATGGGGAGGCTCCTCTCCTTCGCGGCCTTGGTGTTGGAGCTTGCTGCAGGAGGCTCCACTGCGCCTCTCCCGCAAGGCTTCCCCTCCTCTTCAGTGGCATTCGTCACCGAATGCCTCATGGGGAGGCTCCTCTCCTTCTCGGCCTTGGTGTCGGAGCTTGCTGCAGAAGGCTCCACTGCGCCTCTCCCGCAAGGCTTCCCCTCCGCTTCAGTGGCATTCGTCACCGAATGCCTCATGGGGAGGCTCCTCTCCTTCGCGGCCTTGGTGTTGGAGCTTGCTGCAGGAGGCTCCACTGCGCCTCTCCCGCAAGGCATCCCCTCCGCTTCAGTGGCATTCGTCACCGAATGCCTCATGGGGAGGCTCCTCTCCTACGCGGCCTTGGTGTTGGAGCTTGCTGCAGGAGGCTCCACGACGCCTCTCCCGCAAGGCTTCCCCTCCTCTTCAGTGGCATTCGTCACCGAATGCCTCATGGGGAGGCTCCTCTCCTTCGCGGCCTTGGTGTTGGAGCTTGCTGCAGGAGGCTCCACTGCGCCTCTCCCGCAAGGCTTCCCCTCCTCTTCAGTGGCATTCGTCACCGAATGCCTCATGGGGAGGCTCCTCTCCTTCGCGGCCTTGGTGTCGGAGCTTGCTGCCGGAGGCTCCACTGCGCCTCTCCCGCAAGGCTTCCCCTCCGCTTCAGTGGCATTCGGTGACGAATGCCTCATGGGGAGGCTCCTCTCCTTCTCGGCCTTGGTGTCGGAGCTTGCTGCAGGAGGCTCCACTGCGCCTCTCGCGCAAGGCTTCCCCTCCGCTTCAGTGGCATTCGTCACCGAATGCCTCATGGGGAGGCTCCTCTCCTACGCGGCCTTGGTGTTGGAGCTTGCTGCAGGAGGCTCCACTGCGCCTCTCCCGCAAGGCTTCCCCTCCTCTTCAGTGGCATTCGTCACCGAATGCCTCATGGGGAGGCTCCTCTCCTTCTCGGCCTTGGTGTTGGAGCTTGCTGCAGGAGGCTCCACTACGCCTCTCCCGCAAGGCTTCCCCTCCTCTTCAGTGGCATTCGTCACCGAATGCCTAATGGGGAGGCTCCTCTCCTTCGCGGCCTTGGTGTTGGAGCTTGCTGCAGGAGGCTCCACTGCGCTTCTCCCGCAAGGCTTCCCCTCCTCTTCAGTGGCATTCGTCACCGAATGCCTCATGGGGAGGCTCCTCTCCTTCGCGGCCTTGGTGTCGGAGCTTGCTGCCGGAGGCTCCACTGCGCCTCTCCCGCAAGGCTTCCCCTCTGCTTCAGTGGCATTCGGTGACGAATGCCTCATGGGGAGGCTCCTCTCCTTCTCGGCCTTGGTGTCGGAGCTTGCTGCAGGAGGCTCCACTGCGCCTCTCCCGCAAGGCTTCCCCTCCGCTTCAGTGGCATTCGTCACCGAATGCCTAATGGGAATGCTCCTCTCCTTCGCGGCCTTGGTGTCGGAGCTTGCTGCAGGAGGCTCCACTGCGCCTCTCCCGCAAGGCTTCCCCTCCTCTTCAGTGGCATTCCCCTGGCGCCATGCGGCTATGGCCGCAGTAAATTCCGTAAGCCCCAACTCCTCCTTCGCGGCCTTGGTGTCGGAGCTTGCTGCAGGATGCTCCACTGCGCCTCTCCCGTACTTTACAGTAAACCCCAACTCCTCCTTCGCGGCCATGGCGTCGGAGCTTGCAGCAGGAGGTTCCGCTGCGCCTCTCCCCCAATTCCTCGTAAACCCGAACTCCTGCTTCGCGGCCAGGGTGTCCGTGGTTGGTGCAGGAGGCTCTGCTGCGGCACTTCCTCTATGCTTCCCCTCCCACCATGCGGCCATGGCCGCAGTTCGATCCAGGATCCGCACCTCACACCTCGCGGCCCAATGTATTGAATCCTCAACCTCCCACTTGGCTGCCATTGTTGGAGAAGGATTCGCAAACCCAAACAAAGTAATCTCTTTCCTCCACACTGCAAAGTCTAAATCCGCGACCAAACATCTTACAACACTAACAATCTGAACATCAAAACCCGTACAGTCTCTAATCATTAACCCAATCATTGAACACAAATTCCGTACCTGGTCTTCCACGCCATTCTCCCCATCCGTCGTCTCATTCTCCTCGGTGGCATCCCCAGGCAGCTCCTCCCCTCCTGTCAGGTCATCCGCGGCCATGTCGATAGGAGCCTGCTCCAAGTCCTCTGCACCGACCTCCACCCCAAGGGCTGCCCTCACGTGCTCCTCTCTCGCAGCCATTGCTCCCCCTTCACCTGCTGCCAATATCCCCGACCGTGCTCTCCTCGCGATGGCAAGAAAATGATCCACTTCGCAACCCTCCTCAGGATGAGTGTCTCTACTCGAATTTCCGTCTAACCTTACCCTTGGGTTCCACTACGCATTTATTTTAAAAAAAATCACCCATTTCAGTTCCGCGACATTAACATTTAGCATATCATTTGGTACTTTTTTAAAATTAATATATATTTTGTAAATAGGAATGATTCTACTCTATAAAACATTTAGTTCATTTTAAGAATGCACAACATTCAAGACGGTGAAAGAAAAGCTTACCTGCTCAGTGTTGAAATATCGATCAGATTGAGAATCCGGCTCCTCTGTCGAAAATTCATTGAAACGAATAGAAGGTTGCGGTGACTCTGCTCTTTGACTACAATTAAAGACTAATTCTTCCGTCATGGCCTCAAGTGCATCACTACTAACTAGTACCGCCTGTTCCTGCTCGCGATTACCGATTGAGGTGTTCTGTAAAAAATCTTCCTTATCCTCCACTATAGAGTCTAGAATAACTTTGCGAATGCTAGAAAACTTCAAAGCTACTGGCTCACCTGCTCCTCTCCTTTTCACGGGTGCATTCAAAGGGTCACCTTTCAAGCATAACTTCTTACGAGTCTCTCTTCTCTTTCTCGCTCTTCTATCCGTAAAATCTGTACGACCTGGTTTTCTTCTAGGTTTAGGAGTAACATAAGTGGAGGGAGATGGCCCTCCACTCTGCTTCATGTGTCTAACCAAAGGAAGGACTCTCTCACAAAAAGACTTTCATGAAAACCTCTCCCTGCTTAAATACCTATTACAACCAACTAAGAACCCAAAAACCCTAAGTTGATATACAATCTCAACAACTGACAGCTTGTCTGCCCACTTTATATTAAGAATATCAAAAACAATTTTTAATTGAAGCTAGATTTAAAATATCAACCTTTATTTATAAGGAATAAATTTAAGTGCACTCGAAATTGAAAGATTTGATATCAAGTACTTTAATCATGCTCCTTTTTATAATCATTGTTTTAAATGTAGAATTAAAATGACGGCTCATTCTAATCTTATAATACATCATCTTAAATAGAATCCGCATCACGATTCAAATTGTTAAAGTATAGTTCTAAAATTCTTGACCTCATATACTTAGATCTTCAAAAATTGAGGAACCCTTACACTGCATAAAATATAGAATTTGAATAAATCATATGCGTGCATTAGTCCTATAAATATATAACTAATGCATGAATTTGATTAATTCAAATTCTATATATTTATTGTTTGAAATGCAGAAGGAATAGACGGCTCTTTTTAATCCAATCACACCCCATAAAAAAAAGAATCTGCTCCACCGTTGAATTACGCGAAGCAATATTCTAAAAATCTTACTACATATTTATGGGCCTGCAAAAAGCAACATCATAATTAGTTAGCGCCGTCTCTCTTTAATCATACATTCGTTACGTAGCAGAATGAATCATTACCTAGTCGTCCACATGGACATTCCAATTTGAATAAAATGATCAACAGCAACGCATCATTCCTCTCACTTTGCTCTCGCGATACAGCTTGGCCAGTACACTCACTCTTCTCCGTTCTTCCTCTAGTATCTCTGAGTTGCCTGCGAATATGGGGATGGTCTGTCTGTACGCCCAAGGCATGGGCATCCCTCTTAGGTTTCGCGTAGATGACGATGGTCTAGCTACGGTGTCCTCCCTTCGCCTCAGTCTTAGATTCCATTTTCGTGAGGATTCCATCAGTATAGAGGAGGAGATCTTTGATGACGTTACTGCCGAGGTTACCCACACCCTCGGGCAACCTTCAGTGAGAGATGAGAACAACATGTTGCAGTGGAGACTCCTCCCTGGATCCTATAGAGTCTACGGTCTTACTGATTCTCTTATGGCTGCATCCACTGAGATCCTCACCCCCCGTCGCTCTTCTACTTGCACAATTCAGACTCCCTTACCTCGTGATGTCAAAGTCAAAGTCGAGCCTGGTACCGAGACTTCAGATGTAGAGAAACCTTCTCCGACCGTCATATCTCTCTCTTCTGATGACGAAGTCAGTCCCGTCAAGTTGGTGCCGAAGGTCCACGCAGATGCTCCTCCTTCCAATGTGTCTCCTCCATTGTCCCAGCTCACAGTTAGCATTGTTCCGCTCCTTAAAGAGATTGCTAAGACGCGTGGGTCCAAAAACATTTTGAAGAAGATAGACTATTCCACTATTAGACACGAGAGAGTAGAGTACTTGCCCGCGAAGTTTGATGGTCCGGTTCTTTTTGAGTTGCCCCCAGCTGCTGCAGGTTCCTCTAAGCTCGCCGCCAAGTCTATGCAGGGAATGGACAAACGATACGACGGACACTTGTGGACCAAGACCATCACAACAAACATCAAAAACGACTTCGGACTCTCTTTTCGAAGTTCCACCTGCGTCGGATGGCTCCGGTGCAGCAACCAGGAGTGTGACTTTCTGAAGCGTGTTCCCAAGATCTTCGAGGTCAACGAGACTGAGTTCGAAGGCTGTACCCTGCAAGCTTTTGTCATGGACCAGCCTCCTCCATCTGACTCCACGCTAGTGTGCAAGGTATGTAAAGAACCTCCATCATGTGTAGCTACATGCGAGGCTAAGATTTATTACGTTGTGGGCAAACCGAATCAGACTAGAGCGTGTATTCACATAGGAACACATGATCATCCTGTGAAAGTTGGAGACTACAGAGACTCTAAAGCAGAGATTAGTAGCTTAATAGAAGAGCAGGTAGAGATGAACAACAAAGCAACGAAGAGCGCCGTTGTCCTGGAGGCGAGCAAACTCCTCATCGGGAGCTACCTTCTACAGCCCGAGGATGCACCACCGAGGAAGCTGACGATGGAGGAGCTGGTTCCTGTTCTGGATCGATGCAAAGACATGGCGTCGCCCAACATCCGCAACAAAGTTGCCACCTTCAAAAAATTCGTAAGGTACGGAATCATGGACGGTATCACCAAGCTCCGTGGTAACAGTCTCTGGGCGTATGTCCAGGAAAATAGGTTTCCTGGTCAGGGATCGATGCGTGACAAAGTCTTTGTCTTCAAGATGTCGGAGGTCGGGCCGGGCAGTGGTGTCGACTTGGTCAGCCGTATGCAAGCTGGTGGCGATTTGGAGAACGCATGGATCATGTTCGACCATGTCAAACGCGTCAAAGATTGGTCGACGATGGCGTGCCATGTGTACGACGCCACCTACTGCCGCGTGATGACAATCGCCACTTGCGACATGCAGTCCGAGGACACGGACGCCCAGCTCGTCTTCTGGAAAAACCTGAACCTGGTCATGGAGATCAATGGCGTTGCAGCGCCGAACTTCAAGGGGTTCATGGCGGATAACGCACAGGCCAATTGGAATGCAGTGCGAATCCTTTACGGCAATGGCAACAAAGAGGACCCAATGGAGGACCGGGAGCGTTCGTGCTTGTTCCACTGGACTCAGAACATGGTGGCGTATACACAGAAGCACTTCCCCGAAGAACTCTGGGAACAGCACAAGAAGATGTGCACTCAGTACAAGAATGCGACCAGCATGGCAGAGGCGGAAACTCTGTACCACGCGTTGCGAGCATGGTGGGCATCCACCGGGGTCGTTGGCGAGAGCGGGCTCATCAAACTCGATCAGTGGCTGTCATTCTGGCACCACCGCTTCCGCCAGTGGGGGGGATTCATGACCGAGGTACGATCTCTGCACTCTGTTTTGATGTTTTTCATACTGGTTTCCTAGCCCTAACCTACAAAAGTCTAATCCGTGAATCTAACGGCACCTACTGTCAAATGTGCAGAAATTCACGAAAGAAGAACTCACAGAGATGCCTACCTGTAACCTCGCCGAAACAGTTCACAACAAGTGGCTCCAAGCTTCAGGAAACAACGGGAACGACCTCTACGTTGCTACCGTGGACGATTTCGTTCGGGCATTTCTACAGGTTGTCAACTACTACCAGTTCCTCAAAGGTGACGTCGGCGGAACAGGACCATCCAAGAAGGAACTCAGGCTCCGGATGGCTGAACGCAACGCGAAGAAATGGGGAAATCCTACACTGCTCGACAAGCCCATGCTCGATATGCCAGGCGCGGATGAGTTCTGCACCCGTCAGCCTATCATGCCAGGAGCAGAAGTCTTCGGTTCACAGAAGCGAAAAGCCGACGTCCTTATCGGAGCTGATGAAGAGTCTCATCGCCCGGACAAGACAAACTTCTCACGCCCAAGAGGCCCAAGACGTGCCGTCAGGGCTCGCCCTATGCAGATGCCCGTCATTGTGGAAGACGACTCCGAACAAGACACCGAGGTACAATGTACGCAACGTCCTTCCCTGGAAGTTGATTCCCCTTTACCTTCACCTGTGAACAAGGGCGGCATTCGCCATGTCAACGCGGTTGAAGAAACCAAGGTGGACGTGAAGGAGTGGCACATTTCGAGACTTCACAAACTTTCTGCGAAGTGCTGCTGGGCCCAAAGAGCTGAAACGAAGAAGAAGTGCACCGAGAGAATCGTCAGGGGGCCCCATTGCACAGCTGCACCGACCTACACTCGGCTCTGGACTAACTATCGCAGGAACCTAGTGGAGAAGACTGAGTTCTTCTTCTGCTCCGACGATATTGAACGCTGCGTGAAAGGCTCTAAGCGCAAGTGGGTAGCACACTATTCGAAGGACCAGGAATTCCCCTCCATTCCTGAGGTCTGGCCAGTGAAACTAGGTACTAACCTAAAACTGACTGAGATTCTTGCCCTCGAAGCAGCGGGCTTTCAACTTCCGCAGAAGAAACCGGTCTCCCCAAGACGCCTCTTCTCCTCTGCCCCGCCTCCTGCAAATCTCAGCTCAGTGCCAGTCCCTGCAGACGCTGACCGCTACCCTGGGAAGAGAGACGGCAAGATGGTGAAGCGCACTGCCACTCGTCCCAATCAAGCGCAGCGACTCTCCATGGGCTCCTCCGAATCTCTTAAAGCGCGCCTCCGTTCCGTCACCATGATACCTGAGCCGGGCCACGGTTGCATCATTGGGCTGGATTTGGGCGTCGCTCCACACATCACACGGTACCAGATTACCATCAGTTCTTACCCTGGTTGCACTTGCCCAGCATTCAAGAAGACAATGACTACGTTCCGTGGGAAGACTCAGTTCACGTATTGTAAGCACCTATACTACATATTCTTGAAGGTCTGCAACCGTGATCCCGAAGCGGAGCTTTTCATCCATGCGCCTACCTTCAGCTTCAACGAGGTCAAGCTACTCTTAGAGAGTGGAATCTTGCGTCACCCCTTGGCGAAGAAGTAGGTAGCCCTCCTACTTTAGAACTTCCATTTCCACAATGGCCATTTGTCACGTAGTGAATGATTTTAGTAATATACCATGTACTAAGTCAGCTATTCAGAAGCTGTATTGACTTTTTCATTATATTAAAGGTTTTGGCGTTCACATTGATTGCATTCTATTTCAATACATTGTATCTTGAAGAAGTGCACTATATACCTCGTATCCCCTGACATGTACCCTTTATTAAGGCAAACATATACTTGTTATTAGATGTCCTAATCTTCGAACCTAACACGTTTAGGGTTGCCCACTACACTATCAGCAGGACTGCCAGCCGCTGACTGTACTACAGGAGAAACTACATTCGCATTCACTTTCGTTCCCACACTTGGCAAATGTCCTTGGTATGATCGTTTCAGCAATGGCCCACCTCCCCGCCTCCGATTAACTGATTCCCTGGAATAGGTTCCCCTTGGGATCTTTCCAACCCTCGAGTATGCATGTGGTTGCAAAGGCACATCTGTGTCCTTCTCTATCACTATGATTTCATCCGAATTTTCTGAACGTGGAGGGTCAGCTCTTACATCCGGTTGTACCGCAACATCCGATGTCGACGGACGCCCTTGGCTGTTGGCCATCACCTCTTCTTCGTCCTCCACCTCAACATATGGTTGAAATGGACAAACATCGTCAGCGAGTGAAACAACAATATCTCTGACGTCTTCCATAGCTGCTGTCCCGCACTACGGAAAAGAGCTTCACATAACACCAATACAAAAGAGGCAGAGACATTCCCTACTCTTATCTTAAATATCCCTGAAGGAGATGCTTGGCGCCCTTGAAAATCGGATATTCATTCATTTGAAAGTTGCATCTTCCTCAACTGAATGGAAAAGGATGAGGGTTGAGCAGAAGTCATTTAGCTTTTAAAATTAAAAAATAATAAAAAAAATTTAAAAAAAATTATAAAAGCTAAAAGGAAAAAAAGCAAAAATAAATATTAAGGTTGAAAATAATATGAAGGCGACTAAAAAAATGAAAGAGAAAATAAAATGAAAGAGAAAATAAAATGAAAGAGAAAAAAAAATGAAAGAGAGAATAAAATGAAAGAGAAAATAAAAGGAACTAGAAAATAAAATGAAAGGAAAAATAAAATGAAAGAGAGAATAAAATGAAAGAGAAAAGAAAATGAAAGAGAATTAAAGGAAAGGAAAGATAGATAGAGTAATGGAAGTTAATATGAAGAATAAAAGAAATAAACCATGTAGACCATGGCGGATGATTTCTAACAGTGTTAAGAAATTGTTACGATATTAAATGTTACTTTATCCCTCTTAAGAGCTTTAATACCAATACATTTTATGCGGTAATTTGCATATAAATTTGAGGAGATAAAGGGAATTAATGTATGCCTAAACTAGTTAGAAGGAGCTGGAGCATAGTAATTGGTGCACGTTAAAAAATTAATCATCAAAAAAAAGAGAAAACGAACTACAAATTCAATGAAAACACTGTAATTATTCCACGGTTATAGGGTCAATAAAATAACTAAAATTAGTATTTTTCCTAAAATACACTAAGAATATTCGGATCTTCTAATTTTATAATATATTTTTAGTAAAAAAGTTGCTATTTTTAGGTTCTGTCCCCCATTCTGTGCTCTCCGCTCTCCAAATCTGCGCTCACCGCTCTCCGCTCTGCGCTCTCCGCTCACGTACAAGCTTCCCTCGCAATTGAAATGGAGAATTGAGCAAGCAATTGAAGTGGAGAATTGAGCACGCAATTGAAGTGAAGAATCGAGCAACAATTGAAGTGAGGAATTGAGCGAACTAGGTCGCTTAATATACAAGGGGAGGTCCGATGACTACGACTTCAACTTACTGCTCAGCGCTCTACTCACACACTACTCCCTGACACAACAAACTAAACATGGCGACATTACCCTAAAATAAATCGAAACTTGGCAATCCATAGTATGGCGCACACGGCAACTCTGGCGACGAATGCCGTCAAAAGAAAGCTCAAGTTCTTCAACTCTGGCGATGGCAGCGAACAGTGATATTGCAGACTGGCGATGAAAGACTCAGAAGGAGAGAGACGAAGTTCTTTGGTGGCTCCAACCTAGAATGAGAACCGTCCAATCGGGCGCACATTGGCGACGGCCCAGATCTCCCCATCGCTCCCATTGAGCCCACCTTGGCGACGTGACTCCCCACTCCCAATGCTGACGGGCACTCTCAACCCACTCAACGAATGAAATCTGGCTCCAAAATGTGATATTCATCATTGAATTTCATATGATTTTTTGCAAGGGGTTAATTATTGGTGCAATATGGCACCTTTTCGCCAGATTAATTTGGGCTGACAGGGGATGCTCTAATACCCATTCTTAAAGTGTGCCATGTATACATTCATGTTGGATTGGTAATTATTAAAGAACATAGTTGCTAACACACATTTTTTTAAAGGATGTAAGATTCCCTTTTAAGACCACCTCTAATGTTAGGTGCAAATAGACATTAACCCTTAAAAGCTGCAACAGCCCACAGAGGCCTGCGACACCATGTATTTGTGGATTCAACGCCAGATACTGATGTATTGGTGAATACGATGAACTATGAAATCCTTGGCAAGACAGTGATGGATTTTTAAAGATTTTTTCCAATTTTTTTTTATTCGAATTGTAGATTCTCCGCGCGGTGAAACTCTATATTTTGTGTATTCTGGGTGATACAGTGTATTCATATGTATGTCGTAGATGTGAAGTTCCTGTCAGAATGCGTAGATACTGGTGGATAAGGAAATTGGTGCAGCCGGTGGCGAGCTGTTAGGGTTCCGTGGTCTGTAGAGGCTGTGTTGATTCTAAGTTTATGCATGAACTAGCACGTTTTTCTTGAACGTACAAATCATGGAGGTGCTGGATTATTAGCAGGAATTGATCCAGGTTGTGCATCTGGAAGAAGAATGTGTAGTCATGTATTCTAGGATGGGTGCTTTCTTGAAACATGGGGTCTAGATATCTAATCTCTTGCACCTAACTTCTAACAGATTCAAACGAGAAGTCAATCATCTCCCATGCAGCTGGCTTACAACTTGGCGATTACTGAGTTGGATCATCTCAAAGCAGATTTTGATGTAATGTGATGTCGATCTTTTTGTTACTTGAACAAAGGAGTGGAGTAGTTCCAAGAGAATTATTTCATTCATACTAATAAGTTCACATTGAAGTGTCGCACTTTCCAAATGGATCTAATCCTAGCAGCATCACGTCCAAACTTTGTGCGGTCTGAAAATTCAGCATCGAGAATGACCGCTTCATCCTCTAGGGTTGACTCATTTTTAATTTGTGATTGTACAACCTCTCAGCGGCTCTCAGAAGAAATATCATTTCCAACGTTGCTTTGCCAAGTAAGGTTGACACACCTATAGTCGACACATGACCAATAGCCGATATCTTCTAATTCCTAGATTATGAAAGAACAGATGTACCTCATTTGTATATATCGGCTATTGGTTCGGAAGTACTTTTCACTTTGAAAAATTGTACAAATTTCAATATTGGGAGATAATTCATGAAAAAATGCTCATTCTTCATGAACATTATTTTCCTATGAACCAAAAATATCTCCTTGTCGATAACCCAAGCTTTGATATGCTAAACTGCTTTAAGTTGTCGGTTATAGGTGTTTCTACCTTACTACCAAATGAGTGAGTTTAAAGTAGCGTTCCAAATTGATTTCCAAGTTGGATACAATGGAGTGGATTTATTGAATCCAGCGAGAGGCTATCCAGGTTATAAACAGCAGCAGGTCCAAAATCTTCTAAATTACAATATTGTTGAGTTGCCGAAGGCTAGCCGTGGTGAACACCATTATGTAAAGTGAAGGAGATGACACCGAATTGTGCTGCCAAGTGAAGCGCTGATAATGGTCAATCAGCTCCAATCAAAGAGTAGTGGTTATACATCTCCATAACAGACTGGAGCTATGGACGCTGAAATTTTTGCTTGAGATTCTTAAATTAGCTGGGACACATTCAGTTGGCACGGGCTTGAACCAGTAGAGCCGGTCGCCAAATAACTAATGGCTGCCCGACAAGCGTCACATCCCACATCCGTGATACTGTAAGTTCTCAACAAGCACTATACGGTCGTCGCTTTTGCTACGCCAAACACCCACATGCACTCCGCGTTTTCTCTTGTCGTCGATACAATACAGATCTTCATCGCGATTTCGAAATTCTCTTCCAGCCTTCACCAAGGTCACACTCAAAAATCCCCGCTCCAGCACCGGCAGAAAATGGTTCATGTATAAACAGAACCCTGAAAATACGGTTCATTCAGCGTTTGTACTCAAACCAGCAACATCGTTTAAGGGTTAATACCATTAACCTTAAACGACATATGCTTTCCTAGTACCCCATCCAAAATCTCTTTTGAACTCCATTTTAAGCACAATCTTTTTTTTAATTTCTTCTTGCTCTATTCTAAAAAAGTATAGATCTCTTTATGGTGCTCGGATTGGCATTCTAAAATCCCCATTTGATGCAATGAAGTATAATTTATAAGCAAAATTCTCCTAAAATAAAACCAAGCCCCTGAGAGGGGGATTGACGTTTAAGGGTTAAAATAGCCGTGTGGAAGGAGACGCTTCCTCGCTCAACTCTGTGTCTTGGCATCATCTGTGACCAGGGAGTGGATTCAGTGGAACTCTGGAACTTTGGAACTTGCACCTCCAAGCCTCCAAGTTCTGAGTTCCAACCCTCGTCCTCCCTGAAATCATGGGCAGGAATGGGGCATTTAATGCTGATATCGGTCAACCCCAAGTTCGAAACCGAACCTGCTCCCAAGTGCCAACATTGAACACTGCGTTTCCAGGTTTTCTTCAAAGTTCAGGGTCAGCTTTGAACTGAACTTTACAGCATTGGATTCTGCCATGAGCGGGATCTTCATGATACCACCCAGCCTTTGACCACCAACCATTACAAATAAAAGTTATTTTTAATAAATGGTGCTCAATCCAAGTTAAATATTGCACTGGAAAGACTGGTATAATTGTAGCTAATCTAAGGTCATTCATAGTACTTTGACATAAAATCAAAATGCAATCTTTTTTTGACACAGCCGCAATAATCGAGATCCGGCAAGAATGTTTTTATGATAACGAGCATGTTGTTCGCCAATTTTTATGGTGAATGGACAATTTTTCAACCGCTGGTTTCAATGAAATGGTTTCCTCCATTGTTTCAGACAACTACACATTTTGGTAGATTGTTGATATCGTTTTTGGTATTCATCTTTTGGCCTTGAACTTTTTATCATATGTTATCAACATAAAGGGGACTTTGTTCCAAGAATTTCATGGCCAAAAAATAAAAAATCAATCTTTGGGAGGCTGTCAAAGTTGGCAGTTGAAACATGTCCTTTGTGGTAGATTTAGAATAAATTTTTTTTTGGTAAATGTTTTGGCCTTGAAAAATGGCATACATATAATTAACTTAAAGATGATTCTTTGCTAAAAATTTCGTGGTGAAACACCAATATCCGAGCTCTCGGGAGACTTTCAAAGTAGGCAGTCCTGAAATTTTTCTCATTGAAAAAAATTTCGAGTTATTTCTGGACCCCACTGTACAATGTGCACTCTTTCTTCTATTACAGAACATCATTCATAAAAAAATCAAACAATACTTAATTTATTAATTCAATCAACCATGAACGTCAAGTCTTTACTTCAAAATTTGGAGTAACAACTTCCAAATATGATAGTTATTAACAATATTATAATAAAAAATCACATGATTTGACTTGGATGGATTTAAAAAACCCCTAAACCTAAAATGATGTCTCCAATATTAGAAATCAATGATAAATAGAATTTAATTTATGAAAGTTCAGTTTTTCTGGGGACCTGGCATTGAACAGTTGATTTTTAATTTTTTTCATTGAAATTTTTTGAAACATATTTTGAATTTACACACTATGAGATTATAAATCCCATATCCTAAACAGCTTTGCCCCTTCAAATAGAAAAGCTTCATGTAACTTAGATTTGAAAGGTGAAGTGGTGTTATCATGGTGGACTCTAAACGAGACCTTCGACATTTGTAGCATTTCGTATTGTTTCATTGTATCCATGATTCGTACTCTGTAAGAGGAAGAACTCCGGCTCCCAAAGGGCCGACTTGAATATAGTGTTTGTTCATTCTATTCACTAATCCGATAACCGCTCGACAAAGGATAATGAATCTAGAGCTACTCCTCCCTTTTGAAGGTTAACACTTTTCTACACTAAGTGCCTTGAAGACGTCCGACATGTCATCCCCCCCAAGGTCTTTTTGGATACCCATACAACGAGGTCTCAAGACCCCCCACCATAATTGGGTGGACTATGGTAGTAGCCACTACGTTGGCAAAGGGATTCGAACTTACAACAAAAAGGATTCGAACTCACAACCAAAAGGACCCACCGGGTTTAAGAAACAAACGCAAGAGAGCAAAAGCTCAAACAAAAGCGCCGAAGCACGTGGGGAGGCCACGAGCCCAAAGACCCGTGGCCCGGGGGCCATGCCTGCAAGCCCAGATCCGTAAAAATCTACAACTAACATTCACCACACACAGGTAGAGCCCATGCACCAAGTACCAGAGGCCAAAGGCCGGGGAAAGGAGCAGCACCAAAGATGTGAGCGTGAATAGCAGCTGCCCTTAAAGCTCAAAGCACCAACTCAAGCTAAACAGAATGCTAAGTAGTCAACACCTCTAAAGCTAAACATAATGCTAAGTAGTCAACACCTCTAAAGCTTCAAAGCATCAATTCAAGCTAAACAAAATGCTAAGCAGTTAACACCCAGGAGCAACACTCAGGAGCAACTCCAAAAACCTCAAAGAATTGCTACCTAACTACGCTGAAAATGATACGAAAGAAAGGGTGTTGTGCAGTCGGTTGAGCAACCACCGATGAGCATCCTCCGCCACCACCTGGTCGTTGAAGAAGATGCCTAAGCCTTCCAAATCTTGAGTAAACACCGTCCGTAAAACCTGAGCAGAAGTCAACCGAAGGAACAAGTAGAAGGTGGTGCATATGCTATTAGGCTCGCAGCATGTAGCCATTTGGAAACAGAAACGCCTTGCTCCCGTGCCTAAATGAAAACAGACAAAGTCTGATGCAGTGCCTTGCCTCCGCCGGAATGAGCTTCGTCTCTATCTCCGTGGTAAGGACAAAGATCTGTTGTCTGAGCGTTCGTTCAGACTTACCAAAACTGCCTAACAGATTGCGTACATAACCAGCAGCATGTTGCATTACTTCTATTTCAAGGAGACAGATTCTTGACATTGCCTCAACAAAACTATGATGGTGAAGCTATTACAAAAGAAAGAAACGCAGCTATCCACTATGAGAAACCACTAACTAGAAAGCTCTAGCAACAGATGAGAGTGAAGCCCGTAACGTCCCTGGTGGTGCAGGTCGCTCCAGTGAGGTGAAGTCGGAGTCGGAGTTGCTCCCAAGAGGTGGAGTTGGAGGCGCCGCCAGGTAAAACCTAACCGACGCCTGAGAGGGAAACCGCCTCCCTCCCTGCTGCGAGAGAAAGGGTCCCCCTTGCTGCGAGAGAGCGCGCCCCCCTGCTGCAATTCGATTCGAACTCACAACCACCTCGATGGTGTGCCATGACTTGAACCACTACACCACGGCCGTGGTGCTCAACAACATACTCTGTACAAAGAGTTTTTTGTTTCATTTCATTTCATATCCATGGTTCGTACCTTATACGAAGAGTTTTGCGACACTTGATTCTAAAGGATGGTATCAAATCTTAACCCTTAATTGACAGAGGACCAAATTGGTCCTCGAGGTCGATGTTTTTGCTATTGGGGTCCGACACAGTTATAGGGTGCAAATCTTATCCAAGTACACCTCTGGTTTTTTATTTTTTTATTTTTTTTCCTCCAAATCTAATGCTCCATCCCAATCGCCTTCTAGAGGTTTGTGCAATGCATGCAAAATTGTAGGGGCTAGGCGGTCCGATGGTCAATGCCTTTTGATTTGGCCTTTTTTCTAATATTTATTAACTTTTCAAAAAAAAATTAAAAATATTTTTCTTTATTTCTACACCATGCACTATGATGCCAATTTTCAGAAAAAATGACCAAACAAACCAAAAAATAAAAAATGCAATATGGTATTTTTTACTCATGACCGGCAACAACAACATTTTTTGTCATTTTTTGAGATCTTACTCGATCTAATCGATCTTTTTTCATTAGTTATATAACCAAATTACCTCGACATTCACTGTTTCCGATTTTCAAAATTGTTTTATCTTCAATGCAAAAATTTGGCTAAAAGACAATGAGGTTGCATTTTTCTCCAATTTGTGCAAAACAAGGAAGTCAATTATGGGTTGATGACCTAGCGACCACATTTTGATCGCAGGGGTGTCCAAAATGCAAATACCTAAATATCTGTAAAGAATTAGATTTTTGATCTTGACATGTAAATATGAAAAATAATAATTTACATCTTCTAGCGAAACAAATTTTAATTCAGAGTTACACAGCTATCAAAAAAATTGTGAATAAAAAACAAAAATTTTGCAAAAACTGAAGAATATGAAAAATGCTTACAAATACAAGACATGCAGTATGTTGTATTTCTTGAGTTTGGAAGTTTGTCATCTTCTTTTATTCTTTGAAATTGTGAATCCTTGTTCATACTTCTTAAGGTTATGTATCCAATTAACCCCTAAATGGCCATAGTCCTAAAGAGGGCTTTTAGAAATTTTGAGCAGGCTCTTACAATGCCAATATTGGATCTAAGTTTTTGAATTCTTTAATAGACAAAGGGAGTTGAAAGAGTGTTGCAAGAATGTAATTTTTTTGCACTAGACATTGGAAAATTTATTTATGGTGCTCAAAGCGGTTTTTGGTACTTCTCGGGGTAGATCCAAAAATTTGATACCCCCTTCAACTACCCTTGGAAATTTTTATGCAAATAAATTACATGATTGGCTTTGAGATTATCAGAAATAAAATTTATGTTGCGGAAGATTTTCATCCAATAAAGAGCCAAAGATCTCTCATCTTTTTTGATCAATTTTTTTCTTTATCACATAAAAGGTAGATATTTTTTACTTTTTTCACTTGATTTTTTCCACTTCAAGGATAGACATAAACCTTTGTTTTGACCGTATGGATTTGTATTCCAACAAAAAAAAATTTATCAAAAAATGTAAAATGAGTATTAACAATAACATGAACCCACGTTCATAATACAACATTTTTTGCAATGCTACACCTTTTTATTAGATCTAAAATTTGGTCATCAAGTTACTCACATCATGTTCATCAAGTAACTAACATCATGTACATCACGTTAATACAAAATCTCCAACTTGTATAGTGCGAAATGTTCACACAAAGAGAAGTCAAAGTGAGTTATCATGTTTAGAAAGGATAAAAAAAATTAATATTTTTCACTTCAAATTCCATAATTTTCTAATCTACGCAGTTAAATCTATTGATTTTTTTTGTGCGTAATCTTCTAGAAGTCTTAAGTCATATTTTAGAATTAGAGATGCAAAAAAAGCTTTAGTTTTGGATTGTTCATTCTTGCTTCAGAAATGACAGCATTTTTAGTGTTTTCGGTCAGAAATGCTGACGGCCGCTTAGGGGTTAATGTACCAAATCCTTATACTTTTAAACATATGAATTTTTTCTAAAACCCATACATTGTTCAATTACTCTCGTTTATGAAATTTACAATAAATATTCGTGAGCCTTTTTGGGACATGAAAGATTGCAACACATAGGTGTTAATATAGATCATTCTTGAACATCATCTTATTCATTTATAAAAATTTTAAATGAAGAGAAACACCAATCTCTAAAAGAGACCTATGTAAATAATGTGTCTGATCGTTCAACCACTTAGTCTGAGTCTACAAGATATAAGTAAAAGGTATAGTACTATTCTTCCATGTGAAAAGTATAATTTTTAATAATATAAAGTAATTAATAGCCGAAAGTCAATATCAGTGAATGGAGATATCAAATAAAGGCTTTTTAATTTAAACATTAATCTTTTCATGTGGTGTTTGCCAAATTATGGATACATTACTTAGTTCCAGAGAGTATTTTCCATAACAAGCACTTTGATGGAATCTAAGTTTTTTTTTAATTCATTTTTAAAAAAAGTTATGGTATGCGAAGTGAAATTTTTGTTCAATGGGCATTCGAACAGCCATGCCATATACATCTCTTACCTTTGAGGTTTTTTCTATGAATACTTGATGTTGTCATTTTTGAGGTTTTCCAAAAATAAACTTCTTTCAGCACAAAATTTTCGCTCCACAAAATACCAAATTGTTTTCACCGTTTCGAGCAGTGTACTAAGAAAACTTCTTCTTTCTTCTTTCCTTCATAAAAGTTACAAATTATGTTTTTTTAGGTTTTTTCTTTTTTCCACTTAAACAACATACATCAATCTTTACTTGGCCGTTTGGATTTGGACTTTATAACATAATGGAATTTCTAAGAAAGAAATATGAATTATCATTCTTTTGTATTCAATTTAATAAAAATATTGTTTTCAACATGCTACATTTGTCTTTGGTGTGTAATTTTTTTATACAATTAGCTTACTTAGTCTTCGTTGTCATGCACCAAAATCTCCAAAATTCATAATGCAAAAAACCTAAGAAAAGAAATAAAATTAGAGTGTGTCAACCTAGTCAAAAATTGTGTCAAAAAAGTTTGATTGTAAATTTTAATTGCTATAATCTTCTAATCTCTACGGCGGATCATGATGAAATTTATTGAGCTATTAGTACAATAATTTAGTGGAAGATCTTATAGTTAGAATTAGAAAATAATGAATTTTTGGTTATTCATGGTTTTAACATTAGAAATGGTAGATTTGAAGCGTTTTTTGATGATACATATACATGGAACTTTAGGGGTTAAGGACTTTTTAACCCCTAAAAATCCAGCCGGTTTTGGAGGTTCCAAAACCCAAAACTGCCATTTGTGACCACCTTGTGGGAACAAAAGTTTGGACCAAATTATTATTTTTTTTTAGAAATCCAACGATAAGATCTTGTACTTTACCTTCTTTAGAAATACTAATAAAAATTTCAGCCGTTGGATGTTTACCATCTTTGAAATTGTAACATTCAAAGTTGGAGTAAAACTTTTTTTGGGCATTGCTCGAATGAGATAGTCAAAATGGTGCAAAGGGAGAGTTGAAGATTTTTACTCCAAAAATTTTGCTCATATTTTTTCTCATGTAGGTTTCAAGTTGGGTACCTCATTGCAAAGTTTTAGACACTCATTCCTTTTTTAGGTCCTCCCTAAAACTTGTTTTTCAGAAGTAGGTCTAAAAACGTTGATATAGTAAAACATGTATAACATTACGTATACTTGGTTCTAGAAAAATCTAAACGGTGATTACGTAACTTTATAAATTTTTTATTTTTGGGCGAATGTACTTTTGAAAATTTTCAAAATCTTCAATCTTGACGAATTTTGAAAGAAATAATTCAAAAATTTGAAGCTTGTCTTTGTAAGTTTTGGAGGCAGCCCTTGTAAAATCAGAATATTTTTTGACGCGGATCTCTTTGGAATTTGAGTGGTGATTTGGTTATAAACATATTTCAAGATTTTTTTAAGAAAAGAAGCCTAATTTTAAGCTGCCCGTTTTGGACTTGAAACCTAAAATTTCTAGTCGAAGGTCTTAAAATTGGAATTTTTCTTTGAACCTTTTGCCACATACACTTTGCAGTATAAGGAGCATCTAGTAAAAATCTTAGGCAAAGATATTAATTCTATTCTCTTCATCTTGGCTGCCCAAAATCGCAAAAAGTCTTTTTGTCTTTCTTGGATTTTTAGAGGTTAAAGTCCATTATTGATAGTTAGCTCATTTGCCGACAACCCTTTGATTGGACCGCACGGCGGTTACTTTGGATAAATGTCGTTCGTTATAATTGATTTCTGTTGCTCTTAATTCATCCATGATTAGGAGTTTCAGCTCATCGACCGACAATTGGCACCAAGGCAGAGATGCGTCAAACTTGACGTAAATCCACACTATCCTGAATTAGTGTGGAAAAAATATCCAATTAAACGTGGCGCGCGTCAAGCGTTTTAACGTGAAAAAGTCACCAATAACGTCACTGCGTCAAAGAGGATATGGGTGAAACGCGAATAAAATTTATACGTTCCAAATAACGGCATCACGTTAAATTAAACGGACACGTTCCTGTTGGACAGTAATTTTTTCACCTACTTTTTTACCTCAAGGAACTTTAGATATGACTAAATATAGTAAGTTTCCACGTCAGCACGTTTCTTATGACAGGGAGGACGTCAATCTTAACAGGTGCTACGTTAAAATGTGTTAAAAAAAACGTAACACATTGACTGACGTGGAATGAGTGTGCTGACGTGGAATGCTTGAAGAGTCAATGGCTGACGTGGAAGGTAGTTTTGACTATGGTTGACCATAGTAGTATCCAGAGCAGCGCGTTTCTTATAACATTGAGGCGTTAAAGGTAACATGCGCCACGTTCAAGTGTGTTAAAAAAAACGTACCGAGAAATCTGACGTGGGATGACTGTGCTGACGAGGAATGCGTTGTAGGGTGATAGGCTGAGGTGGAAGGTTTAGGGTTTGACCGATGAAGCAATGTTTGAGAGCCCGGGGGGGCTGTCAACATTGACGCGCGCGTTTCTTGTGACAGAGAGTGCGTTAAGATGTGTTACAAAAAACGTACGAACATATCTGACGTGGAATGCGTGCGCTGATGTGGAATGTGTGCGTGGAGGAATTTGGTGACGTGGAATGTAAGATTTCGCCTGCAATATTTTATTTGGGAGTCTAGGAGGCTGTCAACAGTGACGCACGCGTTTCTTGGGTCAGAAAGTGCGTTTCTTGTAACGGGAAGTGCGTTTCTTGTAACATAAAATGCGTTCAAATGTATTACAAAAAAGAAGGCAGCTAGGGTTGGCAGCTAGGGTTGGCAGCTAGGGTTTGGCAGCTAGGGTTTGGCGGCTAGGGTTTGACGGCTAGGGTGTGGCGGCTAGGTTTTGGAGGGGGTTCTGAAGTGAGAATTGACTCTTTTTCTCTCTATGTGGGTGTTTCAGGTGGAGCTAGGAGTGTGTGTGTTTGAGTATGGAGCAAGGAGTGTATGTGTTTGAGTATGGAGCAAGGAGTGTATGTGTTTGAGTATGGAGCAAGGAGTGTGTGTGAGTATGGAGCTAGGAGTGTGTAACAGTGTGTGTGTGTGTGTGTGTGACAGTGTGTGTGTGTGTGTGTGTGACAATGTGTGTGTGTGTGTGTGTGTGTGTGTGTGTGTGTGTGTGACAGTGTGTGTGTGTGTGTGTGACAGTGTGTGTGTGTGTGTGTGTGACAGTGTGTGTGTGTGTGTGTGTGTGTGTGTGAGTGTGGAGCTAGGAATGTGTGTGTGTGTGTGTGTGAGTGTAGAAGTTGAATACTACTTTCCTGATGCCATTACTTTCCTCTATCCTAATGATGACGCAATTGTGTATACAGGAAGAAGATGGGGGTTTGGAGAAATTGCTGGGACAGAATGCAACAGTGCTGGTGAAAACCTTTAAACGGGTAAGAGCTTCTTGATACTAACCTTCAGACGAGATTGTATGGCTAATTTGTTGTTGTGACCTCACTGTTGGCTTGATCACGTGGGCTGTGTAGATTAAGAAGAATCTAGCCTGAGCCTCCTGGAATGTACGCACCATTTGCTTCCTCTACATGCCAATCGCATCTCCAAGAAGTGGACGAGCTCATTTTGGTAGAAAGCTGTATGCTATCGCAATGTAGAGGTAGACTTTATGTATTTTGTATTTGAAAGACAAAACATTGTATCAAAATATTACAGTGTGTTTATTTTTGTTTTAATTGACGCTTCGTTTGCGTTTTGAATGACGTTCTCTTGCGTTACAGAACGTTATTGCTTACGTTGAATAGTGTTTATATGTGTCATAATGATCATGAGCTATGCGTCCGGATAAACATTAAATTGCGTTTCAGTGAACATCCAAAATCCACTTTAATGTTACAAAGAGTTGACGCTGCGAACGTCAACTTCCGTCTAAATGCGTGTTTCAAAACGCATTCAAATACGTGACACATGCGTTTATCAACGTCCAAACACATTATAATGAACGTCCACACTACGTTTACGTAAACATACAAAACACGTCACACTACGTTTACGTAAACACACAAAAACCATCAACATAAACCGTTTCTGTAAACATACAAAACCCGACACCGTAAACGCATCCGGGAATATTCTACGATCCGTGATCATGACACGTGTCACCATCTCAGCCGTTGAAATCAAGTGCCACGTCAACTGCCACGCAATATCTGACGTGGAATGGACAATGGAGGGAAATATCCCCGTAAACTCCAACGTGGAATGAAAAACAGCGGGAAATGCTCACGTGGCAAAAAGTAACTCCTTCAATTTACTGACCCCAGGTAACTTCTGGCAATTCCGAGTAACGTGGTTTAACAGAGATGACGTGCGCACGTTAAAACGTTTTAACGTATTATGACGCGTCGCGTCATAATCAAAAGACCTATGTGACAGGGCGCGTCACTTTTGATTAGTCAAAAAATCCACGTTAAACCGCGTTAAAAACCGCGTTAAACGGCGTTATCTTTGACGCATCTCTGCCTTGGTGTGGTGTTAGCTCATCTGTTGACAATTGGTGGTTAACTCATCCGCCAACAATTTGTTTGCGGTAGATAGTTCAAAAGTATTAAAAAATAAATACAAATTAGGATAAATACTATGAAAATGAACATTTCAATAAACTTTACAAAAATTTAGACTTAGTGATGTCTAAATGTTGAGTGTATAGCTTAAATAGAGTAAAAAGAATGAACTAAAAGAAGAAAAATAGTTTTTACAACATATACTGGACTAAAAAATCCAAAAGAAAAGTTTTTTACTACCTTGCTATTTTAGTTGGCATCCGGCTAATGTGATGATAAAAAGTCTATAATTGGATATTGTGACCAAAATTGGTTAAATATGGGTTTTGAACGGCTATGAAGGAGGAGTGGATGTAGGATATATTGTAATTTAATATTAATCATTTAGGACTTGCAAGCTAGAATAGAATTGTGCTAACCACCCACCACTTGACAAGCACAAGTGGTGTTGTTGCTAAAATTAATAAATGTAGAAGCATCGTAATTTGCGTAATTTGGATTAGTGAAAAGACCATTACTATGATAGATTACAATTTTCTTTTTTGGTTAAGATTGGAAAACTTAGAGGAGCTTAGTATTATTAGATAATAGATCAATTCAAATTCTTCAAAAACAATGAAATAGTTGATCAATTTCCAATCTGGAATTATTTTAAACTACTAGAAGGCCTCCAGGACCAGGCTCAGTGGTTGAGCTACTAGCATCCCTTGAGGTGACCAGGGTTTAGACCCTAATGCCGCCCTGGTGCTCTACCACCATCGATCCACCCAATCTTGATGAGGGGTCTCTTGACCTTGTTGTATGGTACCCTAAAATTGTCCTAGATGGTACCTAATTATTGGCTAGGTAGTTATAGGGTCCACCTTCGAAAAAAAACATCAAGGTTAGCATGCACTATGTAGGTCATGGTGGCATACCTAGTATCACCATCCCCCACGGACGCTCAATTCACGGGGGCCTTCAGCTCGAATTACTCTCTCTCTTAATCAAGAACCTTCTTGCATTTTGGACCAAATTACAATATAATGCATTAGGTGCAAAATCGGGTCACGAAAAGGCCGTGTAAGCGGCACGTGAGAGAAAAAAACAGGCGCTGCCCGCGTACTTTTTGACGTGGCATGTGAGGTGCCACCGTGGTGCCAGCAACCGCCACGGGGGCTCGAACCAATGACCTCCGAGCGAGGCGTGTGGAGGGCACAAGCTACAGTGTCGGGCTGACACAACCTGCCCACTTGGGACCAAAGCCCGAGCCGAGGCATTCATGTCTCAACTAATATTCCGAGGACCTTTGTTGTGAGTGCGCCACGCAGTTTTGTGCGGGCAGCAACTCTGGCATCCGCTGCCAGCGGCAAAGGTGCCCAAAGTAGGGAGTTCACCTAGAAAGGGCAGGCTTACACGGCCTTATTTTGACCCCATTTTGCACCTAATGAGTAAGTCTCTTAAACCGGATCGCAATCTAACCGTTAGGATGGCATTGGGAGATTACAAAAAAATACTACAATCTCAACAACAATGATGACACCCATAAAGGCAGAGCAAACGTTTACTATCAATGATTACTGGATTTTGATGATATAATATTTCCAAAAAAACCAAATACTTCTCAACCATTTTGTCTAAATGGCATTATTGAATGAAAGAGTGCATAGGCATTATTGAGTGAAAGAGTCCTTGTTGAACCATTAGTAGTTAAATTGTTAAAAAAAATTAAGTTCATAAGAATTCGGTCAAATTTGTAGTAGGGCCATAATCCACAATGCCTAAGTTCAAAGAGAAGGAACATCTTCGAGTTGTTCGGCTAAAGGCTATAGAACAAATAGTTCCATAGAGCAAATTATCAAAGGACCTAGCTGGATAGAATTAGCAAAGGACCTTGGTCGGATGGAATGAGACAGACTACTCATGATTAGGTGAATTTAAAGAACGAAGATATGTGATAAAAGCTCTTATGGGAGCAAAGGAGCAGTAAGAAGAGATAGTTAGAAGAGATCCAAAATCTTAGACAACAGAACTCCAAGCTCGAGTCTATAGTTTTTGAAAGAAAATAAAATTAAGATAAGTGTATTAGATGAACAAGTACCAAGTGGGTAAGTTTCGATACAAGATGAATTTGAAGGATGGATACACACTACAAAACTATAGAGATCCAAAAGAGAAAAAGAGTGTTGAAAATTTTGATTGTCATCTTCTATCCAAAAAAGCATAGCCGGATAAGCATTATTGTAGCAAATACAATATTTGGAGTACTTCCAAAAGAAGGGTCGTAAACTCAAAGATGATCATATACAAGATAGTTGGAAAGTTAGTGGCCACAATAGAAAAGAAACCCTCACCTCTCTCTTGTTACATCTACCATTTGTACAGACGATAAAGGCATATCATAGAACAAAGAGATGTTGGCCAAGAATGAGGTTGCATTCAATAAAGTTCCAGAAGTTGTCTCCAAAACATCTAGATTGACAAAAGCCTGGACGAAGAGGTCCGTGAGCAATTTCGCGGTTTTGGAGCTGCATCTATTACAAAACATTTGTAGGTCTAGAAGGAAGGAAGCTTACCACGCTAGAGAAAATACATGTGCAATTTGGAAATACAATTAGAGGAAGGTGGTCCTTTCAGCATTCGAGGATCCATATGCTCCTTTTAAACGCATCCAAAAAGTTATTTATGCGCTCTAGAACCAACACGTTTGACTAGAGTGCATCATTTGGCATTGCAAGCAGTACAAAGGCTCAACTGAGATTTGAAACGAGCAAAGTCATATATATGGTAAAGTCTGGAATGTACCATGAAGACGTCAAGTACGCAACGTGACGATCTGTCACTAAGGAATGACCCGAGGAAGAAAATGAAGGCGCCAATAGCAAAATTCATTAGAGAATCTGAAGCGGAGTTTGAAGAGGAGGAAGGAGCGCATACACAATTGCTAGAGAACCAGACGAGGAGGCCAATCCTTCTTTCAACAGGCTCTATGTACTAATTCAGTTGCAAAAGAAGCTCATGACGACAAGAAAAAAGGCATCTCGTTTCAGAAGGCCTCAAGAACAAAGAAGAAGCACCAAAAAAAGTGGATAGATTCAATTAGAATTGGATGAAATTACAATTATGCTAGATAGTAGCGCAAATATAGAATTTGAGATCCAAAAAATCTGCAAGGATAAGATTCGAGGATTTTCTCTAGTGGTTAGGATTTTGTGCGGCAACCAGTGTTGCCATTTAGTTTAAGTTTTCTAGGTTGTTATTAAAAATCTAAGTTTAATTCTAGTAGGGTCTTTTTCATTATTTATCATCCCTTTTAGCTTTTACCTAGTAAAGCTGCATTCTCTATCTTTAGTATCATTCTCAGTAATCAACTTGGAACATACTTAGGTACATGTAGTTAGTAGCGCTAAGGTAGGGTTCAATGCAAAAGTAAAGGGAGAGACGCAAATTGATCTAGGAACCATAATTGAGAAGACTAAATATTACAGGGTGTTGGGGATTGAAGCGTCTCAATCATATCTACCCAAATTTTTCTATATAAAATAATCATTGTTAAGATTGAATAAGGTTCAGAGAAGCCTTTGGACTTACGCAATCCTACCTTCAAATGGAGTTCCACAATCCCTAGAGAAAGTAGTTCATAAAGTGGTACGGCTTGCCCAATTATCCTGAATCTACAGGCTCTAGCTTTTTGGATCTGGAGCAATTTTTTGTTGTAGTCTCCAAGGAAATAATACATAATTGGATTTCTCTATGTGATTTTTGGTTTGTATCTATACCGTATTAGTTGTTAAGAAATTTTAAATTAACCTATATTGAGGTGTTTTTGTCTAAATACAGATCTAGTCGTTGTGTGTTTCAAGAGAGAAATTAGCCTTCAAAGAGGAAGGACATCATATCGCTAAAGCCAATTCTTGCACCACGTCTAGATAAAGAAATTTTCAAAGAGACAAACGGATCCAGAAACAAAAGAAAATCAAACTATTTGTTGCTCCCAAGACCGAGACATCAATTTGCTCAGCTTTTGTACTTAAGCCCCTCTAACAATACTAGGATCATCCGCACTTGCAACTTATACAGTCAAATCGTTCAACTAGAATGTTTAGGTTGAATCTGTGTTCTAAAATTAAAAATAGATTGATATTGCTTTTCTAAATCAAAATGTACGGAGTTGACGTCCTACAACCGAGCCAAGATTGTTGACAACAAATGGAAACAACAATTAGGGAAGAAGAAAAATGGTCTCTATACGACTACTATAGACAAATGTGTGCAAGTTATCCTATAAGTAGTTATTAATACCAGTATTTGAAAGGCCATGCTAAAGACAAAGGTCCAAGAAAGGAAGAGGTCAAACCTAGAAGTGTACATTGAAAGGCTTGATTGACTACTAATTAAAGTAGTTTGAAGGATTCCATGTAAGACATGTTTGAAGCTTATGAATTCTGCATCCGTAATCCACATTTGGAAGGGGCGGAGGTATTCAACTCTTACAAGGGTAGCATTGATCTTCTATTTAGAGCAAAAGCAAAGTTGCATTGTTTAGACATGGTCAACTCTACTCATCCCTTATCTTCAAAACAATCTAGTGATGTGCAACTTGTAGTCACTTTGTTCCAAAATATGGTAGGTGACTCAGCTTCTACTTCCAAACCAAATCCTACAACGCGGCCAAGGAATATTGTCGCCCAAGCACTGAGCGGTGATCAATGAACAGTGAACAACAAAAGTTGGAAAGTATTAATATTCAAGTTTGTAAATGAGGACCTATAACTGTGGCATATAAAATAAATTGGCTATATTTGTGTAGTTTATTTAGGCCAAAAGGTCCTAATTTTGTAAAATGTGGAATAAATTCATCTTCTTGACTCTCACCGCTTGCTTCCGCAAGATACAATGATCTTGACTCCAATATTTAGATATACCATTTTGTTGAATGCAAACAAAGGCATAGCGATCAACTAATACATGTTGAATGCCAGCTTGTTCTTTGATTGCACATCTCCTTTCTTCAAGGAGAAATTCTTTAAAATTAGGAAAAAGAGCAGATATACCTATTGCAAAAACCACTCCTTTGTTTATATGGTGGTGTGTTGCCGTGACTTAATGCTTGATTGTTTTATGCATGCTCTTTTCTTCAAATTTGACGAAGTTAAACTTCTTATGGAGTTTGTTATCATAAGCCTTTTGATTGGGTACTTTCCCATGCACAATGACAAAAAACACCATTAGGGGAAAAATGAGGTCACGAAAGGGCCTTTGAAACTCGCACGTGAGAAGAAGAAAAAAAGGTGCCTATGCACTTTTGACGGGGGCACCTAAGGTGCCACTGTGGTGCCAACGCTCCAGATGCGGGGGTTCGAACCAATCACCTCAAGAAAGCGCGTGTGGGCTGATTTGCTATAGTGTCAGTGTTAACAGCAAGCACTGCTGCTCTGCACACATCCCAAGCCCTACTGCTCATGTCAATAGGGATATTCGGCATCGTATTAAAGGAAGGAGTTACACTTTAGTACAGTCTAAACATTCTACCATTCAACCCCATCCACGTTAGGGCCAGCGAGCACTCCTCTATGCCACAAAACTTCCTTCATTAACTCTGCAGGCAGCATTTCTGGCATCTGCTACCAGCAACAGAGGGGCCTTTGGACAGCCGGTTTACTTAACCTGGGTTGTCTTAGAGGGCCCATTTCTGAGGTCATTTTTCACCTGATGCTCCAATCACCTTTAACCTAGAAAGAAGATTAAACACTAAATAAATATATATAAATTTAAAGATTTCATTTGCTTACATAATCAACCTCGCACGGTGCTTGACTTGCTTACCATATCGATGTGCGACGAATTTAATATGTTCTTTGCGTTGAGAGCATACTATTGGCATTACACGTTATTGGAATTGAACCTCGCACCACACATTGCGTATTTTCTAGTGTGGATTTCAGTGAAGACTTAGGCTAGTATCTTGTGGATAAGGGCAACATCGTAGTTGTGAATTTTTATACTCTTCTTTTGCTCTAGGGCAAGTTCCAATACATCCTTCATCAAAGTTTTAATTTTTGCTACAATGCCATGCAAGTCCTTTCATGTGTTTTCAGTCAATCACTCATTGACGACATATTCAAGGTACCACACACGAGTCACTACTTCTCAACACAACTAATGGGACTTCCACATTCCTCTACAATGACAACATTCTCAACTAAAATATTTATTAATTATTAATTAAATTCACCCTTACGAGATTTATGTGATTTCAAAAAAAAAAAAAAAAAAAAAAAAACACATTCCATATCCAATATAATAATTAGACTGATTACAAATTTGAAGCTATTAACCAATAAAAATTTTATTTCCCTCTTGAACATATAAACTAGTTTTGTTATTCAAATACCCTACACTTTGTATGAAATGGATTGTATATATCTTGTATCACTTCAACTTTCAATTACTGCATACAACAAAATGAAGTAAAGATTTTATATCATACGGACAGTCTATTCTTTAAATGCTAAAATTCTTAACAGCCTAAATCAACTCAATGCAATTGATGCCCCTGCAAAATACTAATGTGACGTGCTTAATATGCTCTTGGTACCAAGATGATCTTATGTGTGTCTAATGCACATGAATGAAATTGAACATTGTGACGCCCATCGTTAAATCTTGTCCATAATCGTATCTTTGTAAGAATTTTCTATATTTAACACTCAACTTCAGTTCGGACAAGGATGTCATATATACTTTATGGTTGGTTGAACATTACATGTGTTGCTAACATGACTTTTTTTTGAATGGCAGAATTTCATCTTGTATGGCGGAATGGCCATCTAACATCACTTCCATCTCAAAAACTAGTTGCATGTAGCATCTAACCTTCACATCATTGCAATCATAAATGTAAATTTAGAAATCTAAAAATGAACAAATTCCAACTATTCAAAATATTCTCAAATTTGTAAAAACGTAGTCAAAATTTGATTTTTTGCAAAATCTATATTGACTTCTCACTTTATCACTACTCACCACTCATTGTTTGTTTATTGCTCTCCGTTCACCCATCAACCTCTTTTGAAAAATCAAGGGACAAATTGACTAGAATGGGGAGGATATTTGATATCTTAGTTGTATTGAGAGTGGCACAAGACATGCATTGAAAGGAAGTTGAATTATTGTTTCATTCCACGTTTTAAATCATCATATGGCCCGCGGAAGGTGTTTTTGATGGAAACCATGGTTTATTAAATGCAATGGAGACTAACCTAAGAAATATATCGTGTAGGAATGAACGTATTTATATAACAAAATGGTTGAGTCTAAAAGACTTCATAGAAGACTGAACTTGTTCGACAATGCTTAAATACTTGCTTATTTTACATTAGACTTTTTGGCAATTATAAGGTTAAAATTTTGTAGACTACCTTACATACAATTTGTGATTTTCATGTTACTTTTTGACGGTCATAGGCTCTACTTTGCTCATTTCACCCAAAGTCATATTGCTCTTACTTGAATTTCATCCAAAAAAATTATGCTTTATGTTCACTCACCAAATTTCCCAAAAGCATGACAATATGTCATTTGACACTCCACAACATGTAGTCTAGCCAAGTGAAAGAAGAACCGATCTACAACCAATTACTAAGGTCTAGAAGCATTAGATTGAAGCAATGCAATAGAATTGGGGATGATGAGCAAGAACACAAAACTAAAAACATTATGCTTACTAAACGAGAACACATTGACCTAAAGATACTTCAAAGGTGATAATCTAGCTTCTCAAAGTGAGTGTCGTCACACAGCATGGTTGTGACATGCCGTAGCCATGGCTCATGGACGGTGGCAGATGGGGATGTAGGATTAGTGTCTCAAGCTGAACATTTGTGACATTGTGCAGCCTGAGTGTCTCAGACTGCATGGAGTAGTTATTGTGGAAAAGGGGTTTCACTAAATTACTTTGCCAAGGAGGCAGATAATTTTCTAGCTGCTGTGGCAGCAACTGCGTCTTTGACACGACAGTGCGGCCATGCCAGCGAGGTGCCACCTCAGTGCATCTAGCCTTCTCCCCCTTTTGGGACCGCAAATAGAAGAAGCTGAATGTCTAAAGGCTATGGAGTAACCATAACATCTGATGGTCTTGGTTTGACTGGGTTTTGGACGTTATATGAGTTATTGCTGCTGGGGGTGATGTTTCTACAAAGCCCTGGCTTGCTGTACTTGGTAGGAAGCTTGAAGTACAAACAGAACTAGAATGTAAGAGTGTAAGTGCGTAAAAGGCTGCCTCAGAATAATTGAATTGAGAAAAACTTATTGTGAACATTGAAAAAGAGTCAGGGACTCAGGGCTGAAGCATGATAGGATGCTTATGGGGAACCTAAACCGGTGGGGATGCTTTTGTCAGCAATCTCAATAATGCTTGCAAGCTCAACTTCCAGTATTCTGACAAAGTTGCCTTAGTACGCAACTGCGTTATTAACCTTCTTTTGATCTGCCACAGACCTACTCGCAAATTGCTAGTACAAATATCCAATCCCATGTGAGTTTATTGGCCAAAATATTTATATATCTGTGACCTGCGAAGTAAGTTCCAAGTGAAAACTTGTCCAATAGGTATGTGGCATCAGCACAGTTGAACATGGAAGAAAATTATCAATAGTACTATAGTATACTATATATCTCAAGCCAAAAGTCTGCAAAAGATTCAATTGCAATCAAGCTTTGAAAGAGACCCACAAGTCTATTCATTCTTTTCCACGTTCATGCACTGGCATATTCCTAATTGCCATATCAAATTACCAAGAAAAAGTTGTTTATTTTGTATTTTATGTATTTTAAAATGTTGTACCTCCAAGTCTTTGGAACAGGGCTTTCTTTTTTCATTTTGCACAAAGTACAAAAGTGGCAGCATAAAATGCCACGGCAGTGCTCCATATTCAACATTTATCCACACCTTGAATATAATATATCACACATCCACCATTTAGCATTGATTTCAATTACTCCTACAAGATAGCCATTTTATCTAAGATTTCTTATAAATTTAGAGCTTTCTTGCAAAATAATTTATGGTTTTTGTCGTTTTTTTGACTAAACTATTTTATTCTTCAGAAATCTGATGATACTTCTCTCCAAAACTACCTTTGATTTGTGGATACAAATGACAAGACTTTGACTGTCCACCTAAGGTAGAGACACCTATACCCAACCAGTCACCCATAACTGATCATTAGACTTTTCCATTTCTGCGGAACTTTGAATTCATCTTAAGTTTTAATTGAGTTTTGGTGTCATGGTGGTCGGTTTTACATTAGCCTATATGTCCATCATGTGTGATTTCAACTTTTCACTTCATGTAATTGTAATTATTTCAATACTTATAATAAAGTTATGAAAATTTTTGCATTCAACAAGAACCTTGTGTTTGTACACATAATTCAAACTATATACCTCAAACACATGTGCTAAAATCCTTAAGTGATTGGTTTTAGGTGCTTTTATCTTAAGTTGTTCCATAAAAAACTATGGTATTCCTTCAAAGTGTAAATCAAAGTTGTAAGACCCAAGTGTGGAATGAACTTGACCCGTAGGACAATAATTGTCTCCAATTGAGATTTTTATATAGTTTCGAATAGGTTCCTACGAGGCCAATAGAAATTTGGAATATTAAAATTTGGACCAATAATATTGTAAAATCTTTTTAACCATGTTTAGCAGGAGAAAAATAGTCTTATCATATCTTGGAAAGAAGTTCTTTGCACTATAAAAAAGAGTTATTTTAATTTATATTTTTTATTGACAGCCTCAAAAATTATCATGCTAGTTAAATGCATATACAATTTTAAAGGTGAAAGGGGGTGTAACAAAGGTGCCAAAACAACATTAGGTGAGAATGTTTTGCTTATGGCACTATGATTTTACAAAAACCAAAAAAAATATTTTTGATTTTATTTTTTGGATCCTTCTTTATCAAATTAAAATTAACCCTTTGTTAGCCACAGTTCTAGAATTGGTTTTTAAAATTGAGGGAAATTTCTACAATGTGAATTTTGGATGTGGTTTTTAAAAATATTTGAAGACTTAAGGAATTGCAAGAGCTTTGCAGGATTATTGCACTAAAGTTTGAAAAAATTATTTACAGTACCCAATGCAATTTTTCCTACTTGTTGGACAACTCCAATTTTTTTACTGCACCTCTTAGCTACCTTTGGAATTTGAGATTGGATTTAAATGCCAAAAGAAATGGATTATAAAAAAATTTAAAAATTATTTAATTTTTTTTTTATAAAAAAATAGCAATAATATGAACCTATGTTCCTTTCTTAACTCTTTTTACAATGTTATACCTTTTTGGTACCTCTAAAATATTGTAAACAAGAAAATAACTACATTTAGATCATAATAGTGGAATACTTTCAACTCCTTTAGTACAAAATTTGGACACAAAGAGCAGTTGGAGTTTGCTGATCTCGTTTGGAAAGGATGAAAAAAACCATGATCCTTACTCCAAATTTTAAAGTTTTCTCATTTGTGCAGTCTAATTTATTAAAATTTTATATGCATGATCTTTTTAAGTTTTAGATTAGGTCCTGTGATTAAAAATGAAAAGGAGGATTTAGTTCTGGTTTTTTCACTTTTACTTTAGAAATGTCAATTTCTAAAGTGTTTTTAGTGAAAAATGGTCGCGGCTAACTAGGGGTTCAGTTTGTCTTGCTGAATAATTTTAATCATTGGGTAGAACCATAAAAACATATCGACCTTTTAAGTGTCAATTATTTTGTCATAAAAAATGAAGATCAGCGTCCATATCAAAGAACCAATGTATTTTAATTTATATGAACTTCAATTTACAAAAGAACCAATATGTATATTGGCAATGTTTATGACCTCCTTCAATTGCAAATATGTTTATCAATGTTTTAGATTTTATACTTAAGACTTTTTGCTTCTTTTTTTTTCTAAAATCCTTGGAAAAAATAATCTTCTAAAACATTGATCATTGATTTTTTGAATTATTGTTATACAAACATGCTAATCCTGTTGTAATTACAAGTTGCATTTATTAAAATTAATGTAATATAATTCAAAGTACAATACATTATTAGAAATTTCATCATCTCTTTTCATAAACACAATCATTAAGTGAAAAAGGTGATAAGAGAATATAAAAACGAACAAAATAGTCAATTATATTATGAAAGACTTTTTATTTGATTTGTACATTTATCAAAATTTGTAATGCTTTTTGCTTGTATCCTCCAAGCAAATCAATTGTACTAGACATGATGTGTAAGTTGTGCTTCAAATGTCTTTAAATACGTCATTTGGAATTTGTGAGATCAAACTAAAAATCAACTAGTTATAGAAATTTGTTTCAAAAGCGTTGAATTAAAAGATTTAGACATAAAGTATTTTTATACTTAGTTCCTACACATATAATGTTCTATACAATAAATAATTTTTATTCTAAAATAATAAATTAATTGATTTTTTTTTTTTTAAGTAATTAAGATAAATCAAAAATATTTGGAGTCTCTAATCATTTAGAGAAATATGATAAACATTTTCAGAGTTAGTCCTTGAAATCCTTGATGGTATGGTTTGAAAAATATTGAAATATGATTAGTTTTAACTTCTAATAGTATTAATATTTTATTCTTAATTATCATGAAGATCTCGTGGATTGTTTTTTTTTCATTTAGGTAAATTTTCAATTTAGTATAGACAGAGTTATTTTCTTTTTGAAATTTTAGAGTGTTGCTTGAATTAAACAATGTCTCACATAGGAGTGAAGATCTATATTAAATGTCTTAAACATTAATATCTTATCTATATGGTGTCCAAGACATATGTCATAAAATTCATTTGAATGGGCTTTCGTTCCCAATTAAGATCTTATAGAAAAACATTTTTTTTTGTTAACAAGTGTGTTTTTTGTTCAAATGCTCAAGAATAGGTTGGTTTACCTTATGTTGTCCACTGCAACAATTAACAAACAAGTTTGAGGTCTTTCCAAGTACACTTTATATCTGATTTGGAAAATTTTCAAAGGTTTTGATAATTTGTCCTTATGACTTTGTGATAGTCACATTCCATTAAAAGTTAATAGCTTTTTGGGTCTATTAACCTCTTTCACTATCATGTCCATTGGTCTTTGTAATTGTTGACTTCTTCACAAATATTCGTCTACATTTTGGCATCACATTCAATAAATACTCAATGAGTAAGAGAAGTTGTGGCAAATACAACGTGTATGGTAATCAAATGATGGTTGTTCTATGGAACAAATATGTTGAATTCAACTGCAAAATGAGAAAATGTTAATTTTGCCCCCTCCCCCCCCTATAGTTAGCATCTCCAGCACATATTATATAGATTTGATTTAGACATTAGAATTCAAATTGTTCAAAAAGATATATTTTTTATGAATTGCGAATTGGATACATAATGTGTCCTCTATTACATTACCATGGTAGGAAAAAGTTGTAGGTTAGAAACTATTGTTCTATATGGCAAGTGAAACATCATTTACCTTTGTTTTAAAACACTATATTTGAGGATTTTTTGATGTACAATTAAAACAACAATATTAAGTGTTGTTCTTCATTTCAAATTAAAGACTTACAAATAGACAAGTGAATTTAAATAATACATTGTTGTCAACTATGGGGCTATAACTATATTATAAATACTAGATGTTTGTTCATTCATCTATTAAAAACTATATTAACCCCTAAAGGACGAAGCAACCACTTTTGGGTTGCGCTAGAAATTGAAAACCCCATAAAATGCTCTAGAAGGGTCGGATTTGAGTGTTTTTTGTTCCTAACCTCTTTAGAATCAAGTTGGCAATAGAAATACGCTAAAATTTTGTTGAAAAAATGAAACCCTGATTTTAGAAAAAAGAAAGAACATGAGTCGGTCCTATGTTTCTATAGTGAAGTTAGTGTTTCTACAGTGAAAATGTTTCAACCAAACTTTGAGCACATTGAAAAGTGAAATGAAGATCTGTCCTTGTGGATTTATTTTTTTAGCATTTATTTTTTGGGAATGCTTGTATGGCCATTCTTTTATAGCTTCACCGTTTTGGATTTATCAAAAACCCTTTTGAATTTTGCAAAAAGTGCCATGTTGGAAAAAATAAAATTCACAATGACACTTATGTCAAACCCATTTTCTCCAAATTGGTAACTCAAAAAAATCTAAAAAAAATTGTGCATGTTCCTAACATACTAGGGAAGAGAATTAGCTTTAGTTGCCAAGTTTTTATAAATTACTAAATTAGCAATTTTCAGTCAAACTCGGAAATTAACTAATCTTCCAAACTTCACATGTTATTATCTTCCAATCTGTTGCTTCTCCAAACCCAAAATTTGGTACAAATTTTGGTATCCCACTACTTTCAAAGATCTTACACTTAAATTGCTTATGGTGATTCTCAAATTTGTCTCACTTTGGAAAATGCAAGAATGGCAATGTAGGCATTGAAAAAATGTGGAAATACCCCTTCCGTCTTTCAAGGGTATGAGGAAATTTCACATAATTTTTTTCATAAAACTAAACTTCTGTGTTCTTTCAAGGCATGCAACCTCCTTTTTAACTTGAAGGGTTGTTTAAGTGTCTTTTGAAAATCTGTAATTATCTTTATTGATTTATTAAACACAATCTATATTTTAATGAGTTTTTATATATCTCTACAAGATACTGTTCTGTTTCTTATAAAATTTGAAAATTTGAAAATTAAATAATCAATTCAAACTATATTATGTAGTGGTCTACTTGCCATTGCAAAAAACTAGTGCCTCTGACACAAATATATAAGAATTCCTCTTACCGTTTATTGAAACATATAAAATGAAAAAACAAAAACAAAAAACAAAAAAAAAACATGCATCCAATTATACCATGGTACATTGGTACACTTGCAACGATAGATTAATAAAAGCTTCAAAGTAATTTTTATTATAATAGCAATATTTCAAATCAATTTAATTTTTTTTAACTTTAAAAATTCTATGACTAAAAAACAACATGAGTGAATATAATGTACATATTATATGAATTTACAAAAAATATTTATTTTTTGATAATGTGCCAAAGTTGTTTTGAATTGTTTATAACATTAATTCTAGATTTAAATTGACATTTCTTAAAAATGTAAAATTCCAAAAATACATCAATTTAAAATATTTGATTAAATAACTATTAACCACCGCAAATCATTGGCGCAAATTTATTTCTATCAACTATTAAAAAAAAATTAAGTTTAAAAACTTATAAATCAATTTTCAATAATGCATGTCTTCGTCAATATAGCCGTATACCATATTCCAAGTTATATAAATTAAAATAAAATTAAAAAATTTCAAGTTCTATTTTATCTAATATTGAAAAAAAAATCTTTAATTAAAAACAGCCATAATCTCGTATCAAAATGTAAATTTTGTGATTATATATATATATATATATATATATATATATATATATATATATATATATATATATATATATATATATATATATATACTCTTTTTGATAATTTTTCTAATTCTTAGGATTTAAAAATTAAATAAATTATGAGTGCATTTATAACATTGTGCATTGTTTGAGGATGTGCAAAAGTATATAATAAGAGGTTTGTGTTTAATGATATATTTAAAATGATTGCAAATTTTAAATGATGTATAAATAACCATTCAAGTAATAATTAAAGGTTACATGTTATTAAAAAACACCTAATTTGGGTTAAATTTAAGGTTTCATGTGGATTCTTTAGAACAAGACAAATGGACAAACAATCAAAAAAAATCATTTTATAGATTTATTTTATACAAATTACAAAATAAGAATTCAAAATTCATATTCTGAATGCAAAATATACTTTGCTAAGGTATGAAAATTCTATGTATTTGTATAAGATGTTTGTTCCAATATACATTCATTTTTTTTCTTTATTCATAGAATTTGATTACAATCTAAATATAAAAAATAAAATAAAATAATTTAAATATTATATTGAAATTATTGTAATACTTGGAAGCTTTAACTATTTCTTTGTTCCAAAACACTTTGACATAGTAGATGTATCTCTTTTTAGCATATAGTTCCGTCAACGTGGAACTCGAAGAGAGTTTTATCCCAGAAAAAATAGAAGAAAAATCATGGTCATGATTGTCTTTGTCATGTTCTTTGGTATTATTGGTCCTATATGGTTGTGAAAAGAAAGAAGATATTGAAGTTGGAGTTGGAAACTTGAAAAGTTTTTGAAAGGTTATATAAATTATATAAATGGCTATACAAAAGGTTATTGAAAAATTAATTTTAAAATTATTTAAAAATCAATTGACGTTTATTAAAAACAAAAGCAAAGCTCCAATTCATTCTTTTTTGTGTAAGTTTTATTTTTATTTTATTTTTACATGAACACCTTTCATTTTTTATATTTAAATTGAAAAATTATGATTTTTGTCAACAATTGTGCGTAGCATTGCTTAGCCCTAGTTTTATAATGACTTATAGAAATGATTTTGTATTAGTGCCGGATGCGCCAATGATGTGTGGTGGTTGATAGGCCACCATATAAACTAATACACATAATTGAGATACTATAGTAAACATTGTAAAAAAAATTACATGAAAATAATATGATATTTTGAGTATTGAAAAATCAATAATAGTAAAAATATAGTAAAAACATCTATCAAATAATTTTATGTTTATTGATATTATTCTCTATTGTTATTTTTTTCATCTCTTATTATAATTATCTTATTCCTTGCAAAAACATCTCTTAATCTTGTGTGTGCAGAAATCTAATTTTTTAAATTGGCTTTGTTTTAATTTTTGAATTCTTCTTAGTAAGCTTATCACAGAAGTTACCAAACTAATTATTGAGGGTCCGCACAATGCCATCTACTTGAGATTTGAAGTGCTTCCCGGTTGAGATTGATTTCAATCGAAGGCCGTACATGGATGTCCAGTTGAAGTGGGAGAAAAATACTCAACTGTGATCCCCAAAGGAGAAAATTTCTCTACCGTGGTCTCCATAATAGAGTTGAAAAATACACTATGAAATTCAATGATGCTCCCCACCATTGAATGAAGTTTTTTGCTCATGCCTACGAAAAATTGAATGATTCCTTTCATGTGCTCACGGAAAATGTTCCCCCTACTTTCTATAATACAAATTATTTTTGTATTCTCTAATCTGCCAGTCAATGGGAATTCATGGCAGTAAATTGAGCAAAGTAGTCACATGATTTCTATGCCACCCACTGCCCAAGTAATTGTCCATTGATTCAACAAGCCTCGGTGTTGTATAACTTCAGTAGATTATAATGAACTTAGTAAAACTACGTTAGACTTCATAAAAATAAATTGGGTGAAGAATACACTTGACTTGCATGAATTATTCAAAACTGTTCACCTGTTTGGAATATGCCTCTTTGGAAAAAATAAAAAATAAAAACAATGACCAATTTTAATAAAATCTGAAAAAATAAAATTATTTCAATAAAATCCAAACACTCCAATCCAATTCAACATAAACTAGTTTATATTCCAATAGTCCAAATTGTGTCTTTGTAATTCAATTTAGTCTCAACATTGCAATTTGTATTTCAATAATCTAATTTGTGATAAAATATTCTAATTTGTTTCAAAGTAATCAAATTTATGTCATGATAATTAAAGCTATGTTAAAGTATTCTAATTTATGTCAATAATTTAGAGTATACCAAAATAATACAATTTTGTTCAAAATTATCTATTTTATATAAAAAATTGTATAATCTTTGTTTCAACAATCCAATTTGTGTAAATAATAATTCAACTAGTTTTTTGATAATAGAATTTATGAAATAACAATCTAATATTTTAATATAAGAAAATTATAATAAATAAGATTAATCTATATGAGAATATTTATAATCTTTTAAAATCAATGTCATTTGTTTTTAAACATATCATTGTATTCCAAAATAATGTATTACAGCCAAATCATAAGAATGAAATCCTATTTATTTGAATATGACTTTTGAATGGTTTATTCAATGAAGTACAAATTCAAAAGTAATTATCATAGGTTCATACACTAATTAATAATTGCAATTAAATGATTTGTATGAATAAAAGATTTAAATGTGCATTGATGGATCATGAATTCTTAGTCGTCTTTGTATTTCAAATGGGTGTCAACAATCACAACTGGCCAAGTTCATTTCAACTGAATTGGACTCCTTGTGCGCGTCCCCCCACCCCCAACCCACCCCCCCCCCCCCCCCCCCCCCCCCCTTCCTAAACCTATATTGAAAAATGGGTGATGGCATAGTTGGATATCCAAAAAAGTTGTGTCATGAATAATTGCACTCTATGCACATGCGTCAAAGAAATCCATCGTTTAATTATAATGAAATAACACTTGATTAGATGTGGTTTTAGTGGTCTATACTTACAATGTATCAAGAAAAAAAACTTATAAATTAATTGAAGAAGTTGAAGTAATTTTATTTGATTTTTTAGTTGAAAAAATAAGTTATGTCTCACTTACCTAGAATCCTAGAATCCATAACATCAAGCAAATGGAATATCAAACAATTTTATATTAATATCATTTTTGAATATGACCTACATCTTATTGTATAGTGTACAAAATAATTTATTTTAAATTTAAAAGGATTGATTAATTGTACACTATAGTGCCTGCAAATCCCAAAATATGGCATTTTTTTCCTCATTTACAAATGGATCCAAAAAATCTGAATGTCTTAAATAAAAATCTTTAGGGATACATGTTTTGATTCCATTGAGGTGCAAGAATTTTTATTTTCAAATTTGGGGTCTTTATATAAAATCAATTGAACAACTTTGACAAACTTTGGAGGATGTAAACCAAAATAATCTTATTAGTGTGTCCAAAAAGTGATACCCCAACCATGCCATCACCCAAATGATTCAAGAAATTATCTTGATTGCTACAAAAGTAATTAGAATCAGAGGTATATTGACCTTGAGCATGTTTTTCCAAATCAATTCTGTCCAAAATATCAACTGCTTGTGTGAATTAGGTCACAAAAACTTTGTTAAGTTTTATGCATACTTGTTACAATCAATCCACCTACCCATATCCATGGGATAATTGGATACTATGATTTTCAGTCATTGATGGTTTCCACAGAACTACTAATAAGATCATTCTACACAGTTATCATATCAACAGTAAGCATAAAGAATACAATACAATGACAATATTTGTATGCATCCATGATCCCACTATTGATCTGCACTTTAAGTAGAGTACATTCCCATCAGCCATTAATTATTTACACAAATATAGTTGTAATAAGCATAGAGATTAACACAATGACAGATACCATGAACTTTGGAATTGCTACAGCTAATATGTGGAGTATTTCTAAGGTTTTATCACTAGACATAAGTTTCTAACAAACAAACAACTTGGTGATTTTACTAGAGTCTTGTTCACCAAAGACTGCTTACCATAGCACGTTTGCCACTTATCACAAGGATGTTTATTCTTTTACAAAAAATAAGGCTTACCTCTCATAAAATAGAAATTCTTAATATTATTTTTGCAGAAAAATCACTTAACCCCTAAAGTTCTAAGGGTATTTTTCATCAAAACTGCCTCAAAACATCCCCTCTCACAAGTGGAAAGGGTGTACAACTACACCATAGATGAACACCAAAAAGTGCCCAATTACACCAAAAATTTCAAATTTTTGGTGTAATTGGGCATTTTTTGGTGTTCATCTTTGGTGTAGTTGTACACCCTTTCCGCTACTGTCTTCAAAGCAAGGTAGATTCTGCAAACTTGGGGTCTTCTTAAGTACATCTAACCGTAAGATCTTGTAGCTAACTTGTATATCTACATGTTAGGTACATGTCCAAAAAAAATCATATTCAAAAACGTTGTGGAAGGTTGCCAAAAAAATCATTTCCCGCCAGGGGGTATTCACAAACAAAGGCCGTTTTTTGACAATAAAAATAGCATATGAAAAATTATTGGATTGAAAATCCGAATAGTGGGAACATGCTCTACTGCCTTCTTTATACATAGAAATTTTTATTTTTGAAAAATATAAAAATCTCAATTTTTGGTGGAATTTCAAAGTTTTGTCTTTGGGCAGATTTTGGCAATTTTGGGCAGTTTCGGGCAGTTTTGGACAGTTTTAGGCAGAATTTGCTGCATTCACAGTGGCTGTGAGCTTGCCCAAAGTTTGGTTGAATGCGGCTTTTGATACTCAAAACCCTGTAACTTTTTTTGAGTATGTTAAAAAAAAAAAAAAAAATAAAAAATTCTACACAAACCTCTTCAAAATGCCTACCTACATTATTTTTTCAAGATTTACGAATTGAATTGGAATTCTACAAACTTGCCCAACTTTTTAAAAAAGCCCATTCCAGGACAATTGTTCTTTAGGTTAAATTGGCCTCAGATGGTTTAAAAACAACAAAATAAATATTACACAAAAATGAATAATAAATTTAAGTTGTTTATTTTAATTTATTTGTTTGGTCTTCATAAGTTTCATCTTTTTATTTTACGTTCTTCTAGCCCTTGAAGGACAATCTTCCACATTCGGGCTTTTCTAGAATATGGGCATGTGCCTATGACTTCAATTTAAATCGAGATTTTTTGAAATTTTAAATGGAGGTGTGCCGTTTCGAGAGCTCCGTGTGCATATTTTTCTTTTTCAATTCCGACATCGGGATCAAAAGTTATGAACGTTCAAGTGTCAAACGCTGCTCGTTGGGGAGCTGCTGAAATTTTCTAAGCCACTGTGAATGCAGCAAATTCTGCCCAAAACTGCCAAAATCTGCCAAAATCTGCCCAAAGACAAAACTTTGAAATTCCACCAAAAATTGAGATTTTGATATTTTTCAAAAATAAAAATTTCTATTTGTAGAAACGGCAGTAGAGCGTGTTTCCAATGTTCGGATTCTCAATCCAAGAATTCTTCATGTGCTATTTTTATTGTCAAAAATCGGCCTTTGTATGTGAATTTCAGCATACCCCCAAGCGGAAAATGATTTTTTTCGAAACCTTCCACAACTTTTTTGAATATGACATTTTTTGGACATGTACCTAACTCACTTAGGAACAATAATATGGAGAGATTCATTTCATATCTACTTTTAAAAATGGTTTTATGGGCCTTCAAAACTCTGTTGTGCCCTTTTTTTGCAGGGAAAAAAAACTTGTTTTTCTACTTTGAACGTTATGATCTTGCAATTGGTGAGGAATGAGTGTGTGAGATTTGGTGGACATGTAGACATAGAAGGTAGCTACAAGAACTTATGGTTAGATGTACTAAAAAAGACCCCAAGTTTGCAAAATCCACCTTGCTTTGAAGAGGGGTTGTTTTGAGGCAGTTTTGATGAAAAATACCCTCAGAACTTTAGGGGCTAGTTTTGGAAAAACTTGGACAACACTGCTTCAAATGATTTAGTGGCCCTTCAAATTCCATGTTTGTTGCGTATTCATCTTCCTCTGTCAGTCTTTACTTGACATCCAGTACCTTCATCTTTGCATATATATTTTTATCAGAAAGAATATTGATTATGATTGCAGACCATCTCCATGGTTGTTTCATGATCTTTACTTACAAATTCATACAGTTCTTTCACCTTCAGTCTTCAGATTTCATTTTTTTCAATACTTGTACTTTCCACCACCTTGTGGCTTCATGACTGACTCATTTGCATTCTTCTATGTAGACAACTTGTGAAACTCATCAAATTAATCAATGATATCAATCGACCCTTCTGTGTGTATGTTCACAAACAAAGTCAGTAATTCCATTGGCCTATTTACTAGCTAACAAATCACTGTTTTCATTGTAGCCTAGCCTATATTAATTTATCATCTGATCGGTTGTATGTCTCCATCCATCCATCTTTTAATTTCCTTGCACCAATAATAGGGAGATCTTCTTTTTCTTTGCAGCTTCATAGAACCTATTTCACAAAGTTTTTGAATGGATGCACAAATTTCAATTCCTTTGATGGACCAATATTTACTTTGTCAACATTTGTGTCCTATGAAAGTTGACATCAAATGATACCATTATTGATGCTTCATTCATCATAAATATTAAAGACCATTTATCCTGTAAATAGGCCTTTCGTAAACAAACCATCTCTTTTGTTTTTCTTTTATGAACATCTGATTGATCCTTCTTCTATTTCAAGTTTTTATCATAAATAAGTCTTAGATGTTCATCACACACATTCTATAATAAATTATCCTTCAGTATCATATAAATATTCACATCTAAATTGCTCTCTATTACTGGTGCAATTTTTTTATTCTCAATCTGAATTTATTATCAAAATCCTGATGAATGTTTTAATTTTTTTTAATTAATCTTGGTCAATCTTCTCTAACAATGCTGACCCTACTTGTTACCTAATATTCTTTAGCAATATTGACCTTCTTTATTTCCTTGAAAGGAAAAACCGTATTTGACCCAGGGATGTCATTCATCGTTGATAAATTCCAATGCATTAACATGATCTTATTCATTTGACTATGAATCATGGCCTTTGGTCCAAAACCATCAACAATGAAAAACCTGAAGCAAATTATTCTTTTGAAAGATTTGGACATCAAAACAAGTTTCATGAACAACATGTATGCTTTTGGAGATGTTTTATTCAAAGTCAACAACTTATGCAAATACTAAAATATTCTATGATTTGAGTTCTTCCAGAAAATCTTGTGCCCCTCCAAATTAACAAATATCCTTAGAACTTCAACAACTTCAGAACTTTTTATTTGCTGATTTAAAGTGATTGCCTCTTTATTATTACTCTACATTGAAAAATATAAATGTCCTAGGTTGTGACTGGAGTTGCATGCTACAATCGTCAAAACTTGTATGTCAACAAACATACACCAAACATACTACAGGTGCATGTACCACATTCATATTTTTGGCTTTTTTTTCATTAAAAATTGAATTTTTGAGCATCTAAAATTAATACTAAAACTTTCAAAAATCAAAACTAAAAATGATGGAAATTGGATTCTAAACTCAATCAAAGTATTAATTAAAAAAAGAAGAATCCAAAACAATTCTTAAATAAGATAAAATATGAAAGAAATCCCAAAATGGGGTGATGAACAACATGTTTATTCACATTCTCTGTACAGACCTAAAACAAAAAAGAATTCATAGGCCAAATTCAACCTAATTTTTTCCCAAATGTAAGATGTAAGAGTATACTGTTTTATAGCATCCATTGTGTATTTTGTTGTCATCCTATGTTCTAACTATCATTTTCATATAATTTTTAGAAATGTACAAATTAATTTTCAATTTTTAATGCCCACAAAATAAATTTGTAACATTAAAAATCATTGTATTGATCTGAATAGATATGTACGGTTTCACCTTGAATGGTATTTAGAATTATATTGCCACAAAAAGTGAATTTAATACATATTATAGTGTCCAACCACCGTTCACATCTTCATAATCTAAATTAGACATCTACATAGATGCATACTACAGTTTCTTTTGGATTTGCAAAAATTATAAACAACATATTTTATCATAGTAAAAGTACAAGTAAAAATATTGTGGATCTTTTGTTCGTCCACATTCAATAGCTATACACATGTCTGAGCCCTAATGCTAGAATAACATCATCAACTTTTTCTTTTGAAAAAATTACAATAGTTATGAAAATTATTATTTTTTGATTAATTTCAAGTTTTAAGCTTTTTTTTATAATTTTAAAAATATTTTTTTTAGTTTTTGAAATTTTTAGTTTTAGAAGACTTTAAAATAAAAATAAAAATACTCAATTATATTGTGGCCTATCGCGTACTGCAAATCATTGGGGCCTTTTCCATCAATACATAATCATTCTATAAGCAAATCATTGGAGCTTTTGCACCAATACATAATCATTCTATAAGCGATTATAGATTCATATGATAAAAACTAAAATTCATACATCATCCTATCAAAGTTTTTTTGTAAATAAATAATCATTAATATGAGCAACTAATAATCTATGTAGTAAAAAATAAATTTACTCATCCACTCTATCAAGGCATGTCTACAACAACAACAAAGAAGTTATAGATTCCAAAAAAATTAGGTCATAATAGAATTATTTGAATTTTTAATTTTGTAACTTTTTCTTGAAGATATTCCATGGTTAAGAAAAAAAAGCATAAATGCGCATTAAAATGTAGATATCGTAAAATTATACACATAACAATATAAAACTTTCACAATGTGTCAAAATTATTTTGCATTAATTTTATATTCAAAGAAACATTTTAGTTTCTAAGATCTCCAATATTATGAGAAGAAGTTATTAATTTAATATGTGCAGATGTAAATAACATTTATAATGTTGGTTTTGTCAAGATATTTGTAACAAAGAACGATACATAGAGAGGACCTTCAAGTAGTATAAAAGGTTACATGTTTCAAAAAAACATATAAATCAGGTTTCATGTAAAACTTCTTAAAAAGTAAAACTCAAATAAAAATAAAAAAAGAATATTTTCTTTACCAAGAATCAAAGACTTTACAAACTAAGAAATATTGAAATGCTATGACAAAATCATAGTAGAATGTTGATATATGTTATTTCAGTATCCATTGTCTCTATACAACACCAAAACCTAATGGCTGGTTTTCCCAACACCTGCCTTAACAATTCTTTGCTTGACTAGGGAAGATTACTCCGGATTAGAAAAAGGGGAAGACCACAGAGGCACTAGATCTTACAAGTCCCCGGCAATAAACCTTGTCCTCATCTTAACCTCCAAATGCCTGAGCCTATGACCACGGAAATAGACTTTGACTTTGGATGCTCTATTTTGCTACTATAAATAATGTTAAATACGAATTTTAAACTTTTCTTAGCTAGATACACATGTTATCTACAAGAAATAATTTTATCAAAAATAAATGTTTCAAAATGTAATTGATATAAATTTTCAAATCAAAACAAACAAAGAAAATTCATATCGAATATAGGTTATACTAAACAATTATGAAATATTTACTATAAATGAATATAACAACCAAAAACCTTATATTAGTTACCGTGCTCAAAAATTATGTTTTAATTCAAAAATATGCTGAAAAAACCTAAAACCGTGGAAAATCAAGCAGTAGCCACGGTTATACCCCTTCATCTTATACCAGCTATAAATCACTTAATTTTAGGTATTTTTCAAAATTTGAAATTGGACTGGAAAATAGATTTCCCAAACTACATTTCATAAGTTTACCTCAACTGCAAAAAAGATCATCCTGATAGTCAAAATTGTGTTTCAGCTGTCTGTATCAAGGAGTTTTTGAATACACACACGGTATTGATCTTTTTGACTTTAAGGAGGCACCAAACTTCATGAAATTATTATTTTGAGAAATTTTTAATTGGATTAGATAGATTTCTCACAAATTTACAACATGAAAAAAAAATGGATGAAAAATTGTCATTTGGATGACAGTTATGGAACTTGGAAAAATGAGAACGACCAGTTTTTGGTCGTTTAGGCGTTTAGGGGTTAATGACGAGCCCTCCAAGCAGGGCTTCCATTGTAGGGAGTAAAAAGCCCCTATAATTTGTTTACTCATGAAAATAAATTAAAAAAAATATATAAACTAACTAAAAATAATTTAATGGGTGCTCCTAGACAAATGTGGGGTCCCAAATTTCATGAAAATATATAAAATTTCTTCAAAATAGGCCGCAGTCACTCTAAAAATAAAATCAGGGAGGGAAGAAGGGGGAAAGACCGTCTCGTCATTAATCCTTAAACGACGTATGTTGTCCTAATACCACACCCAATATCTGTCTTAAACGCCTCTTTAAGCATGACTTTGTTTCCAACTTGATGTAGCTCTATTCTAAAAAAGTATAGATCTCTTTAAGTTGCTCGTTTTGGCATTCTAAAAACACCATTTTGTGTAATGAAGTGTAAGTTTTAAGCAAGATTCTCTCAAAAGAAAACCAAGCCCGAGGGCCTGGGGTTGACGTTTAAGGGTTAAGACGAGGGTGAGGTTTATTGGCCGAGCTTACAAGTTACAACCAACGGGAAGGGCCTGTAGACTCTGTATAATTACCTATCCATACTAAAACCGTAGTAGTGTTCAAGTTTAACCCCTAATTGCCCAAGCATGCCTTTTTGGTCTGTTGTACAGATTCTATCCACATTTTCTCATCCGTCATGCTTTTTTAGAGGTGTGATTTTTTTATTGAATTTTCTATGGGAAGTTAGCTTCATGTACGTGTCATTTGATCAAAAAGGAAACAATTTTTGAAAAAATTATGCTTCATTTTGTGTTGCAGTGTTTCACCCAAAATTTTGAAGATTTTAGTCTAAAAGTGTTCTTGAAAAAATAAATTCATTAAATCAAGCATCCAAAAAAATCTCTGAAAACAACTATACCTAAAGTACCACATTATAACACATCACAACAAATTTCATCCACTTATTGTCAATATCTTATTCTTAATTGAATTACAAAATAATTTTTTATTTTATGTTTAAAAATTTATAAATAAAAATTAGTGATAGCAATCATAGATCTAACCTTATAGATAGAATCTAAAATTCAAAATGTATAAATTTTATTCATACATCAAGTTGTAAATATTCATATTGATTGCATTTTATAATGCATCTTTGCAAAACTTCCAAAATTGGCGTAGTTGAGGACGTCTAGGGGTTAACCCTGGTCCCCATGTTTGGCATGCACTAACTTACATACCATGTTACATGTATTTATTTCGCATTACCAGGGAGGGCCTGATGCTGATAAAAATATGATTCCCCAAATGCGGCGATTGTATGTAGATTAACTTAATGACAGCAATCCTGCCCAATCATACTCGCATGTCATTGTTGCAAGGACATTTAATAACCCATATTATTTTATTATTCAGAGTAACCAGTCATTAGAAAATCATGGATGATGGACCAGCATAAGTTAGTGCTCCTCATATTGGCTGGTTATTGCTGACTTTACCACTTTCACAACATGATTTTGTGAATTCGTTGTTACATCAATGAATTATTTTTCATTTTCATTTTCATTTTCATTTTCATTTTTCTTCAAACCAGCTGATAGTCATGATACTAACAAACAGGAATGACAATAAATACATACAGCTTATTACACGTGATTAAACATGTGTTTGACTTAACCCTTAAACGTCAAACCCAGCCGAGGGGCTGGGTTTTTTTTGAGAGAATCTTGCTCATAACTTACACTCCATTATACCAAATTGGATTTTTAGAATGTCAAACTGAGCAACTTAAAGATATCTAAAATTTCTTAGAATAGAGCTCAAGTAAATTAAAAATAGAATAATGCTTAAAATGGAGTTTAAAAAAGATTTTGGGAGTGGTATCAGGAAAGCATATGACGTTTAAGGGTTAACTTTGGCCAAAACATTGTGAGCTGTTTAGTCATATGGGTTTATTATTTATTTTGACACAAAATGAACTTTGTTCAATCACAAGTGTGAATTAAATTCAACCAATGTTAAGAAAGACCAAGGCAAAGCAACAACCAAACAAAATAACAAGAACCCTTCCAACTAGACACTACAGACATTAACCCTTAGTGCCCAGGGCTCTTTTGAGCAACTGCCAAATTTCCTGAGCTTTTGTATTCGGACTCCACTGCCATATGGTGACGCACTCAACACAAAATTGAACTGTATGGAATTGTGTAGCACTTGAATGTGAAGAAGTTGTGCAATTTTTACAATAATCCAACCAATGGACGAGGAGAAATTTAGGGTTGATAGGACCATATATAGTGCTTCAACCAAGCTCCATTTTGGGGGTGCTTCTCAAATTTTCTACAATAAAATGCACTCACATAAGCTATTCTTGGACTCGTATTTTTCAAATCAAGCTATCGAACATCACATTTGTTGTCCCATAGATTTTACAATGAATTTTTTGTTCCAATTGAACCTCAGGAATACAGTTTAAATTCAATTTTGTACATGAGATTTTGAGATTAGAATTACTGCTACTACCAATCAAAAAACATTCATAGGGGCGTAATCAAACTAGCTACATATACATGTCAATTACTCAAGATAAAGGTTCACGAAACTGAAGGAAATGCAAAAACTACAAAGTGCGTATTTGTAGGGTCTTGTAGGGTCTTGTAATTGGTTTTGTTTGAAGACCACTATATATGTGTCTCATCTCCTTTTACAACAACAATTCCATTTGTTTCTTGAGCACTAGGTGCCATTGGATTCTTGTAGGTTCTTACTAATAAATCATCATTTATAAGTTGATGGTGGATTTTTTAATACAATCCAAATCCAAGTATTTGTTGAAAGATGTTGATTGATGTTGGTTTTTCTTTTTTAGGTACATGCATTACTTCTTCTGTACTGTAGAAGCTCACATCCTCTCTTACTTTTGTAGCCTAGGATAAAAATCTTGAATCCCTCTTCATTCATATTGCTACTAGCATGGCCATTAAACTTCTTAATTTTTTTTAATGAGTTGGTTGCGCAAGCGGCTATCTCTTGCTTTTGTCATAAACCAAGGATTTCTATTCCATGACATAGTGTTCACACTAAAATACTGGTCCCCCTCCTTCCATCCCTTACTCCTTAAAGGTCCTTCTTGTTCTTAGAACCAAACTACCAAAAATATACCCCTACTAATGAAACCTACGTTTTCTAAATTTAGGCATTAAATTGAATACATAATTGTAAGATTTTTCAACTGCCTTATTAAAAAATGTGAATACCAATTTTGACAACAATCAACTGTACAGATTGCGAGATTATAACATTTGAAGTCACTGTAAACGTTTTTTTTTATATTGCCCCAAGAGTCTACATAAGTTTTGATGCCCAAAAACTATACTTTACAAACACAATTGACCTATGGAGGATCATCAATTCCTTTAGTTATGGAAGTAAGGTATAAGCTCACAAAGTTTGAGCCTCAACGGGCTTGGAAAAAAGAAGAAATCCTTGATTTTGTGAAAAGGGGTGCGCTGAAATTGCCTTACATCCTCCAAAATTAAAACTACTTAAAGTGTAGTCTAAAATGGTCCAATTATAAATCTTAACAATAGATATGTTGAGGTCATTGACGAAAAGAACCACAAAAAAATTCAATGCAATCGGAGTAGATCTCAAGTATTTATAATATTTTGAAGTGTAAATAAAATATTATCCTATTTTTTCATAGGGCACTTTTAGTAATGTGGATGGATCCCTTGCCACATAATAGATAATGGATTAAATTTATTAAGTTTGGATGAAAAACAAAGTTTGGATGTTATATTTTGTGGATGAAAAACAAAGTTTGGATGTTATATTTTGTAGATGAAAAAATAAAATGGGATGAAAACAAGATCTTGATGATAATTGTCAGTTGGATGAAAAAATCAGCAACTTCTTTAGAAAGAAACCCTTAGTTAAATGAATTAATTCTATTGGATGAAAATTGTCATCTATGTATATGGATGAAAAATATTGGGTCCATCATTTTGCAAGTGCCCACCCTTTGAATTTTTGTCTTGTCACTTTCTGCCCTTGTGAGTGACAGGCAACTTGGGCAAAAAATGAGAGATTTTGATTAATTATTGGTTGCCTAGATGTAGAGCAAATTCTTCTCAAATTCATAACTTTTGCATAGTAACTTCAAATGCTTTGAAATTTGCGCCATTGGAAATCTATCGTTGAGAGCTACGTGGTGAAAAAAATTAAATTAAAGATCAAAAAATTCTGAGATCTTAAAATAGCCTGTCCAAAAGTGCTGCAACCAGAATATGGTCTCAAGTGCCTTTAGGGGTTAAATTCAAATGTTGTCAACAATCTTTAATGTAATGTTTTGTGGATAAGTAAAAACAACAAGTAATAAGTAGAAAACTCTAATCAATCAAAAGAATGGATTTAGAAAAGAATGATATAATTAATAATTGTTACTAAATTGTTTCAATTGGTATAAAAATCTATAATGAAGTAGAACCTAGCTTTGTTGGAGTATTCACAAACCTTGTCTTTTCCAATCACCACTTCAATGCTTGTGGCAATTTGATATATTACTTCATTGAATTCTTCTTGTATCTGCTTAAATGCAACCTTTAACAATGTATTCATTTCCAATAGCTTTTCTTATATAATTGTGTATTTTGACTTCAAATGTAGATTGAATCCTACAATCCATTTCTAAATTACACACATGGATGTGAATGCTTCATACAACGTGAACATTAATAGTGTATTCAATATCTTCTTCGTCTTTTTTGTTATTACTAAAAAAATATTGTTGCAAAAATTCGTCTTTAATGCAACTATGTCCTAAACATCTTGTTGCAAATTTCTTAATGAGTATATAAGCTTGTATTTTGATGGTCTTTGGCCTATAGAGCATGCATTGAGATCAACTTTTTAAGATAGTTTATTTCATGTTTTGTACTACATGATCCATTTCAATCCTGAGATGTATGTCTTTAATCAAGAAAAAGACGTAGCTGCCCACGTAGTATTCTAATAATTGTTCATATGATTGAGCTTTAGTGACATGGAAGCCAAGACTTTTGTTCCTTGACTTCTAAACAATGATACATCAAAGTCCGTCATTTGTATAATCTGCATACAATGTCATGCTTCAAGTTCCTCTTCAATCTATTGCAAAGTATATTAAAAATTATTGAAATTTACAATAATTATATTGTTCCAACCATGTTGATTCTACCTCTCTACAAATCTAAAACATGATGACAATTTAATTTTAAACAAACAAAATATTGTTGCAATATAACAACATTGAATAATAGATTACAATATAAATGCAATAGTATGGCATGCAAAGCCTCCTAGCAATTAAGTTTCTACTCTTCCTAAAAATAATTTTCTCATTACCTTTCTAAGATTTCTATTGTGTTCTTCTAGCCCCTAAAAATCCAAGAAAGCCAAAATGGGTTTTTGCTGTTTTGGGCAGCCAAGATGAAGGAGTTAAAATTCATATTTTTGCCTTAGATTTTTACTGGATGCTCCCTATACTGCAAAGTATATATGGTAAAATTTTCAAAGCCAAATTCTAATTTTAAGACCTTCATCTAGAAATTTTAGGTTTCAAGTCCAAAACGGGCAGCTTAAAATTAGGGTTTTTTCAAAAAAAATTCTTGAAATATTTTGATAACCAAACCACCACTCAAATTCCAAAGAGACCCAAGTCAAAAAATAAACCAATTTTAAAGGGCAGCCTCCAAATATTACAAAGACAAGCTTCAAATTTTTGAATTATTTCTTTCAAAATTCGTCAAGATTTGAGATTTTGAAATTTTCAAAAATAATTTCGCCCAAAAATAAAAAATGTATGAAGGCACCTGATCACTGTTTATATTTTTCTGGAACCAAGTATACGTAACGTCATACATGTTTTACTATATCAACATTTTTAGACCTGCTTCTAGAAAATAATTTTCATGAAGGTCCTAAAAAAGGAATAAGTCTCTAAAATTTTGCATGGAGGTACCCAACTTGATTACCTACATGAAGAAAAATATGAGCAAAATGTTTGGGATAGTGAACATCAAGTCCCCATTTTCACCATTTACTCTATGTAGTTAGGTTTATACCAAAAAAACGTTTGCTGCAACTTTGAACATTATAATCTCACAAATGGTAAACATCCAACGGTTGAAAACTTCATCAGTTTTTCTAAAGAGGATAAAGTACAAAATCTTATGGTCAAATGTTCAAAAAAGGAAACAAAACTGGTCCAAACCGTCATTCCCACAAAGCGGTTAAAAATGACAGTTTTGGAACTTGGAGCTTCCAAAAACGGCTGGATTTTTAGGGGCTAGTATAACATTTTTGAACCATATATTGTGGTAGTCATGAAATGTCATTGTATTATTATCAACTAGATCATATGATTGGAACATAGGATAATTCCTCCTACAAATTGAGACTAATTTGTACAATATTATTCCCATTCGTTGATGCATGTTACTAGAGACATAATAAGATGTAAATTTTTTTTAAGGCAAATAGTATTAGATTTTACAAATTTATCTTTTCCTCCAAGATATGGATTGACATCTTAAACTTGAGAAGTCACATTTTGAAACACTAGTGGAAAAGGTGTACAAGTACACGGAAGGAGAACACCAAATAGTGACCAATTACACCAAAAGTTTGATTTTTTTGTGTAATTGGTCACAGCCTAGCGTACTCATACACCTTTACCTTTTCCACTAGTGAAATGTTTTTTTGGATTTTCATGTAATCCTCATTGCACTTATATTTTAATTCTAAAAATGTGTCTCTCCAAGTATAAGATGGAAGTAATCTACAAAGACTCACATTATATTCCCGATTGATTGATTATCACAATGATAATTTAAGCATATATTCTGCACAACAAAAATCAACAATGGAGCCCAATTTTAAAATTATACTCTAACAAGTTAATGCAGGAACCATTCATGTGGGCCACCAGCTCGGGCACTACATTTAACAACTACAAGCACCATATGTACCAGCAATAAATTGAAGTTTGCTGAGTTTCTTTGGAATTTCTACTTTAGTACAATTCATTCTATTTATATCTCCAAATTATTTTAACTTATTCATATGGTGTGATTTCACTTGCAATGAGAAAAATACATCAAATTTGTAGTGAAAAATTAAATAAAGTAATGTATCTATGAGTTTATTATGGATTGTATTGTAGTTCCAAGTGACACATTTGGTCTAATTTCCCCTGGGGCAGTGGCCAGAGATTCCATATTCAAAATACGTGATAAAAGACATCTAATTCACGCCAATTTTTACCAAAAGAAGTTGGAGTTCTCTTCAAGTGATATTCACGTTGTTTAATAAATAGTGGATTTAACTATGATAAAGTCACATATTTAGTTTGGACCAAACCAAATTGAACTGCTACGTTAGTATAATTACTTGTTAAGTGGAATTACATGGAATATGCTTTGGAGGAAACGCATGAAAGCCAGTGTGCTATCTCGGTCGTCATAGCCCATTGACTAATGGTTAATGCAATGGAATTTTATCCTTTTTTTTTCTATGACGTTTCTGAATGTTCTAAAAGAAAAAGAATAGTGAAAACAGTTCTTCAGTGAAATATAGTAAAAATCTGAATATTGTGTTGGACAATATTAAAATATTAAACCCCCTGATTAAGCTGCAACAATTGGCTGAAATTAGTAAATACGGAGTCTGCCAGAGTCCTCAACATCCGTGATGGGTGTGTGATATGACTTGATTGCTATACACTTGAATCAACTGAGAATATCCTAAAAACTGGTTTGAAATTGAGGAGAACCAATGATATACTTCATTTTCTCCTAAGAAAACGGAAATTTAGGAGAACACAGTGTGTACTGTAACAGACATGAGGTTCCTCCCACATGTCCACACACAAAATCAGGGGTGTAAACTAGAATATCTGATGACCCAATTTTACTATATGGTGTATCTTAATGGATGCTTTACTTCTAGAGGCCAGGCCAACTCCCCCAGGCCAATTGCATGAAATTGCAGCTCCTTTTTTTTTTTTTGATAACACATGGATTACTTTTCGCAATCCGCGGAATTGCAGCTCCTTTTTGCATTCGAGGTTGGGGATTTTTTTTTTTTTTTTTTGAAGACACGCAATTTATTAGATTATTGTAAACCAAAGGAACAATTGCCAAGAGCCCCAAGAGCCCTGGTCTAAAACTGGTCACCGAGCAAAGAATGAAGAGAGCCTAAACTAAGAAAACCTCGGGAGGCCTAGTAAGAATCCATGTGACAGTGAGGCCGCGGCGGAAACCGAAGAGAGAATTGGAGAACATCCACAACTGATCGAACTTGGCAAGAATGCGGGGCCGATCTCGAGGTCGCTGCTGCATGGCTCGCAAGGCTTTGAACCAGGCGACCCTGCCTGCGTCCACGAGGGCGTCCCAAATGGCCTGGTGATGTTGGGGGCTGAGCCGGTCTTCCTCCGTAAAGACCCGCGCCGCCGCGCGTTGCGTGCCAGCCAGGATTGCCAGAGGGTGGCCCCTCTGAGAACTGCCCAGATGTGGCGGAGCTTGGCAAAAGCTCGGGGCCATGGTACTCCAAACACGCAAACCCGCCAATGGAAGCGTTGGAACGGCCCAATCCCAGCACCCCGAAGCTGATGGAAGATCGATTGAGCATAAGTCCAGAGTCCAAAAACTCGAGGGCATTCGAAAAACCTATGGTAAACGGATTCGTCGCTGAGTCGAGGACAAACAGGGCATGTAATGGAGATGGCTTGAGCAGCACGCTGTCGCCAGATGTTAACAGCAACTGCCTTGTGGATGACGGACCATATGAAGGCGCATTCTTTGCTTGGTCGCACTGATGTCCAGGTGTCTTTCCAGTTGGGTCGAAACTGAGCCGGAACCAAAGGCAGGCCCCATTTGGTCGGGATGGGGGTGTTGAGAACAGTGCGGGGATTAAAGAGCCCGCGAGCCTGTCGTGGAGTGTAAGGGAGCAACTTGGTTCCATCGCTCCAGACCCAACGGTTGACGTCAAAATCTAAACGTCCAACCTGATCCACATAAAGAAAAATGGGCGTTCGGGCCAAGCCTCGAGCTATGGAGACCACCCTGATCTGCTCCGAAGAAGTCAAGGGGTGGGGCCGGTTGCTCCAAAGGAGGCTCCAGTCGAAGTTGCCGCGATTGAGCTCTGACTGTGAACAGTTGGACTGAAGCCAGGATAGGAAGAGGAGCAGGGCCTCGGAAGATGTCCGGGAGAAACTGAGGTTGCGCTTGGCAAACAAAGGCCGGAATGGGGTCTGCCGGATCGACGAAGAGGCCGAGCCAGTCCTGGTGTGCCGGGGGACCAGGCCGTCTACGGAGCAGGCGAAGCCAGTCGTCAGGAAGGTGACGCCGGAGTGCAAGCAAGAATGGTCGGTCCGCCGGGGTGAGATTGTATTCCCGCCGGAGTTGATCCCACATTTTCAGCTGGTGCGCTTGGACATCCCACAGATTGCCTATATTCCGTAGCCCCCGGTTGTGTAGCGTATGGCCCCGGGGAATAGAAAAACCAAAATTTCCACCAATGAACTTTGACGCCCACCATAGACTGGTGGTGATGACATCCTCACGGGTAGTGGGAATAGTCGGAGCTGTGCATCGAACTAGTTTTTTCCAAACCTGGATTACTTTGGTCCAGATGCTTGAGCCGCGAGGAGAAGAGAAGCCGTGTACCGGGAGCCAATTTGTGGAGGAACGCCACCGGCCACCGCGTGTGGTGGGGTTGATCTGAGCAATTCGGTGCCGAAGGAGCGTCTTCAAATTGGAAGTGCCGGGTTCCAAACTGTGGATAATCCACTTGCCAAGAAGTGCTTCCGTGGTGATTTCCGGATCCAAAAGGGAGAGCCCCCCATGCATGCGATGGAGGCAGAGATCGTCCCACCTGACGCGTGCTCGACAATTAATGTCGGAGCCAAACCAAAGGTAGTTGCATAGCAGACGGCGGATTGTACGTAGGGCGGGGCGGGATCCTCCCCATACCGAGGTGAAGTACCAAAGGGTTGAAGACAACACCGAGTTAACGATTGTTGCCCGACCAGCGAGAGAGAGTTGTTGTGTACGCCAGAAGTTGAGCTTACTAGAGATCTTGTTGATGAGGAAAGCATTGACGTCTGGAGTGGCCAGCTCGATGCCAAAAGGCGTGCCTAGAAGCTTGGAGAGCTCACCGGCTACAGCCTAGACGCAATCAAAATCCCGAGTCCAATCAGGCGGCCGCGTTTTTCCGAACCAGTAAGCTATTGATTTAATCCAGCTGACCGAAATCCCTGAGGCAAGGTGGAACTTGGAGAGCAACAACACCAAGGCTCTGAGATTGGTTGTAGTGCCGGCCAACGAGTGGCTAATATAATCGGCGTACTGTGAAACTAATTGCTGGTGAAGGCCTCCTGGGAGAGTAATGCCAGTGAGATTGCTAGATGCCATGGCCGCGAGGCTGGCTGCGTGAAGTGCTTCGCCGACGATGAGAAACAAATATGGTGTCAGGGGGCATCCCTGGCGGACCCCCCGGCGAATTGGAAAGGGGTCGGTTAACTTGTTGTTGACTGAGACTGAAGCTGATGCGTCTTCGAGAAGCATGCGGGTCAGTTGAATGAAGGATTCGGGGATCCCCATGACCTGCAAGGCCCAAAATAAAAATTGCTAGTCGACCGTGTCATAGGCCTTGTGAAAATCAAGCTTGAGGAAGATGAGGTCCTGCCGGGATTGAAGAGCCCATGCCACGGTTTCAGCCTGAAGTAGGACGTTGTCCAAGATGTAGCGGCGGGGAAGGAATGCCGATTGCTCCGGGCTGATGACCTCCCCGAGCACTACCTGCATGCGTAACTGCATTGCCTTTGCCACGATCTTATAGGATACATTTAGTAATGTTATGGGCCGCCAGTTCGGGAGTTGGAGGAGGTCCTTGAGCTTGGGAAGAAGGACTATTGTTCCACTGGTCATTCCGGGGGGGAAATGACCAACCTCTTGCGAAGCGAGGACCATTGCAGTGAAATCATCCCCAAGGAATGGCCAGCATTCCTGGAGAAATTCCACAATAACTCCGTCGGGGCCCGGACTTTTGGCCTTCGCTAGTTGTTTGCAGGCTTCGTGGAGCTCGAAGGCCGTGAGAGGTTGATCCAGCGCCGCCTGCATGGTAGCTGTAAGGCGAGACGGAAGGTGTGCCAAGATTTTGTCCTGGGCCGCACGGGACTCCGGTGTCGAGGGAGCGGCTGTATACAAGTCCGCGTAGAACTGGCGGCAACGAGCGGCGACTGCTGGAGGGTCGGTGAGGAGGGTGCCATCCGCGTCGATAATGCTGGAGAGGAGGGAGGACGGAGGGCGTTCCTGGACTGCGGCGGAGAATTCTTTCGTCACCAAGTCCCCAAGCGCTTTCGAGCGAACGCGGCTCCGAAGGCGGCGGCCCGCATGCAGGCGAGCGTCGAATTGGCGCAGGGTATCTTGGCATCTGCTCACGGTGGCTTGAGCGTCGGCGTCGTGCGGGTCTCAATGAAGTTCAGCAAGGGCAACATTCAGGTCGGATCGGGCAAGAGTTTCTTCCACAGCCCGCACGGCCGCTTGCTCTTTGCAGTGGGTGCGGTAGAACCGGACTAGTTGACGGAATTTAGTAAAGAAGGGAGCCTGGGCGGGTTGGGACGTCCATAGTGTATGCAGCTGAGGTTGGAGCGATTTGATGTAGAAAGGGGACATAATCCAGCGGCTTGGCCGGGGTAACTCGGGGCAGAGTTGAAGTTAAATGGAGATAGGACAGTGATCAGAGAGCGAGCCATCGCCATTAATCCGGTAATTGGAGATGCTTTGATCTGCGGTGGGTTGAAACGCATTACACCGGTCAAGACGAGCAAATACCCGGGTGCCATTGGCCCGGCCATTGTCCCAGGTGTAAAGGAGAGAATTGTCGGCACGGGCTGGTTCCGCCAGGCGGAGGGCATCTTTGAGTGCGTTGAAAAGGATCCTTTCCTGACCTCCAATTATCCGGCCGCAGAGGGAAGATTTATCCCGACAGGCTTCTACCATATTAAAATCCCCCATATGATGATGATGATCCATTGGCAATGACGAGGGAGATTGCGGAGGAGCGTCTCCCAAAGGACACAACGGTGGAGGGGGTCATTGGGGGCATAGAGGTTGAATACCCCAAGATCCCCCCTAGGAAGGCCACTGAGGATTATCCAACAAGCTCGGTTCTGTAAGGCAGAGCCTGAATTTGGAACGCTTTTACTCCACTTGGGAGCAAGGAGCAAGGCAATGCCGCCTCGGCCCGCCTGACGACCGTCGGGAGTGTAACCAATCGAGGCCTCATGGCTCCAACAGCGGGCGCGCCTCCAAAGGGAGCGACCCAGGTTGCGAGCAGGCTCGTGGCGCAATTTGGTCTCTTGAAGGCAGACGATATCGGGAGCAGGGGAATGTTGTCTAATATAGTGACGGAGCGTGGCAACATTTGAAGAGTCATTGAGGCCCCGCACATTACATGAAAGAAGGGTCAGTTTCATGATCGGCGGCGGGGTTGGGAGTGATGAGCGGCTCCCGCACTTTTGGGAGGGGGTCAACCCCAAAGAGAGTATGGATGTGAAGTGGGAACGGAACCAGCTGGAGCATCGCAGCTAGGGAGGGGATCAGTCCCTTTCCGGGCTGCAGCCTTGGCTTGCCGAACGGAAGAGCCCGCAAAGGATTCCAGGAGGTTGGCTTAGCGGACAGTGGCAATGTTGATGTCAAGGGTGAGGTGAGGGGAAGGGGGGCGGGAGCGGTAGGAGGGTGGGGATTGGGACGCTTCCCTGCTAGAAGGAAGAGCATCGACAAAGTCATCATCGGCGGAGCTGGACTCCTCCGCATCGAAAAGGTGGAAGAAAATCCTACCGCGAGGAGGCGGCCGGGACCTGCAGGCAAGGGCCGCCGAAAGTACGTCGGGGACGCAGGATCAGGGGCGTTGCTCTCCTGGTCCGCATCGAAGCAAGGGGAGTATGGGACCAAAGCCCCAGAGAAACCCCCGAGCCGGGTGATAGAGGAGATGACTGAAGGAGGCGGGGAGTCGCCAGATGGTGAGTTAGAAGAGGGCTGAAGGGGACTAGCCAGGCTGCAGCCAGTGGAAGGAGGCATCGGGGCAACCCGGGGAGCTTCAAGATCCCGGAACAAGTCCTCAATGAGGTCGAGATCCATGGAGGACACCTCTGCTCCGAAATCCACACTAGAGGCAGGGGATGTGTCTGAAATGTGGCGAGGTGTGAGCTCGGCCGAAAGAGTAGGGGGAGGGGGAAGCGGGTACGGGGTTTGAGGAGGGACTGCAGGCGCCCCAACAGGAGTGGAGAGGATACCCGCGGCAGACACTGTAGGATTGGCAGACACTGTAGGATCGGCATCCACTTCTATTACGGTTACAGGGTGCCTGGGTCCTGGGGGCTGTGGAGGAAGGGAACGTCGAAAATGCTGAGAGGAGCGTCACCCGCGTGTAGAATCCGAACTGGAGCCACTGGCCTGATGGCCGGAGGAAGCTGAAGCTCGGCGGCGTTGCATAGTAATCCAGCCAGCATCATCAAGTTCGGAGTGGCGGGATTGGCGGCGTCGCGGCGGGTGACGAAGCCTTCGCTGGCGGGTTGAATCGAAGAGAAGGACGGGACGGCCGGGGGGGGGGGGGGGTGAGGGAGGAGCCTCGAAGGGGGACCTCCGAGCACCTGAGGTGACGGAGCTGGGCCATGGGCCGGCGGAGAGTACTGGAGCGGAATAGGGACCCGGCGGGTGGACCAACCCAAAATAGCGCTGACACCTCACCGGGAGAGCCTCGTAGTCCACGAGAACTTCCACTACGTGCCCGGAGGACGACCGCAGGCTGAGGCTGGCTGGCCATCCGAGGGTGGCGTCCATAGCCACGCAAAACCTTGGGTCACGAGTGGGTTCAGTCGGAATGTCTTCCACGAGGATGCGGCCAAGATGCTGGGCTATGAGTCTGGAAACTGGACAATCCCTGTACAATGTCAAATACCTCTCCAAAACTCGCGTGGGAGGGATCAATCGCTTCGGCGTAACACTGTCGAGCTAATTCTGCAAAGCGACTTGGTGGAGCAGGCTTGCCCCGAGATGGAGCGCAGCGTGCTGAGAGCACGCCGCCCTTAGCCGGCCGTGCGGCCATAGCCCAAAGCCTCTCCTCACTTAGATTCACGGAGCGCCCAACCGCTCAACCATCAGTGGCAGCCTGGTTTTTGAGGTTGGGGATTAAGTTACAGCGGGGCCAATTCTCCCATATGTACGAGGCCTTGGGGCCAAGTCGCGAGAATTGATTCAATAAATATAGTAGCCAGACAAGAGGAGATGATAAAGTCATAAGGAGCCATTTAAATTTCTACATAATCCAACAAATTTGGCTTGCTAAAAAAACCATATTTTATTTTTTTCAATGTTTTTTAATTAATTTAATTAATATTTTCTATATGGCCTCAAGCCAAAAATTGGTCTTTCCTTTGCGATGCATAAAACTTGACAGGCTCTTGCCATACGAAACCATACAATTTTTATTTAAGAAAATTATACCACCAAATCAGTCTGACTTCTAAATATTGTAGGCAACTAGCTGCTTAGGTAGAGAATAATTAATTACAAACTCTCTAAATTTTCTCTAAAAATTCTTGACTCTCTTTGTGGGAAAAAAAATTAAAAAATTATTGTATTGCCGAAAATTACATGAATTCAAGTGGCATGTGGCAAAATTTGACAAAATGGTACCAAATATATCTCTCACAAATGACATACACTAACTCACAAAGTCTCTTCAATATATGAAAAACCACTGACACACGTCAAAACCATAGCACACAACAATATGTTTGCTTAAGGTTATTAATGCAAACAATTAGGGTAAAGTTAAAGGTATAAGTAGCCATTATCCTTGATGAAAATACCCTTAAACATCAATGAAATTCCATAAAAGGCCTACCTTATATTTAATCATGATTTAAAATTGCCAGACTTTGAGATATTCAAATGCTTGACCGCTTTTTGAACATTAATTGGTTGTTAGGCAAAACAAGCTGATAGTTCAAGCTGATAGTTTCATACGGTTTTAACCTTTGAGCCATTCAGAGGCAAAAATTTCAAGCCTTCTTACACAAGAAACTGGCCCATCCTCTTGGTGTAAAGCCACCCTAGTTCATTTATTCCAACCTCTATGAGGTCTCAACACTCAATACAATAGTAATGGATATGATGTGTTTGCCACAAATGTAAAACTTTGCTACTAATATAGGTATTCCAAATAACACATAAAAGACTAAAAACTTTTAGATAGAAATGATAATACACATATATTGAAATGTCACATAAATCACCCATCCTTTTTTTTTTTTTGATATTGGTTGTTTTCTTTCATTCCATCATCAACTAATCTTTTCATTCAATTTTTTTTTTCAACATCAATAACATTTTGATACTTTGACACAATATTATTAATTTTAATATTGAAAATAATCATCACTTATAAAAAAAAATCCCTGAAATTACATTCATCTAAGTGATTGCATATTGGCAAACAATATAGTCATCAAAAGCAATTCATAAGTTTCTTCTCTACATGATAGTTAATTTTCCACATTTAAAAACAAAGGATTTCAAGAAAAATGAACCCCTAAAGTCGAAATCGACCACTTTACTGTTGATATGCTTGTAAGTTTTTATAAAAATTGGAACTTTAACTAAATATATCTCAAGATCCTTACAATCAAAATTGATAAAACTTAGCAGATAGACTAATTGGATGGCTCTGAACAAGATCCTACGGTTGGATTTCTCAAAATCAAGTTTTAAAAACAATTGTGCAACAATTTCAGAAATGATCGTTTGTAAGTCACTATAGACATGTGGTAGATTTCAACTTTAGGGGTTACTGAGAGATGATTTGATAGCATTTGTTGTAAAAACATTAGTGAATTGCCTTGGAAGTGGTGAAAATGATGTTTGGCTATTACAGTATGAAGATTACTGAAGCAAAACAGCCTAATGATTACAGAAGCAAATGGATGGGTGTTCATCCTATTGTACTTGTACATGAATTTCTGAAATTGACACAATTTAAAATGGGAAGATTGCAAAAGAAACCAAAAGCTGAATGTCATAAGCACATAGCAAGGGGAAAATCTGAGCAGCTTTGCAAAACCCTTTTGGCAAGAAAGAAAGATTGAGTAGAGCAGAAGAGAACATGCCACTGTACTGTACAGTAGTGTACAGTACTGTAGTGTGGTGTAGTGGCCAAAATACAGAAAACTGCGCACTGCTTACGGTACGCACAGCAAGGAACAAAAGGCAACATGAAACATACATACGCCATAAATTCAGAAATGAAGGAAGAAGCAAGGCCCAAAGAGGGGAGGGAAGGGAAGGGAAGGGAAGGGGACGCAATTAAGACAATAGAGGGGGAACCCTTCCCTTGGAGGAGCAACCTACCAGGCAGAGAGAGAGAGCCACCTGCAGGTACAGGTACAGGCGCTACGCGGGCCCCACAGACTACAGTCACCAGTCACCAGTCACCAGTGGGAACACTCACTCGGAAGAGGCGAAGTTGTAACTAAGTTAGTAGCCTAGCGCTGGAGAGGGGAGAGGGGAGAGGGGCAGGACACCAAGTTAGAGAGAGAGAGAGAGAGAGAAGGCTACCCAATAGCAATCCAATCCCGCCCTTCCGCCCTTCCGCCCTTCCTTCCGCCCAAACCCACAAGGACGCACGCAAGTGTGGACAGTGTGAAACCCCCGGCCCCCAGAGCAGAGCAGAGCAGAGCCGAGCCGAGCCCAGCGGAAACCAAAAGGAAAAAAAGGACGGAAGGGAAGGGAAGGGAAGGGAAGGGAAGGGTGGGACCCACGACGGAAGCGGGAAAGAAAAGGAGGATGGCCCACAAAAGCGAGCGAGGGGCCCACACGCCCCTTCCTGGAAGGAGAGGAAGAGAGAGAGAGAGAGAGCACTGAGCAGGAAGGAAGAAAGAGAGGCTGGGATGGAGGTACTGACTCACGGGTGAGGAGGGGGGGGGGGAGGGCGAGGGAGGGCGGGCAGGCAGGCAGCAGGCATGGTATATAGAACGGAGACCCAGCGGCGGCAATGCAATGAAATTTACAGAAATGCCGGGCTACAGCCGGAGGTCGTCGCCCATGCTCATGTTGCTGCTGGAGCTGCCGCCGCGAGCTCCTTCAAACGCAGCCATGGTGCGGAGGGCGCACTGAGCTCCGCCCCCCCCCCCCCCCCCCCCCCCCCCTCTCACCCTCACGCCCATGCCCATGCTGCTGCTGCTGCTCTTGCTGCTGCTCAACTAGTGTTAGCCTTGTGCTGCAAGGCTGCCGTCGTCGTCGTCGCCGCCGCAATTGCCGTCTGCACCACCCGAGTGAGTGAGTGAGTGAGTGAGTTGGTGAGAGTTCCACAGCCACGGCGGGAGGTCGAGGGTAAGAGCACAGCCTCACTTCACTCCACTCCACTCCACTCAGCTTCTCTTCGCTTCCATGCCTGGAGTTGCTTTACATGCACGACGCGTCATGGCAATTTCGGTGCCGCTAGAGTTGACGGTGCATGAGTAAGGCTGGGATGTTTTCGGCGCCCACGTAAGGTTGCAAGGGTAGGTTGGCGAGGCGCGAGAGCGTTGTGAGGTTGAATTGCGGCGGGATCAGAGGTCTTGGTGGTGAGGTGAAGTGAGTTGACGTGAAAGTGAGGTGAGGCGAGGCGAGTCGAGGAGAGTTCTGGAGCTAGGGCAACAGCTGGAGCGATTGAGGTCGAGCTAGCGTCGGGGCAGCTGTGAGGCGACTGAGGTTCTGTTAGTAGCTGAGTGTGTGAGAGAGAGGCGAGCGTTATTTTTCGTACCGGGAGGGGGATTGCTTGCGATGGAAGGAAGAAGGAAAGAGGGAGTGATGAGAGGGAAGGGAGTTGCTTTCTATTTTGGTTGATGAATCCAGGCCTTTCGTTTCGCGCGTGTGAGGCTGGATAGGTATGAGGCAGTGTAGCGGGACTCGAACCGGGCAGCGATGTTGGTTGTAGATGCGCATGATGTTTTAGTTTCGACCTATTCAGCTGCAGGAGTGTGTGAGAGATTGGTTTTCCTGTGCTGCGTTTCGGTTCGTGGAAGTGATGGAGAGTGTATTTCTTGTCGTTTCTGTTTGTTTCTTTGGGAGAGGTCTAGAAACACTGTGCGAGCAGGCTACGGTTGGGAGGAAGTAGGGCGCAATCCTGCGTCGCCATTTATTGGAGTGCACACTAATGTGTTCGACTTCAATTTGGAGTTTCTGGAATGGCTACTTGATCGTGGAATTCTCGGTGACGTCCTAGGGTGTTGGAGCTCTCGCTTTTATCCATGCAGACACCTCGTTAATCGTACCAGCGCTTGACCTACGAGCTGAACGAGCCGGTGAATGGAACTTTTACACAGGCAGTGGCGAGGAGTAGTGTTCTCGAGGGGCTTGTGGGACAGTAATGGAGTAGACTCGGAGGGTTAGTGTGTACTGACTGAGGTTTCAAAGTGACGGAGTCTCGTGGTACTCGTGACAGACAGTTTCAATCCTTGTTTTCTAGGCTCTCATTGTCAGTGTGCTTGTGTTGATTCTGGTGGCCAGTGTCGAAGACGATGACGACGGAGCTTTGGCTGGGAGGATTACCAGTATCGCCATCTACCGAAGTTGGCTGTAGGACATTGATGCGCAGCTTGCGGGTTGAGGGGCAGCAATAGTCTGACAAGCTGTTTAGAAAAGAGCCCCTGCTAGCGTCACTGGTCAAAGAGAAGAAGACGCCCACAGTCTCGACATTTATTTACACAATACGTACTACTGACGAGAACCAAGTAAGTGCATGCGAACTGAGACTGGGCCTGGTGGGAGGGGGGAGTGGGGAACGGCAGGGTGGTCTGAGATTAGTTGCTTCTTAGGTGCGGGCTTATTCACTATGGAGCGGTCACCTTAACTCCATGCAGCACTGGGTCTTTCCCAAAGTGTGGGTGGTGGGAGGGGTTGTATGAGGCATTACTAGGGCAGGCTATCTGAGAGTTTTTTCTCGCAAGGCTGAACCTGATTTGGTCTCTCTGCTGCGAAACTCGTTCGGGCGCCTCGGCGTGCGCCTTTTCATTTGTTTGCGCCTCTGTTTTTCTTGTCATTCTACATTTCTTTCTGGTTTCTAGCGTTTTATGTTTGTCTCAGCTTAGAAGGCCTCTCCGATGCTTCTAAATGTGACTAGAGCACGCTGCATATTGCGCATTTTGTGACATTCTGTTGCGATCGGAACTCTGCAAACTAGGGACAACAAGGCGCTGTCGCTTTCCTTGTGCACGTCTTCGTGACTGTTCCCGCACTTTGATCTTGAATCGAATGATTAGCACTTTGTTCTTCTGCGACGATTCTATTTAACGTGAACAAACGCGTTAGGATCTATCTATGGCATGGCGATGTTCACGTGGAGTTCTTGTTTGCGTTATTCCCCCTCTGCTTCTTCTCATGAATCGTTCTAAACTGGGATCATGGCTTGATTCTGCGTGTTGCGATTATTGAGCTTGTTTTCATGGTAGGAATGCAGAATCCTGCTGAAATTGTGCAACGCCCAGGGGTCGGCAATATGAGTAGCCCCCAAAGCGGAGGAATGGCCACCGGACTCGGGCAAGGGTTGCACACACCAGCAGCACTCCGACCTCACCAGCAGCCAGCAACGTCAACGGCTATTACCCCGTCGCCGCAAGGTGCGATTCCAGGCGTGAGCACGCCCCCGCCAGAGAGTGGGCCTTCGGGTATCCATCCGATTATGTCTGCGCCACCTCCATCAAGCTTAGGGATGAGTATGGGGATGGCTCTTACCTCTGGCGCTGGGGGGGTTGGGGCTGGAAGTGGGGGTGAGCAGCCTCCGAAGAGAAAGAGAGGAAGACCTCGTAAATATGCGACCAGTGCTGAAGGGCCTCCAGGAGGTCCAGGTGCTATTTATCCTGTACTTCCAGCCTTAATGCCTGCCTCATCGTCGCCGTATACGCCAGGTTCAGAAAAACGAGGAAGGGGTCGTCCACCGGGTTCTGGGAAGAAGCAGCAGTTGGCTGCTCTTGGTGAGAATTTTGCCATTTGGAATTTAGTACTTAGATCATTTAATCTGTGAATCGATATTGTGAGTTGAATGCCATTCTGGAATATGTGCTCCTATTATTTGCGACTGCTTTCTTCCTGACATGATCTTGTTAACGGTACTCACATGGTTATTGCGGTGTCAGGGGTTGTGCTAGCAGGTTCAGGGCAAGGTTTTACGCCCCACATATTGACTGTGAACACTGGGGAGGTATAGCTTCTATTCTTTTTTTGTCAACGTGAATCCGGTTCGCTACATAACATCTCAAACTCGTCTGGACGTTATTTATTTGTTTTGCAGTTAGATTGTTTGTATCGTTCTTCCGCGGTCGTGAATGAGGTTATTTATTGGTTTTTGATACATTTCTTGTGGCTGCTGTAGGATGTCGCAACAAAGATCATGCAGTTTGCACAGCATGGTCCGCGTGCAATGTGTGTGTTGTCAGCCAATGGTGCCATTTCCAACGTGACATTACGTCAGCAGTCATCATCTGGAGGCACTGTGACCTATGAGGTATGCTTTCAAAAATGATTTGGAATCGGAATTTTTTACGTAGGGGATGGTAGCTGATGATGACAGGCATCTGCGAATTTTGATATGTTGTTTTTGTTCGTTGAAACTCAGAGAAATTGCAGGTATGCTTAGAGTAAGAATGATAAGAGGATGGTTAAGGTGAGCTGTAGGAAGCAACATGTGGTCTTGGGAATGTTTGTTTGTCCTCTTGGGTTCCACATTATTCTTTAATGCATGCTATAATCATCTTTTAATCAGTTTATAAATGGCCGTCTGAGTATGCAGGGTCGCTATGAGATACTTTCTTTGTCTGGCTCGTTTCTGCCTACGGACCTTGGAGGTGGTAACCGGCAAAGAACAGGAGGCCTGAGTGTTTCTCTAGCAGGGAGTGATGGGCGGGTAATTGGCGGAGGTGTTGCTGGAATGCTTACCGCGGCCTCTCCCATACAGGTATACAAAGAATTATCTTTCCTGTGAAGCACATTTTCGGATGAGACCTAAGTATGCTCATTGATTGGCCATTAGTGTCAGTCCAATTCCGATGCTGTTTCTGGCTTGAGTGAGGGGTTCTACTTTGTGCACTTGTATATGTATCTCTTCAATGTAATCTATTAATACGCACATCATGTACATAGATTGCAAAGACTGCGCCAGTTTATTTAAGGAACTGCAATTGCCCTTTGGCCTGAATCGCTGCTTACTTCCACACAGTACAGTGTCCAGAGAAACTGTTGTGCACCTAGTTATGCTGGTTGATCACAGCGTCATAAACTCATGTATAAATACATTTCTGTGATCGTGTGTATGACTTTGACATCGATTCATGCGGCATTTCGAGTTAGCTCAGTTTGATGATTATATCTTCCTATGATGTGCTACAGGTGGTTGTTGGGAGTTTTCTTTTTAATACTGTTCCAGCTAAGCCGAAAGTCGAGTCTCCACTGGGGTCTACTCCAGGAGGCTCGTCTGGAGCTGGAGCTTCGCCAGGATCTGCTCCTGGATCTGCCCCTGGAGGTCCACGTCCTCCACCCCCAAGACCTGAACCTAAAGCGAGTTCAGGTACATTTTATGCGTCAGAGGTTTGCTTTCTTGGGACTGCATCTTACTTATTTCTGTTCGTTGATGTGTTTATCATGCTTTTCCGACAGTTTTCTTTTCTTTGCAGAACATAAGCTTGCTTACGTGATAGCGTAGTTGCTCAGTTTATAGCTTTTGATTTTTGTACATGTTGTTGGGAATTCGATGTCTAATCTCCATAATCCGATTGTGTTACTGTGTGTAGGTGCAACACCTAGTTCTCAGCAAGCACCACCAGCCCCTTCTCCAACTGGGCAAGTATCTGTGCAGAGGCCCCAAGCTATGAGCATGTTCTCACCGATGGCAAGCTGGCAAATGCCACCAAGCTTAGGAGATAATCGGAGGACTGATATCAACATCTCTTTGCCAGGCGGATGATGTTGAGTTTAAAGAACACAAACATTAGTTTTCTTTTTGGCTGTTTCGGACTGGAACCCAATCATTTCTACAAACTTTTTGGTCTTTTCTTTCTAAAAAGAAATGGGTTAGTTGCAGTACCGAGGCTTTTATAGTGAACATACATGATCTGCTATGCTATCTGGTTGACTGCAACAGTTCCCACCGCTACCATCATTGCATAGCCGGTGGAAGACCAATATCTAGGACATTGCTTGGGGAAAAGGGGGGGTTTTGGTTAATCGTCACCACAGGCTCTCTGTGAATACAATCTTTGAGTTATTGGAAGTCACAACAGGTGGGCAGAATTGTAGAGAGTTAGTCTCCAAAGGCAAGCTTTTGTTTATCCTGTCATCAGCTGCAAGCGCAATTGTTATTTTGAATTCTTATCCGCTAGGTGTAGTTTTACATCCGTTTGAACATTCAATCTTGAACACACTTTTAATACTTATTTATGAGATCTCCATTGCACCTATCTGTAAGATTCGTATGCCATTGTAGGCATTCTACAGCTCTGAAAGTAGGACTACGTGTGCTCTTTCATGAAATATTGTCTAGGGTTGAACGTATGATTTCCAATAGAATTTCGTATATGCAGATCATGTTCTATCCTTATAACCGAAGTCAAAAGCAACCATCTATCAATGCAGTAATTTACCGTTCTTATCCAGGATGCTTTGTTTCGGGATTCTGAAAACTTGTGTTGTGTCGCCTGTACCATTCTCTCCCTGCTTCGACTTGCGTTTGAAATATAGAACTTTGTATATGCTGATGTGCACCCAAATCATGCAGTATCATTTTTAAATTTAAAACGAATATCTACTACCAAATTTCGCAAGCTCATCTTCAACTCTCGCTTCTTGCCGTACCTACTGATCATCTGTTCCAACAGTAATAATTCACTTCTATTTCTTACGACAGTAGTAAGTACTACACTTCGTTATTATGTCTCACTGAGGTCGGTTAAATGACCGAAGCTACTTTGGACGCTGTGCCTGCCTTGAAGTTTGCAGCTCAGTGTGACAGCCACTGCCCAGATTTTGCTGCACAAACTCCCATGTACACTAGAAAGCATTCAGTGTATACGGTAACTTATGAGATCCCGACTTAGAACTGACCATCATCAGCAGGCACGCCATTAGTAGGTTCAGCATGGAGGACAGCGTTTCGGAGTGCGTCACTCCGAGTGCACATAGCCCTGTCCACTGACAGAATCAAAATCTGAGAAGTCACTGGTCATGTGGGAGAAGGGGATGAAAACGAAAATTCATGCTGGCTTCAATGAAATATACAGTTCGAAATTGTGACTGTAACCGTTCCTTTGAGGGAAAATTCAGGAAAATAAATAAGTTAATTAATTAAATTAAATTTTATAAATAAAAAATATATTTCACATAAGAAATATCTAAGCAATACTAGGCTTTTCAAACCCATGGAGCGGAGCGAGAAGGCTTTGAATAAGAGCAACGGGTCCGTTAAGTAATTTTAGGGTTCACATAAAACAACAATAGGGGGATAGCAAGGGTTGATTTCATTGAATTTTGGGTTTTATAGCCCTTATTTTATCATGCAAATAATGTTAAAAATAAATAAATCTCAAACTTATCAAAATCAAAAAATTAGGATGCAAAAATATAAAGCCTTTCAAATCCATCGAGTGGAGCGAGAAGGGTTTGAATAAGGGCAATGGGTCCGGTAGGACCCGTTGCCTGTTAAGTAATTTTAGGGTTCACTCAAAACAACGATAGCGGGATAGCTAGGGTTGATCTCATTGAATTTTGGGTTTTATAGCCCCTATTTTATCATCCAAATAATATTAAAAATATGTAAAACTCAAAATGATCAAAATCAAAGAATAAGGATGCAAAAAGCCATTTACAGAAAATCATTTATCATTAAATAATCACTTGACCCAATCAATCAAATTAATTTTTCATTTTTAGAAAATCATGAATGTAATAGTTAAATTTATAAATGTAAATTTGTAAATATTTTAATTATAAAATTGATCATTAAATTATTTTATTAAATTATTCAGTATATAAAAATAAAAAATAAAAAAAATAAAAAAGCAGTGAGTTCTATGGTTCTAGCTTTACTGTGGCAGTTGGGATCAAATTTTCATCTCTGACGCAGTTTCCATCACTGCAAATCTGTTAAATACAGTAACCAGGTGGCCTAAATTCTGGCTGATAAGGCCTACACATGGACCCACGCACCCTAAGCGACGCACTCCGAAAAGACAGCCTCGTTCAGCATGCAGTCACTTCTACCCTGATTATCATCCTGCCAGTAGATCATCTTCACAGTAGTACCACTCGTGACGAACCTACTAAACACCCGGAACCAAGTTACAGCAACCAAACACTACTAGAAAGAACAAAGATACAGTACCATTATCTTTTCTTTATTAATACCAGAGGAACAAGAGCTGTGTGCCTTCATTTCAGAGAGAAAATTGCGGTAAAATTACGAGTATACAGCAGAGTAAAAAAATTACTCATTTGATTGGTAGCAAAATAATTAATAGACGTTGGTCGTATAAGCTGAGTCATGAACAGCCTACCAGTCCAGGAAAGAAGGTGAAATGAAAGATGATGAGAAATGATAGATGGACACTCGGTGTCCTTGGTGTGGCAGACATGACAAAGGGCAGTAATATGGTACTGGATGGCAGGGCATGAGGGCTGTACAACCGTAACTCTCCTTCTAGAGTAATGAGCACGCAAAGCGATGTGTGCGTACAGGGTAGCTAAGATGGCGCACCCATGGGCCATCAACCATGCAGCAGCCTGCAGGTGAAAGAGAAAGGAATGAAAGGGAAGGGAGAGGAAAGGAAAGAAAGGTCAGAATAGGCGGACGAGGAACCGTTACATTGCAGGAACAGCAATGAAGCAGATGGAGACCACTAAGTTAACGATCTGGCCACGAATCATTGCTGCTATTGCACAGCTGCACTCAGTTCCTATTCTCCACAAATGCATTGATCCTCTCCAACTGCCGCAGGCGCACTCTGAAAGCCTTATCGTCCATCTGGTCATGTACCCAGCATGCGAAGCTATCGTCCAACCCTCGCTTCTCCAGGAAGTTGTGAAATTCGCTTCTCAGGTTTGGCCCAATTCTCCTGCCATGCCGTTCAATTTACTGGGTTAGCTCGAAGAAGCTCACTGCGAAAGAGATCAGGAATGCAGATTTTCAACTGCATATTCTAGTCCGACAGTTGTGAAAAAGAAGGTGTGGAGACTACCAGAAAGCAGGGAAGTACTCGTCGTCGTTCTTGGCATCCTTGTTATCCCGGTAGATGATGTGATTGACAGCATATCCTTGCCGATCGCAGTCGACGTTCATTTCGAGTGCTTGCGGCCCCCCACCTTTGGTGATTGTCATCGTGATGTTGACGACCACCCTCTGCTCGACAACCTCTTCTCCCCCATCCAATTCCTCAGGGTAGAGCTCGTCAGGTGGGCCGCCTCGTGGATGGAAGAAAAGCTCACACCTCACTTGAATGTCCTCGGGCCCCTTGCGCCGGGTGAGGAGCAGCTCTAAGTCGCCGTTGCGCTTCAGCTTGAACGGTTTCGGAGGCGTCTCGTTGTATTTCTGCAATCATCTGCGACCAGGCCATGAGGAACTCGCCCACAGAAACTATGATTCATTCTCCACTTGAAGAGCATCAAGTCCTTAAACCCTAATAAAACCCTAAACTCCGCCACCCACCAGAGAAGATTGCTAACCTCGTAAGCCTTCTTCATCCTCTCAATCTCCGCACTCAGATACGACGGCCTTTCTCTCTCTTTCGCCGGTCCTGCAGTCACGAATTTCGCCCCCGTTGCGAAAAACGACGATCGGGAGGGCTGCAAGAGGCGTGAACCTCGCCTCCATAACGACGAAGCGGACATGATGGTTGCAGTGAAAGCGAGCACCTCCGAACTCGCTACAATATTCAACTAGCAACAAATGATTCTAAAGCTGCTGCAAATGTGCGAACTCACGTAGAGACACTAATCAAGCACCAGGTTGCATGCCCGGTGTCGAACCTGGTAGTTCGGATTCCGGATCCCTTCCAACTGCCAGTGTTCGCCTTGACACCTAAGATTGGATACCCATTCAGAACACAGAACAATTCAATAAATCCATCACTTGTCATCACCTCCCACCAATACGAGATTTAGGGATTAGAAGGGGTTCAAGCTCCTTGTGGCTCCTTGCATCTCCAGTTGCGCAATGGTTGTAAACTTCCAAGAGCCTGAGGATACATAGTACTAGGTGTGCAACTGATTTTATAGAATATGACAAGAAATTTCAACAAGGGTGTCAGCTGCCTGTTTAAATTAAGCAGGAGTTCAATCAACTAATTTAAACATGTGCTTACATGTAGGAATAATAGTGTTTACACTTGGAGAAATAATTCTACACAATCTCGGTCTACTCAAGCTCGATTGTTGGCAAGTTCTAATTGCTACTTAATGAGCACAGATGTAAATGCGACTGTCCTTCGCAAGGCCCAAAATGTCCACAGGCAATCAGTTGGTTCGTATAGTTTCGTAGGACATGCATAGCGTTGAGAAACTTTGCATCTAGTTGCAGATTGATGCAACCGAAATCTGGGAGTGCTCCCCTGGGGGAATCGGAAAGACCAATATTATCCAGAGAATGCAAGAATGAGCTCTGCATCTTCAACTTCCACGAATGATAACTGTCCTTGCAAGCCATTCCTCTGCTGCTCAGGAGTCAGGACCTCTGTAACAAAGCAAAGCGCATGTCAACTACTAATATCCACAAATTTATTTGATGTTTATACCTCATAAAAGGAAGTGTGGTAATTCTAATCCTCCAGTCAACTAGAAGCTTGCAGGTTTGACATTCTTGGACGCAGAGCAGAAATTGCAGACCCGCAACACCGAAGTCTCACCCTTAAAAATATTCCAGTTGCCTGTTCTTGAATTTATCCACACGAGATGCAAGCCGCAAGACAGCCCCAAGCGGCGTCGATCGTTAAGTTGCTCTCCATACGATTACTATCCATCAGAATGCTCCGAGAAAGTCAGAATGTCGGAGCTCGATGTCGTATAGCCCTCAAATGCATCGACACCATATCCATCATCATCATCATCATCGTCGTCGTCGTCGTTATCAAATGCCAGAACCTCCACAACAGATTCTGTGAGCTTTTCTTCACTCCCACTTGACAAGCTGAATGATTCAAGAGCTTCCAAAAATATAGCTGCACATGGCATAATGCCATTTTTTCTCATACGTTCCAGTAGAATCTCCATGTCGCTTGATCGACCTACCTTTGCATAGGCCCTGCAAATCCAATGCCATTAAAATTACGCATCTCTCAAATCTGCAAATAAATTTTGGAGGAACTATTTCATCACTGTTCCCTAATTGTTCCGATGATGCTGAAACAGGGCCTAAGCATAAAGTTAAGCTGCGGTTGAGGATGGATGCTGCAGTGGTCGACCACATGGAATTAATGTCACTTTTTCGAAACTCTTCTGACTCGTTTTTCTGATTATCATGGACAACAAGAATTTCTTGATAGTATTCCCAGGACAGGTATCCGGTCCGACTCATGAGCTTGAACAAAACTGCCAAGTGTAAGTACCAAATGTACGACCACAAAAATCCCTGAAATTCTGTCTTATGCAATATTTAATTCCAATTCAACACCTTACTCACAGTAGACTTCATTTAAAAATTTCTTCTGAGACCGTGAAAATAGTGACAGTGGAGGGATGCATTCGGAGTCAAGGTATGTGAGTGTGAATGATTCCCATAAAGCGATTGAGAGCTCGGGTTCACCTTAAAAGGATCAGGTATGCTGATGTTCGTGGACGTATCTGCCACTGCAAGGCGTCCGTCAAAAGCTCCTCTGCTTCTTCGAAAGCATTATGCTTACAGTATGCACCAATCATGGCATTCAATGTGGACTTCTGAGGCTGAATGCCAGCCTGCAGCATTTGAAAAAAACACTCATCCATTTTTGCAAACGCGCCGACATCGCCATATCCGGTCACAAGTATCTCGTAACTTCTGAAATCAAGCTTGAAATTTGCAGCTTCCATCCTGCTGCGGGACCATTCCATCTTTTCCACCTCTCCTGCCCGGGCATAACCACTCATAAGGATGTTATAAGTTTTCGAGTCAGGTCTATGTCGAGACTTGGCACTTGTCATGCTCTTCAGCACCTGGAGCACACCAGCGTCAGCGAAATGTAAGACAACTGAAATTTCAGGCTATTTTAAAAATGCGTAGATTTCCAATACGAACTCATACCGGTATCCAACAAGGACATAAGCTGGATGAGTTTCATGATGACACAGCAAATTTCAAGTATTCCTTTGTAAATGAAAAGTTATATTTCGCAAGGGAAACGATCGATTCACTCTGAAATGGTACACTCACTTGCTCCATCTTAACAAATTCCCTACCACGGCCATAGGAGTCAAGAAGAGTGTTAGAGGTCACGGTGTCAGGCTTTATGTGTTTCTGCAACCTCATGATAAACAGTGTCTTCTCCATTTGTACAAAGTCTCCGGTCTTGCCATAAGCACCAATGACCCCATTGTATGATACCAGATCGGGATAAATCTTGGCTGCCTCCATCTCCTGGAAGAACCTCTCCACTAGAGCAACATCACATGCTCGTGCACTTGCTCTTAGAAGAATATTGTACGTGACCAAATTTGGTTGGCATCTGTCAAAAAAAGCACTATCACTAATAGGTTCGCAGTTCCCTTCAGCTTTAAAAATACGATGCCCGCATCGAGCTAGTTGATTTAACCTCTCAGTCCGTTCGTATCCTGTACAGATTTACTAGACTATGAGATGAGACTGGAAAACACATAGATCGCACGGTAGGATGTTGCACATTACCTAGGGAAAGAAAACAGCCGCCAATAAATAAACATACCTGATTCTCTGCTTCATGGTTTCCAGAAGTTGCAGAGCTTTTTGAAATCCTCCACGCTTATCTCTATTGTGAAGGTGGGCAGTTATGAGCGCATTGTAAAAAGAAGTGTCAGGTCGATGGCCATTTCGTTTCGCTTCCGTGAATAGCCACACAGCCATCCTTAGCTGCTTTGCCTTCCCCATGATTACGATGAGCTTAGGGTAAAAACCGTCATCTGGCTTATACCATTTCTGCCGTTGCATCCACCTGAAAACCTGAAAAGGAATCAAGAATATCAAGTTTTCGTCACAATACACAAACATCTCGCTCATTCTGCGGTTCCCATATGATGACCCAAGTTTCACAAACGCAGATTCTATACAAAGTTGGTGATTTAAAAACCCTTCTAAAATCAAAATGATGAGATGTGTAGCCCAAAATACCAATCCACGACTCAGCATCTACAAAGTAAGAGTAATTTTGGTACTTCGAGTGTAAGCGTCCATTTGTTTTCTTTCCCAAGCTCTTCCAAAAGTGCAAACCAATCCGGTGACTTCATTAACGGCGCCTGGCTCTCAAGAACCTGGAAAAGCATGCAGAAACCACACACCAAGTGTTGAGAATTACACGTGTCCCAAGTAATGCGAAGGGCACAACGAACAACTGCAGAAAACAGAGAACTGCAGCTGGGCTGAGATGGAATTGGGAGTTAGAGAAAGGTAATCACCTGGACGACAGAAGCCTGGCCGGCATTCAATTTTTTGACGATGGAGGGGATGGAAGGACAGTGCACAGGCGTGGCATTCCGAGATGCACTCTTGGCAGCGCGGATGGCAAGGGAGCGGCGAGGGAGGAACCCGAGAGGACGAGTGCGAGATAGGCCACATGGTGGAAGGCTCCGTGTGGGAATAGAAATGGCGCACATCATCGCCCCCTGGAGAAAAGTCTCAGTGGAAAGATTCTACTCTGTGCCGAAACTCAAAAACCCAGAAGAATAGCAACTTGAGAAAACAGAAATAACTTAGGGGACGGAACTTGGAGGAGATGAAGTAAAGGCACAGTGACTGACGGTCGATTCGAAAAGCCAGTGTCCAATTCCATTGCACATCATTCTCTTAAAAGCACATCATTCTCTTAAAAGCACATCATTCGACAGGTAGGTCTCCAACAAGAGCCTTGCAAGAGAAGAGCTGAAATTGCAATCCCGTACGTCATTGAATCTGGTGAAATGCAAGTCCAAAACCCTAAAAAATGCAACTAAGTTACCCACGGTGATGGTGATGGTGAGATTGCTTCACTTGCGGTGATCCAAGTGGAAGAGAAGAGAGCAGAGAGAGAGAGAAGAGTAGAGAAGAGAGAATGTTGAGAAGGAGTGAGCCTGGACATGACTTAGGTGAGTGGATTAACTCACTTGCGTTGAGGGGTGGCCAACCCATGTAAGACTGAGTCATCTCATTTCGTGGTGCAGATGCTGATGCTGATGCTGATGCTGATGCAGAATCCAGATGCAGGAACAGTGGTCGGGACTCGGGACTTAGTCGGCATGAGCCTGTAATTTATGCTCCACTCCACTCCACTCCACTCCACTCATGCTCTGAGCAGTCAGTCTGGAAACCAAATGTATGTATGTCTACGTGTGCTTCATCCAGCTTTTCAACTCTAATCAACCACTACTACCGTACCCTATGGTCAGCTTCGCCACCCCTGGCTTCGTCCAATAATTAATTAATTTCAAATTTTAATGTCCGGCACCTAATAATAGTATATTCACAATTTCAGAAACTTTCTTTTTGAATTACTGTACTTCAAAATTCGACTTAAATGCTTATTTAAATTTTCTACTAAGATATTCACCCTCCACATCTTTCTTGCATTGAATGATAAGATAGATGTGATTACGAGATGTGAATGCTCTCTGCTTTATCCAAGTAGAGTGGAGTTGTGTCCAACAATCCATATGGGAAATGTGAACTTTGAGGTGAAGCACTTAGTTAGTCTTCTTTTTTATAACACGCATAACTTTTGCATATAGTCTTCAAATGACATAAAATTTATTGGAGGTGAAAGATTACTTGATTTATAAACTTTTCTTAGCCTAACAAATTTTCAAAAAAGTTAATCTTCTGTGCACAAATGACCTCCAAAAAACTGTTTTAAACCCATTCTATTTTTTTGAATCCTTACAAGGCTGCAATGATTTGTTCATATCTTTTGCATAAAGAATTATTTTAAAACAAAATCTGTTGGAGCTAGAAGAAGAATCGATTTATCAACTTTTGTTAGCCAAACACAATTCTATAAAAACTTCATCTTCTATGCTCAATTGGACTCCAAAATCTGTGTACAACACATTTGAAAAGCCTCACTTAGACTCTTGCTGCTTCTTAACCCATATTCTTTGTGAACTAATGTATGTGAGTTTGATTACAGAAAGAGCACATTCTCTCCAATGTAACTTGCACTTGCTTCAACTATAAGTAAATGTCTAGTATGAAGTAAAATTTCTTTACAGTTCGGCAATTTTGAAAAATAATTGATATTATATTTGGCAAAAAATACCAATAATTTTTTAAAATTTATTTCATCTATTTTTGGAATTATTTTTTGCCAAAGCTGACCCTTGGATACGGTATATGCACAAACGTCTTTTAAACATTACCAAGACGTGGACACTGGATGCTATGCATTTAAGGTACAAACACCTATAACCGACAACTTAAAGCATTTCAGCATATCAGAGCTTGGATTATCAATAAGGAGATAATTTTCGTTTGTAGGAAAATAAGGTTCATGAAGAATGAGCATTTTTCCATGAATTATCTCCCAATATTGAAACTTGTACAATTTTTCAAAGTGAAAAGTACTTCCGACTCAATAACCGATATGTACAAATGAGGTACATCTGTTCTTTCATAATCTAGGAATTAGAATATATCAGCTATTGGTCACTTGTCGGCTATGGGTGTCTCAACCTTAATTGCGCTCTTGGTTTTCCAATGCAACATCCTTCGTTTCCTCTGATTTTCAGTAAAACGAGATAACAAATAATAATTCCTAAAACTTATCATTTAAAAATTATTTACATAGAGGCACATTGTACGTTAGCCAAAGCTCCATTCTCAATGACGTCATGCTTACATTTGCCCAAATTATCAAAGATTATTTTAATAAATGTGATGATAATACTTCTAAACCAAAAAAAAAAAAAAAAAAATCTAGATTCTAGCACCCAAATCCACAAAATACACACCGCATTTAATATTTTTGCTAAAATTCGGTGTCTTTTATTGAGAAAAACCATGGCTATAGGGTTTTTTTCCCTCTAAAATGTGTAACTAAAAGTCATTTCTCTGTGCTTCAAATTTTGCTCTCCACACTTCATTCACATACAAATTTTCCTCGGAAGGTAATATTCCTACTTTGGAAATTAATTTTCAAGAAGAATGGTTTCCATAGAGTTTGAAATAACAAACATAATTTTCTTAATTTTTCCAAACATGACTTTGACTTTGACTTTGTTTTATTTTCGTGTCAAAATTTTGCACTAGAGAGGTTGAAGGTTATACATAAGTGTGGTGTATATGGTGTCAATTGTGTCTACACCAAATTCAAAAGGTTGCAAAAGGATGTAGCATTATAAAAACAATCGTGAGAAAAACAGAGCTTTACATAATTGCCAATACTCATTTTATTTTTTTGTTCTCTGATGTGTTCTAGAATGAGAACCTACATAGTAAAAACAAAGGTTTATGTCTATCCTTAAAGTAGAATAAGAATTCTTTCAAAGATTAAAATCCATATTTTTTATGTTATACAAATTTATGTTTTTGCTTCATGATAAAAAAAGATTAGAAAATTTTGATTCCTCATGGAATGAAGATTGTTTACTACAAAATATTTTTATGAAAAAACTTTAAGGAAATTATGTTAGTTATCTGTATTAAAAATCTCAAAGGTAGAAGAGAGATGTAGCAAAATTCAAAGTCATCTAACCTATAAAAGAAACCGTTTTTCGCACCATAAATATTTTTTTTCCAACGTCTACGACCAAAAAAAAATTAAATTCTTGGAAAGTTCTTAAAATTCTCTACATCTTCCAAAAAATTCAACAAATGTCATTCTGAATTGACATTATAGGAAGTTTCAAAAATACAAAAATAAATAAAATAAAAATAACCAAAACTATTGTCATATAGAGATTACAAAGAATCAAATGATTTTTCTCATGTGCTCACAGAAAATGCTCCCCCCATTTTCCATAAACCAATTTATTTTTATTTATAAATGTTTGTGCAATATTGCTGTTATTGAAATTGATTATTAACTATTTGTGTAAAGTACAAGTATATATTTTAAGTCATCAAGTGTATCAAGTATTTATGTATTCAAATTATCATTAAATATTTGAATTGTATACATTCTTAAAATCACATATCTACGTGTGTATATATTTAATGGTATCTAAAATTACATATATATGTTTATTTTTTATTTTTTATTTATTCCTTTAAACATGTGGCACAAACTACATGAACAAGTGATGTGTAGCACGTTCATGTAGAGTTTTTTCAAATTCATCATTATTAAATGAAAATTTGCTTGATATTTGAATGAAAGTAGACAAAAATATATCAACAAGGATGAAGATTTTGACAATAAAGGAATGGAGCCGCCTAAGATAAACATGCCCATCATCAATCAACACTTACATACACCACTTATATACATTTGTGTTTTTTTCTTTCTTTACATGAATCAGGAGTGAATTGTAGATGTTCTATTTTGAAGACAATAAAGTGTTCGATAAAGTGTAGCAATAAAGCGCTAGATAATTGTGGTAACAATTGCAGTAGTTCTTTAGTTTAATGTAAATTAGTGAAATCATTCGTAGAATTAATTACAAGTTGAAATTGGGATTGTAAAATGATAACTACAAAAATTAGAGAAAATTGGAGAAAATATAATGAATATTTTCCATGAACTTTTAGTTGTAAGATTGCATTCATTGATGAAAACAAATAATTTGATTGGCAATAAAATCAAATTGCTTTTAAATGATTTATTTAGTTAATTACAAATTAAAAAGTAAGATGGCCTGGATTCATACATTAACTAATAACTGTGAACAAATGATTTTTATGAATAAAAAGTTTAAAGGTGCATTAATGGATTATGAATTCTCATACCTCTCTGTATTTTAAGTGGTCTTCTTGTGGGGCCTAGAGTGAAAAACATATAAAATTGGGTTGAAAATATTAAAATGAAATGATTAAATGGAATTGCCTATGCAGCTGATAATTGAGTTGAAAATCTCAAGTCTCAACTGGCAAAGTTCAACTCAATTGAACTTGGCTTCGTGCGGCCCCGCAGCCCTCCTCCCAATGAACATGATAGTACTTGTAGTAAGTGAAAAATTCAGAATTAGCGTAGCAGTAATTACGAACGATAGGAATGAGAAGGAGAAATCTTGAAAATGGAAGAAACAGAGCCAAACATAACAATGCAATATGACATGTCATGATAGGAAGGCTTAAGGACGGCCCCTGCAAATAAACCACTGGCGATGATAACAGGGACATCCACTCGGAATGGGCCTTATAGTAGTAGGCCAGGTACGATACATCATACCATACGGGGCCCGTCTCTCCCCGGCCCCGGCCCCGCTTCCCGTTGCCCGCGCTAACTTAGCTAAGTTATTTGAATTGCGTTGCGCCACTGCCCAGCTGAGTGCCCTGCCTAAAAGCGCGGGTTCCTGCCCCCGTCTCTCAGCCTCAGGGCTCCCCCCGCCGTCCCTACCCACCCGGCCCAGGCTCACCCCGGGCCGCATGGCCGTCTTCCCCGACGACCGCCGGGCTCTCCCCTCGCTCTCCGCCAGATATCATCCCCAACCTCCGCTCTCCGTGCCCGTATATCACCCATGTCCCACACGGTCATCACACGAGTATCAACTAGATATCATCCTCAATGTGGACTGCCGGGGCTGCTTCTTGGGGAGGGCCAACTTGAGCGTTTCCTCGTCAAATGGCTGGAATGATTCCGTTGCTGATTGTCGTGGGTGAATTCGCGCCTAACTTGGCCAAGGAGAGATACTCACAGCGAGAGTGAGAGCGAGCGAGCGAGAGGGACACACAGAGACAGAGTGAGAGAGAGAGAGACGGTGAGCTCGTGGACTGCGGAGTGAGAGCGAAGAGCACCCTGGAGCCTGCGTGAGAGTGCGCTCCATTAGTTCACTTTTGTGCCATGGTGCTCTGAGAGATTACCGGAGTCGAGTGCAGTTTTTTGGAGTTTACGAGAAGTTCAGTGGCTCGAGGCTCTGGCTGATTGATGCGCAGAGAGGAGTGATTGTTGGAGTGGACGCGTGAGGATGCCGAGCTCGGCTCGCGTGGGGAGTGATGGTGCGGGGGAGGTGGCAATGGCGGGAAGAATCGTGAAGGTGGAGCGGGAGGTTTTGGAGGATGTGATGGCAGTGGTGGATCTAGAAGACGTGGAGGATGAGAAGGCCGTGGTAGGGAAGGTGCGGCGGGCGCCATCGCGAACCTCAACGCGCATCGCAACGCTGGCGTCTCGGCAACCGGTGAAGCAGGAGGTTCAAGAATCGTCGCCTAGCCCGCAGCGCGTGCGGAAGCGGGCGAAGGTAGCTACGAAGGTGACGGTGAAGCAGGAGAAAAAGGTGAAGGTAGTGAAGGTTAAGAACGAGGTGTTGAAGAAGGAGAGGAAGGAGGTTGAGGAGCTTGCAGTTGTGAAGGTTGGTAGCGATGTCGGCCATCAGGGCGAAGATGATCCTGGCGAGGTCGCGGATGACGGGGCTCATGCCGGCACTGGCAAGCACGGGCACCAAGCACATCATAATTACAAGATTTCGCAGCAGCTCGTGGACAGAGCTGGTATGAGCGATGCGGCTCAGGTCAAAGCAACGATTCGAATTTTTAACTTCGTGTACCTTGAATCCATTCAGGTTTGTTCAACTCTGCGGAACCCCTGGCATCATGCATTGTGAACTTGTAATGTGTGTGCTTGGCCTATGGGAGGGCATCTTATAACATAGATGTAACTTACTACAAGGTTTCCTCTTCAGCATCCTCTAGTCATGCATACCATTGGCGTCTTACGTGAGGGAATAGAGCGTGGTCTTCTTGCAGCTTTTCTGTAACATATGAGCATTCTCCATCTCACGAGAGTGGATACAGTAAATGATTGAAGTTCACCTAGTTCAGCAGGAGAGAGGTGATTTAAAATGGTTATGTATATGCACGTTTTCTGAGTAAGAAAAAGTCCTCGGCAGTGATTTTCATGCTTGTCGGCTGGTGCGAAACTCTTTTTGAAGTAGTGATTGGTGTTCCTGCTAATGCTTGCAGCAAGAAAATAAGCGCGCCGTGGAACTTCTTGTCAAGATCGAACAGGCTGGCGGCGGCAAGAGACCTTCTAAACGACCCGATTTGAAAGCCGTTTCAAAGGTATTAAACTAGGGGTTTAGAGCTTGTTAAGGAAGCCCATCCTTAGAAGCTCCTTCCAGTCGATCCCTTCCAATCTATCCCTAGAAGTTCAAAGGGGTTTAGTTGCTTTGTTAATCAAAATTCAAGTCTAGCCGTGTTCCGAGTTCTCAGCTTCATAGCTTCATTGTCAGCTACAATATACGGCGACGATGTTGCCTCACGTGAGAGATCAACGCCACGGCTCTAGAACTGGATATGAGGTTCATTGTCATTATTCTAGGAATTTATCGGAAGGAGCTTCTTCGTCCAGATCGGTCCATTTGAAATGGGAGAGTTGACCTGAGCATGGGTTTTTGACGTGCAGATGTTGGAGCTTAAGGGAACTCTCAATCCCGAGAAATCAATTGGCAATATTCCAGGTCTAGCCCACTACCTGACACGACACCAACTCCTCGAAAGACTCTAAACCATGTCATTGTTACGAAACTCGATTCGTAGCAGCTTTTATCACGTTTGTAGCAGAAAACTTACATCTGTTTTTTTATCATCTGACTATTCAGGTATTGAGGTGGGTCAGCAGTTCCTTTCGAGAGCAGAGATGGTTGTAGTCGGTCTGCACCATCATTGGCTCAATGGGATCGACTATATCGGAGCCTGTAAAGGCAAAGTAAGGCTCTATTTTTTTCTGCCATCAATGAACCCCATGAATCTTAATCTGTTTAATATGTCCATTGAGGATCCAGAACTGAGTAGATAGTGTTGTTTCGTCACCAGGTTCCATACGACCTGCCTATCGCTGTTTCCATTGTCATGTCGGGAGGCTATGAAGATGATGTGGACAATTCCGAGGATATCATTTACACTGGGCAAGGAGGGAATGATCTTCTAAGCACCAGGAAACAAATTAAAGACCAGAAGATGGAGAAGGGCAATTTGGCATTGAAGGTGCGCTTCTGTCATCTTCCTTGCAAGGATGTCGAGTTTTGATATCGTAGGACCTTCTTGCTCCAAGTGACCTAGTTACAGTTAAGCCTGGCACACGACAAGCAGCTAACCTGTAGTTGCTTAGAAGATGAAGGGTGTAATTTGAAATCTTTCTAAAAAATACTCTGGTATGTTGAACCGTTCTGCGTTACACCACGGTAGACCTCATCCTTTTTGCTCTGCGCTAGGTGGCGATTACTCATTCCATTCTACTGATCAGTGAAGCCGAAAATGTTTGTTATACAGAATAGTATGAAATGTAAACAACCTGTTCGTGTCATTCGTGGCCATGATGACAAGAGGAGCTACAGTGGGAAGGTTTACACGTATGATGGACTGTATGAGGTAAATCTTTCGTTCATTGGTCAACAGAGGCATGTGCAGCCATCACGATTTTCACCATTGATATTGAGGTTCTCTCTCATCAGTCCGCCGAGTCTCTCTGTCAACTTCTACACAAATTGTGACAGGAATGGCACGATTAGAAGGCATCGTACCACTTCAAGATTGCATTTTAATGCATTTTCTTCGTTTGTCATATGATTTCGGCGTCTCATGTCCTTGTTACTGTTACCTAGAAACTCGTTGTTTCGTGATGATGTGTAGGTTTGCGATCACTGGGCTGAGAAGGGAATATCTGGTTTCACGGTATTTAAGTACAAGCTCCGTCGATGTGAGGACCAGCCAGTACTCACTACCGAACAGGTTCACTATTCTATTTCGTCAAGTTGAATTCCTGGGCATGATCTTTGCTTACAGGATGATTCTGATAGTTAATATCAAAACTTTTTGGTGTGGTACACCCTCTTTCTAATACATTAGGAATATCTTCATTATTTGTTTAGGCAATTTTAGTCCTTGCAGGGAAGTTGTGTTAATGGTTTATGGTAACTTACGCAGGTTAAATTTGCGAGGGGGAAAGTTGCTCCAAAGACTATTTCGGACCTGCGGGGGTACTAATCTCTAGCTGCCTTCTGTCTCCATGAAAATTTCGACTTTTAGAGCACTTAATGTCGAGTTGGTTATTTATCTATAAATACATACTGAATCTGAAACTGTTTTTGTGCGCAGATTGGTATGTAGCGACATCTCGAACGGGCAGGAGAAACTGCCAGTACCTGCTTCCAACACCGTTGATGACCCTCCAGGACCTCCAACAGGTTTGTGCAAATGGTTGGATGTCACGGAGAGCCTTCACTTCCATGATTGCAGATTCTCTCGGTTCCCGTCTCTCATGTTATTTAGGCATTAGTAGCTTAGTCGTGGTGGTTTAGCGTTCGTAATGTACTGTTCGCTGTCCATACAACATACATAGACCTCAAAGAATTTGACATGACTATTTTCTACCAACACGTCTTATTGTTGGTCATGATGTTGCACGTCTTAATGTTGTCTTGATCACCTGACACGTATGTATTTTACTAGACTACACGTACATCACGAAGAGTATAATATCGAACAACATCCCAAAGCCGGCTCCGCCCAAGGGCTGCAAGTGCAAGGGGAGGTGTGTGGACGAGGAGAACTGTGCTTGTGCTCGCAAGAATGGAACAACCTTTCCTTACGTCTTCAATCATGGCGGCAGGTATGCCTATTGTGTCCATGCACCTTTTCATTTGCAGTAATGTTGGTGAATTGAGACTTGCATGTTCTCTTTCCACTGAGAAATCGTCCTCTAGCTGCGGCATAGTTAAGTTAGCGATTTACTCCACTTTATTGGTGGCTCAAAATTTACTCGAATTTTGGTTTAAAAGTAATGCGAGTGCGCTATTCTAAAATTGTGTGTGGTTGTGATGTTTAGGTTGGTGCAACCAATGGATGTCGTTTACGAGTGTGGCCCAAGCTGTGGTTGTGGCCCTGAGTGTTTGAACAGAACATCGCAACAGGGTCTCCAATTCAGGCTCGAGGTGTGGGTTTTACTTCTTTTGAGTACTGTCATTCTTCAATTACCGTACGTCGATTTATATCTTCAATTACTCTACATTCATAGTTCGTACGTGTTATAATGAATTTACATGCTTGAATGGATTTATTCGAATAACATTGGGTATCCATGTGGTTGGCTTATTCTAAGCTCAGCATGCAATGAATTTGAGTGGTGTAGGTATACAAAACGGTGTCGAAGGGCTGGGCTTGCCGATCATGGGACTTCATTCCAGCTGGAGCACCCATCTGCGAGTATTTTGGTACCCTGAGGAGGAACGATGAAAACCTGGAAAGTATGCTGGATAACCATTATATCTTCGAGCTGGATCTATTTCAAACTATGCGAGGAATGGAAGGTCGCCAGGTAACACAATCATATCTAGCATGGAATATATCTAGTATAGAATGTGTTCCTGTTAGCATTTATCAAATACCTGCGCAGTCTCACGTAGTTCTAAGGTATTTCAACCTCCATGAATGCATTGCAGAAACGAATTGGCGATGTCGTGCCGGAACTCAGCGATGAGGACGACCTAATGCAAGAGGGTCCCTTGTTTGTTCTCGATGCTGGGAAGACGGGAAATGTTTCGAGATTTCTCAATCACAGTTGCGAGCCCAACGTATTCATTCAATGTGTACTGAGCGAGCATAATGATGCCACCCAGCCCCGGATTGTGATGTTTGCGGCTGACAACATTCATCCGTTAGAGGTAAGCTAATATCACTTCCAAATTTTCGCTGCTATATTTCCTTTTAACATTTCAACGTACTTACTTTTATCAATGCTTATAAACTATGTTCTGTGAATGGCAGGAGTTGTGCTACGACTATGGCTATGGCCTGGACAGTGTGGTTGCAGCCGATGGGACAATTAAGCAGATGGCTTGCCATTGCGGAGCCCCGTCCTGTCGTAAGCGAATGTATTAGGTGCTAGTGCGAAACCTTTCGATCGTCACAAACCGAGCTGCAATTTTTTGGTGTCTGTTTCACAGTACAAACATTCATCCGGTAATTATAAATCCTTGTAGTTATAGTACCTAGGCAAAACTGTTTTTCTTGATATCTTCATACTCTGTCTTGTATTGTACATCAAACGTAGTCAAAACATTCTCTGAAACTTGGTCCCCCACTAATTTATGTGCTATTTTTGAATACGACATTAAATATTCTCTTAATATGTATGATTTAAAATTTTACTTGTGGCAATCGATCACATAGGAGTGCAATACAGACATTTTGTTGCATGTGAAACCTTGATTATGACACATGACTTCCTAGGGGCATGAGCGAGGGCTTAGCAAGCCTCTGAGTACTATATTAACTGATGTTATTGATTCTAACATTTCCACAAATGGAAGTGACCGTGCTGATCCCTTCCCTGCAAGCATGTGTTTCCTTACATGAGCAGAAATGAGCACAAATCCTGCATGGACAGAGTAATTTACTTTTAAACCGGAACAATACCAGCGGTGTTTGTATTTCTAAACTGAAATACGATTGTCTCACCAACATATTACGTACATATACATGCTTAGGTTTGGCGCATTTTCCCGAATTAGATCTGCATGTTGTGTGGGTGAGTCATCTTTCTTAACACATTTTCAGATCTTAGTTTTGGAGAGCGTGGCCGGATATGGCCAATTGCTGCTTCTGGGGAACATGTATGCATAGCTAAGGATGCAACACCTTGTTTTAGGGATTTGGCAAGTTGGGAAGTTATAGAGATTCAATATTGATCGATGAAGACGATGGAGACGATGTTGTGTGATCTCTCGCAGTGGACCTTATTGACGTGATCTCCTAGAGTTTGCAGCTATAGGAGGACCAACAAAGTTGTGCATTCCGAATTCGAGTGCACAACTTTGAATCCTACTCTCTGTTGCTGTCCTTTTCGTTGCATATAGCAGAGAACTTTTGCTACTGAGTACTAGAAATTTCTTGCAGTTTTGTCAGGTCTATTAAATTCTGATGGCCGTTGTTATTCTGGTGGTCAGGTTGTGGAGCGGATGACATAGCTACAAGCTTTATTAGTGCAAAATTTTGCAATCCGCGGTGAGAGATGATCAATTTTGATTGCTTTGAGTTCAGCTGGTTGATTTGGCAATTTGCAGAGTGGAGCTGATCGGTTGCGGCCATTGCCTGAGGCAAGTAGGAGCATCAGCGAAGGCAGATTTCTAAATCTTAGCATTGATATAACGATCTTAGCCCTAATTTCTGTGACTTTGCCATTACTTTCTCGATGTTGTTGTAATTCTGTTTATTTGGGTTCTTCCGAACAGAATTCGAAGTGCAGAAGTGCTTTGTTATGTAGAACAGCTTCTGGTTGAAATTGAGTTCACCTTGTGGATTTGTTATTTTGGTGTTTAGGGAGCTAGGGATTGGGATTTCATGGTGCTCTAGCACTTCTGGCAATTCTCGCTTTTTTAGAATTGCATACATTTATTTGGTTGCGTTAAGCAGCTTCTTGTGACAATTGAGTCATGCGTGTGGATTGCCATCCTTGGCTTTGAAGAGCTAGGTTTTAGAATTTATGATTCTCTAGTAGTTGGTATGCGAGTGGAGACCTAATTCTATAGCTTTGAGGAGCCAAGAACAAGATCAAAGGTTTTGAGGTCCAAAAACCCTCTATTGGAAATCATTGCTTATCTTTCAAATTTTTAAGGAATAAGGAAGTACTAGAAGTTGAGACGTCAATGGCAATGTCATGTGCAACTCAGTGGGTGCAGCAACCTTCACTCGATCAATGCTCTAACTCCAATGCAATGCTTCAACTTGATTGGAAAGTTGTCACCAGTTTAGTGTCTCCATCAGAAGCTCAACAATATCTTTATATAAGCCACTTCGCAAGTTTGGAGGTTTTGCTGAAGAAGTCTTGAATTTTTTGACGTTCTTTTGTTGAAAAGGTTATTGAAATATGTTTTATGTGCAAAATGTTTTTGATGTATAAAAATGGCTTGGACATATGTTTTGACACTTTTGACATCTTATTATTTTGGGTTTTGCGGCTTACGATCATGTTCTATGTTTTATATTGAAACCGGCAAATTGCTTAGCATGTAGAGTATACTTACGCGAAACAATGTAAAGATCATTGTAAGCGAGTATTTGCAAAGAAGAGGTGATGGCGGATCTAGTGATGTATCTACTTTCCATGACTGTGAAGTAGAACCTCAAAGTGAAGACATCAAAATAACTTTTGATCAGTGGAGAAGAACAATGATCAAATAAGAACAATGATACGTCATTCATTATTGTAAAGCACAACCTGTGAAGAGTTTGTAAAATAAACTATCTACCGGTATATAATCAAATCTATAACTAAGTATATCTAATTAATTCTAAACCTTAAACATTAGGTTTTTTTTTTTTCTTGATTGTTGCCGCATCTTCATGTATGTATATATTGTACCACATAATCTTCCACATCAACTGCAAGAAATTCACTAGTTACAATGTTGTCAAATTGTATTGTAGGATCTGAAATGTTATCTTCTCCAATGTTTTCCTCAACATCTAGAGTCGCTTTGAAGAATGGAGATTCAACATTTCTCATCGAAGCCTTGAGCTAAAATTCATGTATGAATGCCTTGTCTATCCCACACTTATTCTAGCCCTTGATAATCATGTCTTGCATGTTCTTGACTTGTGCCCATGCATTGTGAAGTCACTCATAAATTAGTGGCTTCGAATTGCTCATCCTCAAGTCTACATCTCCTTCTCTGCCACCCTCAATTTAAGTTCTAGCTTGTAATGTAGTCCATTTGTTATATGCAGCTTAAAAGGCATGTCTCAAAGGTGTCTCGAGAATCACATGAGCAGACTTCAACTTTGAGGTACATTTGGCTGGAACAAATAGAACTACGACATCGGCATGCTCACTCTTGATCCAATCTAAAAATTTAAAACTCTTATGCACTGACCATGAGTCTATTAACCAAACAAGTTTATGATTCTTTGGCAGATTGTACAAGTTGATCGTAGAGGCTAAGTAAGGTTAAAGAACCTTCTCTAGAAATTGCTTTGAAGTCCGCAATGTGCTCCAAAGATTAGCTAGAAAGATAAGATGCCAACCATCTTCTGAACACCTTGTTTTTGCTTTAGTGTACTTTGGCAAACATCGATTAATAGTACCTGTAAATATTAGTTGAGGAGGTAGAAGCTCTCTTGATGCATTGGAATAAACAACCCATGTTATTTGTCTCTTGTCCTCTAAATCTAGGATTTTGACATCCCATGTTCTTCCTCCTGCTCAAGGTAATCTTTTATCAGTGCGCTCCTCTAGAGTGCGATGGCCTGATTGAATACTGACTGTACTCCCTGGATGAATGGAGAACGAAACTGCAACAGTGAAGCCAAAGCCCTAAAACTCACCCATTTTCCAATTTTTTTGTTTTATATCTTCTGAATAATTTAATTAATTGATTTTATAATATAAAAATTTAAAAATAAACTTTTTGAATTTTTTTTATTACATTCATGATTTAAAAAAAATAAAAAATTGATTTGATTAATTGGATCAAGTGAATATTCTTTGAAAAATGAATTTGTATAAATGGTTTTTTGTATCTTAATTTTTTTGATTTTGATAATTTTGAGTCTAATTTATTTTAAGCATTATCCGGATGAATATAAGAGCTATTAAATCCAAAATTCATTGAGATCAACCCTAGCTACCCCGCAATTGTTGTTTTGAGATAACCCGAAGACGTAACGGGCATCGGGTCCTACCGGACCCGTTGCTCGTAGTCAAACCCTCTTCCTCCGCTCGATGGGTTTGCTTAAATATTTTTGTGAGTAATAGATAATTTATTTTCTTAAATTTCTACTCAAAAGAGCAGTTACTGAAACTAAAACTATATTTTTCATTCATCCCGACAATTGTTTTTCATCCCCTCCAAGATTTTCGGCCTAACATTCTCTTTTTGCTGGTCTACACTATGACCCGTTCTGCCTACATACGTACTTTGACACCCTGTAGCGCGCACTGGGAAAAGCTGTCCTACTCATGGTACTAAATGAATACCGGCTTGGTCTAAGTTTATCACCAAGCATGGAAGAACGTTGTACACTTTCTCAAGGTATGCTATTCTGCAATCCATATTCAATCCTTGTTCCATCTAATCAGTAGGAACTTTGCTTGCAGCTATAGTTTCTTTATAGAATGTTCAATTCATATAGAATTTAACAAAAACAATTGTCCATCTCATTGACACAAAGAAGCCTACATGAGTGTCATCTATTAATTCATGTGCACAACTTCAATTATGCCTCTCAAGATTGGTTGGACAATGCTAAGCAGAAAGGTGTGACATCCTTCCCTCAATTTTTCAAATTTAGACACCAATCAATCCCTCACATAAGGGTGATTCTCTATGACATGATGATTTTGCTTTTGATGTTTTACATGATGTCCTACCTCTGATGTTTCTTTGAAAATAGGTTTTAGATCACCTTTGTCATCAAACCAATTCTATATACTTGCTCTACTTAGCTTTTCATAAGAACTTGGAGCATGCCAGGAGTTTTGAATGCTAGTTTTCAAGTAATTGACAACATCAATGTTTCTTCCATTCCTTTTCACAGCCCTCTCAATAGAAAGGAAGAGCTCTATTGTGAACCATTTATTGTATGGTTATCTTATCCTTTTGTGTTGATTGCCTCCTCTATGTTCTTTATTACCGTCCTTTTCTTTCTTGATTTGTTGAAGTTGAAGTAGAATTAAAGACTTCCTAACACGACCTATTGGACAATTTTGTGGGCTCTCTCTTTCTAAGATTCTGCCTCATTCAAAACCGCAATTACTTTTGCATGAATTACTTCTCTCTCTTCTCAATATGATTGTTTTGAATATAGAAGTTTGCATTGTTTCCTTCTTTTCACTCTGAAATGCCATTGTAATCTAGGAAACCTCTGACTATCATACTATTCCACACATATAAACTTGTGCACTAAATTTTTGCGCCGAAGTTGTTCATACATACAAAACTCCATTCTCAAACTATTAATTATTTCATAAAAACATACAATCTAGAAAAATCACAATATTTTGAACTTAAAGCCTTAAGAAGAGCAATAAATTTAAGAGAATCAATAAACTACAATGTTGATGCTAAATTTTCCATTAATACCGTTCATAGGTGTCAAATAATGATTAAAATATTGTTGTAATTGTAGAATGACTTTGCAATAATTAAAATGATTATTTGGCACATGAGTGCCAAATTGACCATGTAGGTACGGTACTCTAACATGGTCTTTGACAACTGATTGCAAACAACTGATTGACAACAAGAATCACGGGCTCAACTATCGGGGAGATTTTGGACTCAACCCAGCTAATATCCTCTCTTCTCTTAACTCATTCGGTTAAGGGAGATGATACCTGGATGATAATTTGACAATATCTTGGTGATACTTGTCTGATACTCATGTAATACATGGATGATTTTTAGTTTTTTGAGTTGGAAATTTGCCTAAGACATTCAAGTTCAACTGGGTGAACCTCAATTCTTGTCGGCTGATCTCTAACTAGCTGCCGGTTCTCCGTGTGCTTTGCACAGGCTGAGAGGTGGCCCGAGGCAAATTAAGGGCAAGGGCCTGTGCCGTAGGGTCATCTCCAAGCTTGTGAGCTCCACAGGGACTCACCTGACATAATGTTCAATACTGCCTGTGACTTGATCATGGATTTTCAGATATGTGATTAATATTTTGCATTGGTAGAACAAGTCTTGTATTGTTGTTTCCTTGAATGCATAGTAGTGTTTCTTTTCTCTTAGACTCTTCATCGCAGAGAATAAAATGGGTTCCAAAAAAATTTTAGTGATGAAATATAGAAACCCTCAAAGCCTAAAAATGCAAATCCATTGAACGACCTTTAGAAAGAGGTAAGTCCACAACTTCTCACATTTTCAATACTATTTTTTTGGTGGTTAAACCACAAAATGGTTATTATATGTAATGAGCACTAAGGTGTATAGTAATAGATTGTGTTACATGGATTAATTAATTAATTTCGTCCTACCTGGACCCCTTTAGGGTGCCACATGGACCCTTTTAAGGATGCCACGTGTCATAATGTAGAATGTCGTCCTCATCTTCATTATGGAGGTCAAACTTGCCATTAGGTGTGCCAGCCCACGCATCTTACATTTCGTCTTCAGAATCCATAATTCACAACCCCGACAGAGAAACAATCCCTCAACCTACCAGATTGGAAGAGAGAGATAGACCAAGATTGAAACACCTGGAGCATCTAAGCAACAAAGAGTAGGAAACGTTTATGAGCAATTTCTCATGCCGGCAAAGGCTTTTGGATCAACACATCATTCCAACATCTCGAATTGTTCATAGTGAGGGTACCCTAATCTACAGCCTCAACAGATAGAAGAGCTGACAGTACATTAAGATGCTGCCACTACATCCAGAGAACAGAACAAAAAGCAAATTTCAAGTTCTCTATGAGCCTTTCTGGGTCAGCGTGAAGTAAACTAGCCTTCAAATTCCTGAATTACAGAAGAACTTCAAGGTTGAAAAATATCTGTACCTTAGTCGCCTCTAAGCAATGTGCATTCATGTGATCATTATCTGAAGTGTGCAGGCAATGCTAAGATATCAGAAATGCGCAACTCATGAAAACAACGCAATGATTCCCGCTGAACCAGCATTTTGCAATCTTCGCCATTTCAACAGAAATGGTAGTTGAGTATCATACCACCTCACACTTGCTTGAATGCGAGCACCGATATACAGAAAACAATGTGCACTAAAAATAATTAAGATGAGAATTACCATAACCTCCTCCTTGAGCTGATCCGTAGCAAAAATTGGTTGGCTCTTGAACTGCAAATTCAGTGAGTGGCATCGTACGAGTGATCTTCTAGCGCCTTGGCTCTGAATCCGAAAAAGCCTTCAATCTTGCCCAAAATGCCAGGTGCAGGCTCACTGGAATGAGCAGCCGGTGCGTCGGTGAGAGTTCCCGTGGTCGTTGTGGTGGGTGACTTCGCAGACTGCGTATCCTCCACTCTGCAAATTGTACTCACCACATCCTACGAAAACCACCACCTAACCCTAATCACCCACCAGCCCTAAAGCTCAACCACAGCCCTGATTGCACACACATCTCACCTCAATGGATCAATTGACAGAATTCCCAAAACGCTCCCCCAACACACTGCCACCAACCTCTCAACCCTACAGACAATTCAATCCTGCCAACGCTCCTGTTACCAGTGATGGACAAATTTGCAGCGCCATCACCGAGGGACATGAAGTTGCTTGCCTGCTTCAGAACAGTGACCTGCTCGTCAAACACACTAGTTTTTCCACTCTTCGTAGTTTTTACACATCAATTGCCGCTTGAACTTTCTAGAACCAGCTTTTGCAACGATTACGTCCATGGGTGGGTTGACTTCAATAAGAAGCTCCTGCTGCTCGCTGCTCATCCAGCTCCGAAATGCTCCGATTTCCTCCTCCAAAAGGCCATCAGTTGCAGATTCACGATTCAAAAACCTCCTTGAGTTTTTGAAACAATCAACGTTAGGGTCTGAAGCTCCGACGACACGGGTGGACCTCATGAGTTCCCGAGTTGTTATTGAGAGAAAGAAAACCCTAACAAGACACCTACGACCGCCTCGCCCCGTCAGCGCCCACCTGGACCCCCATCAGTGCCCATCTGGACCCGTCAGCGCCCCGTCCACACATAAACTAATTAATTGAGTGGCAGGCAATTTGCAGCGCATAGTTATTCTTTAGGAAGAACTAGTTTTAAAAATATTTTTGAAAATTTTATTTTTAAGGTTGATAGAGATATATCATCTTTTTAAATTCCAAAATTTTTCGAAAGTATTTTTGAAAATGCAAACTTCTTCACACAATATTTATAATTTTACATGATTTTATTCAAATTTTTGAATGTCTTAGAATTCTAGTAAGTCCACTATTATGGAGGCACATACATTTTGAATAGAATCAGTATTGATGGTAAAGGATTTTACCAGAAGAAGATCATCCAAGACCCCCGGATATAGGTAGCTTTACTTCATTTGAATTGAAAAAATATCAAAAACTACAACCAAACGGCCCAGTTATAGGACTTGAATCATTTGAAAAAAGTTATAAAAAATTTAGTGAAGTTAATATTCATTAGGAGAAAACTGTGGTCACAAAAGGGCCTTTGACATTCCCACGTGCAAAAAAATTTGACCTCAAACCCTGCACTTGTGATGGTGGCACCAATGGTGCCATCTAGCTGACAGCAATGAATTTTTGTGGGTCTAGCAAGGGGTCCAGCCAATCGCTCCTGCCAGTTCTGCCATTCTTGCCAGGACTGTAGCGATTGTTGCTGTCAGCGGGCATCGACATGGACCAATGGGGTTTTATGGGGAGGAGTGTGTGGGCAAAGGTTCACCTACCACGCGTTGTCTTAGAGGTCCTCTTTGAGACCCCATATTTCTCCTAATGGCTCACGACCTAATGCTCATACAATAACTTTTCCCTCACTCCCCTTCATTTATACTAAAATTCTAATATGTAAGGCTAGGGGGCTCTATCTAATTAAACTCCTCAAGCTATACCTCCTATTCCACTCTCCCCCTCTCATGAAGTTGCCATGTTCTCTATGTTGATTTTCGGTGGCAATTGAATTGGCATGAAAGGAAGTCAGTGAATTCCTATATCTATCCCTCCCTCCATCTACACTTTAGACATGACCATGCTAAAAGGGTTGCCCTTGTTGTGACCCCTCACATTGTGTCTCTTGGACAATATCTTCATTATTTACAAAATCTCCCTTCCTCCCCACCCGTGGCCCCCCTTTTTGCACTAATTCCTCAATTGCTTTCTCTAATCACCTAAAATTCTTTCTTGCTTTGCCCCTAAATCAAACTTGTTTGATCACAAAAATGACCTCCTCTACATGCACATTTGCCCTTAACCTCCAAATGCCTGAGCCTATGACCACGGAAATAGACTTTGACTTTAGATGCTCTATTTTGCTACTATAAATAATGTAAAATATGAATTTTTAAGTTTTCTTAGTTAGATACACATGTTATCTACAAGCAATAATTTTATCAAAATTAATGGTTTCATTATATAATTACTATAAATTTTCAAATAAAAACAAACAAAGAAACTTCATATCAAATATAGGTTATACTAAAAAATTACAAAATATTTACCATAGATGTATATGACAACCAAAAACCTTATATTAGTTACCGTGCTCAAAAATTATGTTTTAATTCAAAAATATGATGAAAAAACCTAAAACCGTGGAAAATCAAGAAGTAGCCACGGTTATACCCCTTCATCTTATACGAGCTATAAATCACTCAATTTTAGGAATGTTTTATAATTTTAACTTGGACTGGAAAATAAATTTGTTAAGCTACATTTCATTAGTTTACCTCAAATGCAAAAAAGATCATCCCAATAGTCAAAATTGCGTTTTAGTTGTCTGTTTTAAGGAATTTTTGAATACACACACGGTATTGATGTTTTGGACTTTAGAGAGGCACCAAAATTCATGAAATTATTATTTTGAGAATTAATTAATGAGGATAGATAAATCTCTCTCAACTTAGCACATGAAAAAAAAAATGGATGAAAAATTGTCATTTGGATGATAGTTACGGAACTTGGAAAAATGAGAACAACCAGTTTTTGGTCGTTTAGGCGTTTAGGGGTTAAAGGGCTCTAATTAAGAGTAAACCGTCGCCTAAAACCATTTACTTGGATGTACAAAATAAATCATCTTTATTGTAAATTAGCCTCCAATGTGGGTAATTTTTTGAATCCACAAAGAACTCATTATACTCTACTTCCACACTTCATTACACTATTTTCCATTCAATGCCCATCCCTAATCCACCCTAGAGAGACTCTAAAAGCGACTAGGGCGCCATACAACACCATGATAGGCGCTTCTAGAGATCCAGTAAGTCACTATTTGGTCTGCTGCCCTTAACAGTATAGGTCAAAAATATGACCTGCTCACAAATTGATCCGACTACCTTAGTAGGGTAAGTGAAGGCAAAATTGTGTTAAATGGAATGCGTACCTAAGCAATTCATTGGTATTTCATAATCTCTATGATGGGTGGGCTTTCACCACCATGCTATGAGGATGTAGCCAGTGGTAATTTTTCAAAAGGTCCTTAACATGTCTAAGGACATGTTCATGAATAAAAAAACATTTTTAGTGGACGGGTTTTTAGAAAATGAACCAACTTTTGGACGTGTCAAATTCAGTTTGGACGGTTTTGAATATATATATATATATATATTTGAGATAATTTTTTCCAAAAAAACAAATGGTACAATTATCAATTACATTATGTCATATATGACATGTGCATATAAGCATAATAAAATCAAACCACTGGTACTTATTCAAAATTTTGTAGTCTACTAGCAACTTAGGCAGAAAATAATTTATCAAAAATTTGCCACAATTTTCTTGAATTTTTTTGACTTTGTTTGCCGAAAAATATTAAATTGTGGTATTTTCCATAATTACATGAATTCAAGCAGCATGTGGCAAAATCCACAATGCGAAATCCACTTTGGTTTTCTATAATATCTCTTTCAGAATTGACATAAGTCACAAAGTCTCTAACCTACATACAAAAAACCGCTGACACACAACAATATGTGTTCTTAAGGTTACTATAGCATGCAATTAGGCTAAAGTTAAAGGTAGAAAAAGCCACCATTCCTCATGAATGATACCCTAAATTCAAAATTGTCCAACTTTGAAATAGTGTTTTTTGAATTGCCTAACCACTTTTTGCACTTTAATTAACTATTCGGCAAAATGGCGGCTAAGCTGCTAGTAGCCTACTGTATCAAACTTCTAGTACTCAATTCACCTGTACACATTGATTCATTCACTACAAAATTTGGGACCTTTTTAACACAATGTCAAAGATTATAATTGAAGGTAAACTTAGCAATTGAATAAAAATTAGTTTATATAAACATGTTCAATTTTGTTTCTTTAATTGCTACTTACCTTGAAGTGGATGACATCTTTTATCCTTCATGTATCCTAGCTCCGGAGCTATTTTTAAGTTTTTTTAAACTTTGGTTTTAAAAAAAATAAAATTTCAAACATTGCTTAAGATTTATTTATACCTTTTTGTGGGATGGGTATTTTCAATTTTCAACCGGTTTTGGGACCGGTTGATTTTTTTTAAACTTTTCTATGGACAGGTTGGTATTGAAATTACCAATTTTGGGATGGGTTACAATTTTTTTTACCTTTCAATTCAAGGTATTTGGACGCGGACGGGCTAAAACTTTGTGAAAGATCAGCCGTGGATGTAGGAACCAAATCCATAGGCTGCCGCAGGCACTTCCGGGCTGGCTGCTAGTTTCAGGAGATATGAATGAGGCTGCGAGAGGAGAGCCGGGGCAGTTGGGGGCACTGAGGGAGGAAAAGGACGACCGCCAATGCAGGTCAAATGCAAGACGGCAGCGCCAAGGATCAAGCACAGGCGCCTGAAGGAGCCGGAAAGAGAAACAAAGAGCAGGGGCCGGGGCCGGGGCCGGGGCAGGGGCAGGGGCCCCGGAAGCGGCAGAAAAACCGAAGGAAGGAAGGCGGTCAAAGGGGACCAAAGGAGGAGCATTGAAGCGATGATCATATTATAAGTTAGTGCGGATCGGAGAACAAGTATTGTGCAACGGAAGGGAAGGGAAGGGAAGGGAAGGGTAGGGAGCTGGGCAGCTTGGTGAAGGTGCTCACTACTCACTGCTGAGGGAGGGAGGGAGGGAGAGCGGGGCTGCTAATTGCTTCCTTCCTTGCTTGCTTGCATGCATGCTGCCTGGCTGCCTGGCGGGCTCTCTCTCTCTCTCTCTCGCGCGCTCATTCATTCGTTCATTCATCATTTTCTCGTTTCGGTTTCCCCCATACGTGCGCGGACTCCCATTTTATATATTTCGATCCTTGCTCCTGGGACCTGGACGTAGTGTAGTGAGGCCCGGCGGAATGCTTGGGCGCGGGCGCAGGCGCAGGCGCAGGCGCGGGCACCGCACTCCCGGTGGCTGCCGCGCATAGCATAGCATAGCTGAGCTGAGCTGTGGGTGCCCGTCCCGTCGTCGAGACTGCGATTGACTGACTGAGCTGGCCTTTGCGCCTTGGGACCCTGGACGCCCACGTCGTACGTCGCCGTCGTCGTCGATCTCCTCATGGAGCTGGAGTAGTGAGCGCGCGAGCGAGCGACTGACTGACAGTCTGCGTGGCCACCTCGACGCCAGGTGCGGTTTTGTGGCGCGCCCCTCCAAGGATGGGCAATCAGATGGGGTGCTTGTGGGGTGGTGAGACGCGCAGCAAGAGGCGCAACAAGAAGGGCACGGTGGCGGGCGGCCTGCGCAAGCGCGGCGACTGGGAGAATGGCGTCATCGAGCAGCAGGCGTTGGCCATGGCGTTGCAGCAGCAGCACAAGGCGCAGCTGCGTTTCGAGCGCAATTTGGCCACCCGCGACCCGTCGATTGCATCTGTCACGCCGCCTCGCAAGAGCTACCACGGCCGGACCAATGGCGACGTTAACGTTATGCCGCCCCGCAAGAGTTATCACGGCAGGACCAATGGGGAGGGCAAGGCCGCGGAGTTCAAGCGCAGTAACAGTAGTCGGTTTCGTCATATCGACGACTTACTCGTCGATCCTCGCCAGCTTCTCAATGGCTCCCAGGTCTTCTTCCTTGCATCCCTCCTCTTTTTCAATGTCTCAGTTGTTCCGGCCTCATTCGTAGGCAATTCTATTGTTCACTCTCCTCCTTCAATGCAGCTGTCTGTCGGCATTCGCCGGTTGAGTTGAGATGGTTCTTGGATCTCGCTATCATGTAAGCCTACATTGCGTGAATCAGTGAGAATTATCGCATCTGTGCTGGAATTACGTTGTCGGACAACCGTCAGGCCATAGCTGCCAACGTTAAAACGCTATCTGGGTCTCAATTCTGCTGTCTGCACCGCAGTTCGTATATGACTTTCGGGGTGCTTCTGTTCTTTTACGTCCTACTCCCAGCGCTTCTCGTTGTGTCGTGTTATCTCAAGTCATTCTACCATCTGAATGGGACGAATTCAGCAGTCGTAGCGTGTATTAGTTTTGATGGGGTGGCGAGCATGGGTTGATCCGCAATGTAGAGCTCTTCTCACACGTTTGCAAGTTGCGGCTAAGCTTACGGTTCTAGGTCTGTGGGTGCAGGATGGATTTGTGAAAGCAAGTATTGAGACGAAGCACTTTGTGTTAGTGCATGGAGGGGGCCTTGGAGCGTGGTGCTGGTACAAGTCAATCGCATTACTTGAGGAAGCTGGATTGGTGGCCACAGCAATTGATTTGAAGGGGTCGGGGATTGACTCGACGGATCCAAATCAGATCAATAGCATGGCAGTCTATGTTAAGCCCCTGCTGGACTTTTTAGAGCACTTGGGATCCGATGACAAGGTAGGATCTCGACGTTGAGAGCTTGACCGCGAGAATTTATATAACCAATCACGGTAGTTAGTTTCTACCTGTAGAGATTGTCACAAGGGACAGGGTTTTTATTCGTTGAGTTCGTAATGCACGTCGTTCATGCTGCCGTGTTTAGTGCTGCTTCCCAAAATCGATGTGTAGAGCCCTGACGCTTCATCGTGGTCCTAACAATACAGGTAATTCTAGTTGCGCATAACATTGGGGGAGCTTGTATATCGTATGCGATGGAGTGCTTTCCTAGCAAAGTATCCAAAGCTATCTTTGTTGCTGCTGCTATGATTCATGATGGCCAACGGGCATTCGATGTGTTTGTGCGGCAGGTATCTTCATATGACCGTTTCCGGATGTTTAATCCGCTCCACGACGTGCATAACATGATACTTGTTTCGTAACATCCGTACTTATCAGTTTCATTACTACGTATACTTGTGTAAGCGACAACTAGCTCTAACTAAATGTGAGATGTGTGCAGGAGAAGTCGGAAGATGATTTGATGCCCAAGGCACAGAAGTTCTTATACAGGAATGGCACCTCGAGTGCACCTACAGCCGTGGAACTGGACAGAGCTTTAGTTAGAGATTTGTTCTTCAATGTTAGCCCGGCTAAGGTATTTTTCAGACTTGATTTCACTCCTTTTTATGTGTCGTTTATTTATTTATTTTATTTTTTAATCTACATTGTTGGAGGTTAAAATCGTAGAATTTGTTCTTAAGAGGAAAGGCTTCCGAGTCTCGATCAAGATGTTGATTTTAACCCTTTTTCCAGCAGTTTTCTGTGTAATTCAGGATGATCTTTTGGAGATTGTTGTTGAATTGGCTCTTAGATGTATCAATAAGAATGATGTAAGTGAGGGAACTTTCTACAACTAATGTGGATGTCGTGCAGGATGTAGCCTTAGCAATGGTGTCTATGAGGCCCATTCCTTTCTCACCAGCTATGGAAAAGATCGCTTTGACTTCTGAAAATTACGGAAGCGTGCGGCGATTTTATGTCGAAACAGCACAGGACCAAGCCTTACCACTAGAACTGCAACGAAACATCATCGATCAGAACCCCCCAGAACAGGTGTTTACGGTCAAAGGCAGTGACCATTCTCCTTTCTTTTCCAAGCCTCAGTCTTTACATAAAATCTTAATTGAAATCGCGATGATTGCTGCAAAGAAAGAAGTGCTCAATTGTAATACCGATGATAGTACATTGCAAGAAATGCACAAGGATCATGAAGATACAACAATGCCTCATGTGCAAGCACAAGCGAGTGAAGTTCGATTGTCATCATGATTATTTGCTTTGAGAAATCATCATACCTTGTACGTGCATGAAGTATAGAATTGCAACTAGGCGTTGCGCAAACAACTAGCACTGATTATGAAAGTTTATTTCAGAATAGATCAGACTGTGCAGATCATGTAGTCTTAAATGAGAAAATTAAGAAGATCAGTTTCTCTGGTCAGTAGGGCCAGTGTGAATCAAGAGCTCATTGGGAGTTAATCAGCATGAATTAGTTAAGGAGGTGTTGGGGCTACTACTTATCCCACTGAGATCTAGATAGCACACTATCTTTAACGAGAAAAGTTCTATAAACTTCTCTCGGCGGACTACAATTTTTTTGAGGTGAAGAGTGCGGTTCGCAGCAAACCAGTGAGACTGCTCAAGTGAGACCATCATAATCTGCTCCTGTGAGTCTTGTGGCCAGCTGATTTGTTGCTGGGGCACTATTATGCATTGACTCAGGACTATTTGTACTAATGGTGTGTAAGGGACGGTATACTGAATTTTTTCATTATAAAAGTCTCAATCATGACACAAATTTATCAATTTGCACATTTCTGGGTCTCACGTTTCAATATTGTGATTGTGTGTATGCGTGCGCAATATTTATAGCCCTGTAACAGCGAAATTTTCAAAGCGTGGCTCCTAAATTGTTAAGATGCACAACAGTGTTCACACACCTATAAGCTACACCAAACTTACCGTTCTGAGCTTGGAAACCTGTTGGTGTTGGTCATGACGTCGTGACGTTGCCACAGGAAGGTACATTCTGATATTCCATGTTGCACGCCAAGTTTTTGGGAGGCAACGGATTCGAAGGTGTCCATGAAAACGTAATTAGAATTTCCTCAAAGCAATCTCATTGTTATGCCCTACATGCGGGAGTCAAGATCTCATTCATAATCCTTGGAAGTGGACAATCCCAGGCTGCAGGAGTGAGTACATGTAGGAATCGCAGATCCTCGTGGATAAATCCCTGACAGTTCCATGATGGTGGCCTGAATGTGGGAATTGGAATCCTCAATGCCAAATGGGCATTGGGTTGGTTCACACCAGCCTTTATTTTGCGAAATTATGGAGGGGAAGCGAACCGCACCCGAAGCCACGACCTGGAAGCCTCTGTGGCTTTTTTGACTTCGTTTCCGCCATTTTATGTGGTCCTGGCAAATACAGGACCTGCAAATGTGGCACCCGGATAATTTTTTGTTAATCTCTAAGTGGCAAATGTTTTTTTTTTTTTTTTTTTTTACTGTAACAGTGTTTGCGACTTCGGGTTAACATACACTTCTGTTCTGGCACCTTAAGTGGGATTCCCGGTTACATTTTGGCGACATTACAAAACAAAGACAGTATTTGCACAAAACACATTCAATAAAATTCAAAAGAAATGCACATGCACATGAACATAAACTCAAGAGAAATGCACTAGACGGGGGAATTGAACCCCTGAACTGCCCACTGCAGCGTCTAATCCCACCCACCCCAACCCAGTCAGTATCAATCGACACAATCATGAGAAAGACTCATGTAAACCACAAGCATAAACTTGCAGATGTTATGGAGACAAAAGAGCTCACAATTCAACCCATGTTCTCACAATGCCTCGCCTTAGCTTCCCTCCTGTGATCAAAGGCAACATTGTAAGGGAAGGATTCAAGAGAGTACGAGCTTTGTGAGAACATCCTGATGCATGTGTCCGAATTGCCTTGAAGCTGGTTTCTCACCTTGTTCTTGACAAAAGATAAGGTCGAAAATGTTCTCTCGTCCTCATAGGATCCCAAAACGGCTACCACTGCAATCTGAGCAAGCTTAATGTACTCTGAAATCTTGTTAAGGAGCAAAGCATTGCATCTTGTGACAGTGTTTCTGCCACAGTTTCTGCCACAATTTTGTCACAGCGTTAATGTCATGAGGCAACTCCATGGCCTTCTTGGCATGTGACCGCATGGTCAATTTGAACAAGACCTACTGCATGCTCAGCAGTTGTGGATCTAAGGGAGCTCTAATCTTCCATGACTGCAAGGCATTCCCATCCGTGCTTACATATCTCATTTGATAGAACCAGCCCTTGATCACCTCCAGATGAGTCACGAACAATTCGTCACAATTATCCTGCAGCCAGTATTGGGGAAACACAATGCCAAATGCTTCCATAAGATTGCAGTGAGGGAACCGTCTGTCCTGTTGGAAAACGAGCATTTCCGCTGCAGCTGCACATTGCCCCTTAACGGAGCTTACAATTGACTGTAAATCCTCTTGAGACATAGACTGCTGCTGTCCAAATACTTGGTCCACCACATATGCAGGGTAGGTGTGACCGTGAATTCTGAAGCCAAGGCTTTCGGCCCCGTTTTTCAGATCCGTCACCCACTCATGTGTAATGGTGTGAGAGTGGTCAGTCACAACATGATGAAACAACTGGAAGTGCATCGACTGGAAAGACGAGGATGAGTCAAGGTACATTTTGTATATATCACCTTGGTAGATCTTAACAGAGGCTATGAAGTCATTGATAAACACATTTTGAGATTGAGCAAACTTAATCAATGAGTTTATGGACTCCAACAAAAGGTAAGATGCAAGGCAAGGAAAACAGAGTAGTCACATCAAGGAGGGCAAGATTTTTTTTGGCCGTACTTTCCTTGGGTGCATCTTCGGCAAACTTGACAATCAATGTCTTGTATTCACCACAAATACGTTTCAGGGGCTCAAAGAGAGAGATCCATCTGGTCTGAACGTGTCTGAGAATTTTGAGCCCCTCTGTCTCCACTACTTTGGCAAGTTTCATGAACTCAAGATGTCGCTTAGGGGAAGCGAAGAAATGCCCGTACAAGCTTTTACACAAGCTTTTACACTTCTGAACAAAGGGTAGGCCTGACAATGCCTTCACTGCCAAGTTAGTGCGATGTGCAAAATCATGCACACCAACCACGTATGGGGCGTGATCAGCAGTCAACCTCTAGATTACACCAGACCAAGAGCCCTGAAAAATAGCAGCCCCATCTGCTCCGAAGCAGATGAGCTTCTCAGCAAGCTCGTCATCATCCAAGCCCCCATGGAACTAAAGCTGAGTAACTATCATCTCGGTGAGGTTTTCAGCATTGGCATCACAATCAACACGACGAATACAGATCATGTGGGATTCACGAACGAAATTCACAGAGTAATAGACATGGACTAACAGCCATTGTGTGTTATCTACGGAAGTCACCTCATCCGCCGAAGCAGAAATGAACGGAGCCTCTACAATTCCACGCTTCAAGCGGTCAGCACAGACCCTCGGCATGGCAATAGCAAACTCCCACCCAGCAAGCTGATCCAATGTTTTTTGGGCAACTCCGAGACCATCAGCAGAGTCAACAAGTCACCCATAGCCTGGTAATCTACCATTGGCTGACCTTGCTGCAGGACATGCAAGCAGCAACGCATCTGCACAATCTTCCTCCTCCGTTCCTTGGTCACACCAGCCAACACTTGTGTAATCACCATCTCCCACTTTTGGCGAAGAAAATTCTTTCATTCTCACGTGCCGGTTCATGCCAAGGTAGAAGTATTCTCCGTGCCTCACCTTGCCCATATCCACCATCGCCTTTCTCCTACCGGCATGTTAGTACAAACTGTTGATTTTTGGAACTAACAGCTTTTCTCGCGCCTCGACGTCGAAGCAAACCTTGCAGCGCACCTGTGTGATAGACCCATCGACGCCAACAACCGCCTCTGCCCACGGTAACTCCGCCGCCCCAGTGTCTTGGAAATGGCGTCTTGAGTCATAATTCTTCTTCTGTTTCTTCAATTCAGCCTTCTCTTTGGCAGTAACTTCTTCCACCACGATACACTCTGGAAGTCGCTTGATTGGAGTTGACAACGCCTCGACAACTGTATAGTCCAATTCTCCACCAACCTCCGTCACTCACAAATTTGATTCGAGTTTCACCTGCGAAGCCAATTTCTCAGCGAGCCCAATTTCAGGAGCCTCAAAAGACCCATCAAAACCCTCATTCGCAGACCCCTTCAAACGGCCCTTGTAGAAGAATCTATGTATGGATGCTTGAATGGCAGTACACACCTTAGGAGCCATCGCAAAATACCCCCCCCCCCCCCCCCCCCCCCCCCCCCCCCCCCCTTGAAAACACAATTCCCAACCCAATTGCAAGACAAAACCCAAAACCCAATTTCTGAGACAATCACCCGAAGCGCATGCCACTAAGGACACAATGCGGCAAAGGCAATGTGCCGGTTTGGTTACTTAGCTTCTCTCCAGACATTAAGTACATTGTCGTATGCAGCCCACCAGCAGATTCAACCTCTCCCAGCGCCGTTGGTGCACACACCTGGACACCTCAAAACACACCCTAAACCAAATTCTACGCTGACAAAGCAACACTAAAACCAAACTCACAAGCGCACACATTGCACACTGGCCCCCTCCACAAATAACACATTACAAGATTGGCGATCCAAACTCCCATATCTGGAGTGAGAGTGGCGATCAAAGGCGGCTGTGATGTGCAAACTTAGTGGCAATCGTGGACAGAAAGAAAGAGACGATGGCGACAATGTTGCAGGGGGACACAGTGGGATGGCGCACTTCAGAAAGATGGAGGTCGATTCTGGGGCACCCGATGAGACGTTCTGCTCGTTCAGCTAGCCCCACCCCACCCGCCCGAGACGCGAATATGGCAAATAAGTCCGGATTATACCCTCAAATTCACAGTGCATGCTTCGACAGTACCCGGTTGGGATAAGATCCAGGCAAAAATTTGCCTATATATTAAACGCTGGTTCACACCTCTTAGCAGGAGCGGGTAGCCTACTGTTTAGTACTGTTCTGTTGAATTTACAGGTAAAAAAGCCATGAGAATCTATAAATTCAGTAGGAGACTTTCTGAAAAAGTAGGCTTCCTACTCCTAGTGGCAAGATGTGTGAACCAATCTAATGTAATTTCTTTGTACATGAGAAATGTCAAAATGTGTGATACTATAATGTAGCAAAATTTCTTATATTCTAGCATAATTCAACTACTAAAAAAAGTTACAAGGTGAAGGCAACTCCTAGATTGGACAAAGTTTTCTCACGTTTCCTTGCATTGCAGTTGGCAACGCCAAGTCTAACATTCAATCATAAGAAGATGGTAACTTATCTCAAGAGATACAAGTACCCCACCTATAATCTACTACCACCTCATATCTCAACATGCAAGTATGTTTTAGCAAATTGAATTTTTTTGAGATATAAAAGTTGCACTTGATCAAGTGCGGTTTTAACGAATACTATGATGTATATGAAACATCATTGCTTTTCATGTTCTGCACTATAACTTTTTCAATGACAATGATTGACACATTAGAGCATAGAGGACAATACGTTGTGCTATTTTTCCAATTTCAAGCATAATAAATGGAGTACCAATAAACATGATGAGGATTTAAATATTTTATTTCATGGAATCTTGAGGTGTGTTCATCCAAGCATTCAAACATCCTATGTCACCTATGCAGGGCACAAATTCAAATTGAAGCCATCTTAATCCTATTGCATACATGAGCTGCCAACTTTTGCAACTTCTAGACACCTTCCTCATCACAAAGTAAATCAATTGCGATATAACCTTTAACTTTGACACCAACACAATCAAATGTATATTTCTAAAATCTAGATATAGAAACGATTCCAACATTTAAAAAAACCTTCTAAAATTAGCAAAATTTTAATCATTAATTACTTTTTTACTATTGACCACTTATATGATAACTTCCCTAAAATCACAACAATTGCAATTAAAACCAATGCAAAGAAACCCATACCATAGCAGTATGCTAGGGAATTTGCTATAATATGTTGTCACAAGGTCAAGCTCGGAAACAATTCACATGGGAATGCGCACTTGTCATTGTATCATAAGACTCAATTTTTGTCTCAACACTAATGCTTACCATTTCATTTGCTCATCCCTAGAATTTGTTTGTACAAATCAAACTAACTCCTAGGCTCTGGCCATCTACAAGAATATGTTCTTCGTTACATCCTCCAATGAAACTTTAGTTAAGTTCTCACAAACGCCATGTACTTTTCATTCTCTTAGTCCACTTATACTCCATATACTTCAATATTAGGTATAGTGTTGAGATTGAATGAGGCCTATTTTCTACTAGTGAATCCATTGCAAAATATTAAGAAAAAATTAAGGTCCTAAAAAGTCCTTGAAAGGCAGCCTGTGGTAGGTGAACTGGTTGTCTAACCACCCCTCTATTGATGCTAGCGGTAGCTAAGAATGCTGCCAATAGAGTTAACATCCTTTTCGAAGAATGTCAGAAGGGAGTTGCATGCCGTGGAGGTCTTTTTGCTAGCGCTAACGTGTTCAAGGTATTTGGCGAACAACCGGCTCCAAGCATTTACTATTCTAAACAATATAGAATCTAAAGTGTTTGATGCCAACAATTTAGAGAGCCGACAATTTGAAGTTTGTTGGCACAATAGTGAGAACGTAGGAGCCCGGCCGGCACGTACGCCGTTCCCCACCTAAAAAACCCAGCCATGAATTTTGATGTGTACGATTCGACCATTACAGAATGACTAGCCCAAATAATAGTGAATTCACACCAGATTTTGCCAATCACACGGGCACCCTAGGTTGAGAGTGACAATTAGAATTTTCTTTCTTTTTCTACACAAGTCTGTTGGCACCAACTATTTAGGAAGTCTCGGCCAAGGAGACGCCAGGGCCCGGTGGTTCTGCCTTTTGACACAATTAGATTCAAGTTGCCACAAACAATAGTCGTGGCTGATAGCTCGATCGCAATCAAAGATTTTGAATTTGCTTCAATTGGAGATTTCTGGCACAACGGTTTCCTTTGATTACCCGAGCCATCATTAGATGGGATGGGGCGTAGAATCACACGAGACCAGAGCAGCTCCCACACGCGAGAGCCGAAGCACAGACATCAACACCCCTCGGGCGGAGCCTACAATGAAAGTAAAAAAGGAGGCCACCTCCTCAGAGGAGTGCCAGCCTAGGAAAAACTGGTGCGGCCATCTTGACCCCACTACGCCGAAGGGTCTACCTGGAAACCTCAACACCAAAAAAGACCAGTCAAGGCCTACCTTCCGGCAATCAATACGAGCCCACCTCCCCTTCTCCACAAATCCCTAACCAAAAGTACCTTCCCTTACTCACTAACCCCCAAGCCCAAGTACTCCCCTTCACCCTCTAACCCTAGCCCTAATCAAACCCCAGACTATCACTGTCAAAACTGGTGCCGTCACCTTTGCTGACAAAGTCCTCCTCTCCTGCCAATTGCTCCTCCCAAAATGCTCTTAATTCGGCCTGTAACAACAGCAAGCCCCTGCCGAGAACCTCGATCCTAAGAGGGTCATGTTCCGGTGTCTTCTCTTTTGGTTTTGCAGCACTTTCCTTGAGGCATTTGGTTTCCGCTCGCTCCTTATCCCTCTCCACTGCCGCTGCATGTTTCTCTTTTCTCAGCCTAGTCGCTTCCGCTTTCATGGTCTCGTGTTCCAGCCTGTGCTTCTCTCTTTCTTCGACTTCATCGAGGCCTTCAATGCTGCCTTGCGGAAGCAAAGGGGGAGCCACGGGTATCTCCTCAGGTAAGCTGCTCTAGCGTTTAGTTCTTTCCTAAGTGCCAGTTGTAACTCCTATGCATCGTCTTCATAAACTTCAGCCAGTATGTTTGTGAGGAGAGTTTGCCTCTCATCTCTTTCTTGTGAGGTTTCTTGGCGAGGGGGGGCATGTGCTTCCTCCTCAACTTCCCTCATGAGCTCAGATAACAGTCTGTCCATCAGCTCCTGGGCTTCCTCCTGCGCCCGCCCATCCGCTTCCTGTGTGAGCACACCATAGCCATCTGGGTGGGGCTGATTCGGGGGATCCTTATCCTGTGGGGTGAGGGATTGAGAGCTCCCCACGTGATTCACGTGCCTTCGTATGGTTGCCCATCATCTTAGGAGAAAAATAGGATTGGGGGTGGGCTTCCAAGCAAACCGTCCATTGACTTCTGAGCAGAAAATGCTCCCCTATGTCCAAATCTTCTTAAAAACTTCCTCCATTTTTGCCTGCTTGTCTGGGTTCCGGAGCTTTTTGTATTTATACAATTCCTTCTGGGCGCCCATTCCGATTTGAACGATTGTCTGCCAGGTCTTGAAGAGGATCATTCTTAGCGTGAACTCCCCCTCGCGTATGTCCACCGCACACTTTTGACACCATATGTACCATGTCAGAGCTGCTCGGGCTAAGTCCCATATCGTGTCCTCATCTATCTCATATTTCTTTTTGCCTATTTTCCAGGACAAGTCTTCTTCCGGCTCAGCCTGGAGCGGCTGGGGTATAGGCAGGGTAAGCTTGTCGTAGAGGGCGTCCTCCTAGGTGTTCAGACCTCGAGGTAAGCGAGCCCCTACTCTTAGGTCTCGGAGCTGGTCCCATATAGGAGCAACTTGCGGGCAGCTAAACAAACCATGATCGCGTGAAGAGCAATTGATCAGGGCCCCTGACTCCGGATCCAGAGGTCATAGGTTCGAACCTTTACATGGCCAACATTTGTCGGAGTTGGAAAGTTTGGTTGTTAACTTTTTTGCTTTCAAGTATACCAAATTTACACATAAAGAAAACAAAAGTTAATTTAAATTTAAAAAGTCATTTTAATTAGCAAGGACTTGGACTTGGAGGCAGGGACTTGGAGGCAGGGACTTGGAGGCAAGAGACTCTGAACTGTATAGAACATGTTGGCTAATTTTACTTATTACTTATTTTGTGTTTTCACTGTACAGTACATGTTGGCTCATTTTACTTATTACTCATTTTGTGTTTTCATTTTCCCTCAGTGGCTGCATCATGCATGGTCACTCGATAGGCTATTTGAGATTTGAAATATGCTCTTTTTTCCCCTAAGTTTTAATATTGTTGATTATTTTAGGTGTGCATTGTCCTGTCTATGTTTTGGGATGTTGCTGTCTTACTTCAACCTTAGTAGGAAACTAAGGAGGTTCAAAGAGATCTCTGTTTTTGTTTTGGAAAAGCTCTGTAGCACTATTGCTTGGATTTGTATTTTTTTCCATAATTATTGTCATGCTTACTTTGGCTGATCTAATTATTCTATTGTAAAAATTTTGGTCCTAAGGTGAAGTGATATTGTTGTTGAAATGAAGTATGAATGGGGGATGTAGTGCTGGAATGCTTTTTAGTAGAATTTCAGAGTATGTTATTATATGTACTCAAAAATAAGAGGTACATGTGCTACTCTTTGGTGTGTACTCCGGTACATAGTGAATATAACGGCCTCCAAGTCGTTACTGTAGTTGGTCATAGAACTATGTCAATGCATTCGTCTTTTAGTGGCTTCAATGATTACGACCATCTCTTATCCTCGTATGCGCTTATGTTTTTATACATGCACATGTGTAGATGTGGCAGGTTGTATGAGTGCGCTAGCCCTGTATTTTATACGTCTATGTTGATTTTGACATTAATTTATTTAAGTGTGGATCTTGATGTAGGAGGCTGAATTCTTGATGTAAGAGGCTGAATTCAATTGTACTCCGAATGTCAGGGACCTGCAGTTTGTGCGCAATCATGGATTGGAATAATTACTCCTGAAGACTAGATCGATATGAAATGAGCAGCTTCTTCACCCAACTACATCGGAGAACATGCTACATTCGGCAAAGCGCATCAAAGATGCCTCAAGGACAAAAGGAACGGTTGGTTAAGATATGTCTACAAGCGAAGAGTTTCTGTCCATTGAAGACAACAACGATAGCTTGGGCAATGGCTTAGATACGTTAAGTCAGGCATTTTTTAGGCTCATATCTATACACTACTGGAGGATTGCTACGAAGGTTTCCGGCTACTTTAACGATATTGTAATCAAACTTACAATGAGGATTTACGAATTTAGATATTTTGATTGTAGGTAGGTCTGCAATGCACTGTAGGTGCAACTCATCCAAATATTTTTTATTTTCACTAATGTGTACACAGACACCGTAGAAAGTACAAAGTTTTTATTGGACCACCAAGATTCACCTAAAAATACAAAACTTGGAGAAAGTTGAAACTAAAGTATAGGGTACAAGGTAGGAGCTGATACATCTTTGTAAAAACCACTGGCACGCCGCACATGTTGTTTAAATCCTTATCTCAAATCCACAACAAGATTGTGGAAAGTATTAAAAAGTCATTTTAATTATTGTTGAGAGTATCATAAGTTAGCACACCCTAATTGCCTCTTCGAGACTCCACAAGGAGATATCATTCTAGAGATAGAGTGTAAATCAACGACCAAAAAGACACGGTTTCTTAATACGTAGCCTCACAATTAGCATATGCAAATCTAGCAACATTGAATAGAAACTAATCACTTGAAATTCAAGCAAAACGCATCATGTCAAGAAGCCAAGCAAAACTGGTCGAGACCCCCAAATTTCTAAGTTTTCCATGAGAATTGATTCCATCAGAGATAGTGACTTGACAACACACATCCTAGTGAAGTATTCTTAGTGCCCATTGACTCTAATGCATTCCATATTGAAGAACTCATTGATTGGATAGATGACCCTAAATTCAACCAATTGAAAAAAGTCGTTGTAAGTAAGCACGTCATGGTTTTGGACAATATCAACATTCAAAAGGAGTCCAAAATGGTGCAATGAGTAAAGTAGAAGCTATTCATCTTAAGGAAGATACAAATGTTGAAGAATTACAATAGGTATGTTAGAATCCAGCTACAAAACAAAGCTAAAGAAAAGAAAGACAAAGTTTAACTACACCTATATAGGAAAATATTTCAAGTTTACATTTTTGTTGGCTTTGACATATGCCATGACCGGACATAAAGCTCAAAGAGCCACTATTGCTCCAAAAGTGATTATCAAGATTCGCGAGGCATTCATACCGGGATTAACATATGTTCTGTTATCTAGAGTAATAGAAAGTAAATATGTTATGCTACCTAGAAAACTTATTGGTGATAATTTCAATCCAGTGAAGCGTAAGATACTTAATAATAAAGAGTAAACATAGTTGTGAAAGTTTTGAATGTGTAGAAATTTCTAGTTTTACCGTTTTACTGAAGGATAAATGTATAGGAAGGCAAAGACAATTGCTTTGTTGTTTGCATGATTAAATATGGCTTTTGGTAATCATTTGGTTACAAATGTATGGCAATTCACGTACAACTTTACGACTTCTCTATCCTAGATGGGAAGGAAGACAAGGAAAAACTTTATAGATTAGATTCTTTTAGCATCTATTTCAAAAATTCATAGGAATTAGAATAAATTTGTGATAGAAGCGTAGACAGTCAACTTTGTCTTCAAACCTCTCGAAAACACCGCAAAATCTAGGTGATTGAAGAGTTTAGTAAATGTGCATTATCAACATTTTGATGCTAGCGGTGCTCTTCTCGTCACACTGTTTGTAAACGCAATGTCTTTATATGCATGTGTGTGCAGTGATCATCAAAAGTAAGGATTGTTGTATACCATTCCATTGTAGTGAAAATTACTAGGGTGATTATGCATATTCAATCAAAACAGATATTTTTTATATAGTTCAAACAATTGGGAATTGTTACATGTACTGACCATTATAGGTGAATTACTGACCATGTGCCTTTATAGATACACTTTTTCTTGATTTGGAGATAGTGAAGAGATTCGTTTAGGTCAATTGGACCGCATACACTTCAAAATTCATAACAAATTCATACTTTGTCTAAGAAATAAAATTCCATTTCCTCTATCCATTTTTTACATTTGTCTTTATGTGGAATTTTAGAAAAAAATTCAACAATAAGAATAAGGCACACCAATCATTCTGACTATTATAGGTTGTTTTATCTTGTTCGAATATGTGATTTTGGAATATCAATATTGGAGTGTGGAGAGATCTTTCCGTTTAGAAGCAAAAATTGTTGAGACATATAAAATCATCATCATTTTGGGAGACCCCAATGCAATTCTCTTATGCGAGGTTGTAGAGTAGTGTGATTGAAAATACAAAATCCATTCAAAGATACGGAGAAAGTGTTCATTCAACATTTAGCCTGGTCATGCATCAGTTTGACTCATCAACACACTACTATAATATATATCTTCACAAATTTATTCACAAAATTATTTAAGTGCAACAAAATTGTTAAAATGCATACTATTGTAAATCCATAACTAAACAAATTATATTGGTAAGGTATCACATGGTACATTGATGGTAAAACCTGTATTTATATTGCAAAATTATCACAAAATTTTGGGACCATGAAACCCTGGAAATGCAAAGTTGTAAGTTGTTGGCTTGATGCACTTCTTTTTCTACTTGTATATGCTCATACTCCTAACTTGAACCATATACTTTAGTTTCAACTTTCTTCAAGTTTTGTATATGTAGGTGAACCTTGAGGTCCCACATGCCTTGTTGATAATCTCAAAGCCAATCATGTTACATATTTGCATAAAAAAGCCCAAAGGTAGTTGAAGGTTGTACCAAATTTTTGGAGTTGCTCGAGAAGTATGAAAACCGCTTTGGGCTCTATAAATATTTTTTCCAATGTTTAGTGTAAAAAAAATTATATTTTTCCACGATGCTCTTGCAATTCACTACCTCTACAAAACATTTCAGAACTCACATTCAAAATTGGCATCATAGGAACCTCCCAAAAGTTCTAAAAAGCCCATTCTAAGATATGGCCGATTAGGGGTTAGGCCAATGAACTCCCTCCTAAATTTGTGAACTTTTCCATTGACCTAAACTTCCTAACAACTTTGCATTCAAAGGACTAACTTATCAAAGGACCAACTTAATATAGAAGGCTGGGTTTACAAAAAGATTATCTAAACATACAATTCTCCGAGCAAAAGAATAGGAAACTTTTCTTCTACCATAATAATGACCTCAAATAGTTTAGAATTTGAAGCATATAACATTGGTTTGAATTTGAAGACATTTGGAACATTTGAAATCATACAAGTTACAAGAAATTTCAGCAGTTCAACCTTATTTCAAGAGTATTAACCCCTAAGGTTCCTTGACAATGTTTCACCAAAAAACGCTTCAAAACTGCCATTTCCAATGTAAAAAGTATGAATGACTAAAAATTCATTATTTTCTAATTCTAACAGTAAGATCTTCAAAAACATTATTGTAGTAGATAGCTCAAATAATTTCATCATAATCGACCGTAGAGTTTAGAAAATTATAGTAATTGAATTTTGAAAACTAACCTTTTTGACACGATTTTTAACTAGGTTGATACACTCCAACTTTTTTTCTTTTCTTTGGTTTTCTGCATTATCAATTTTGGGAGTTTTGGTGCATGATATAGAAGACTAAGTTAGCTAATTGTATAAAAAAATTACACACATAAGACAAGTGTACCATGTTGAAAACAATATTTTTATTAAGTTAAATACAAAAGCCTGCTATTTCATATTTCTTTCATAGAACTTCCATTATGTTATGAAGTCCCAATCCAAACTGTCAAAGTAAAGATTGATGTCCACCCTTTGAGTATAAAAAAGAAAAAATCCAAAAAAACAAATTTTCTAACATTTATGAAGGAAAGAAGAAGTTTTTTAGTACACTGCCCGAAACGGTGAGAAAACTTTGATATTTTGTGGAGTGAACATTTTGTGCTGAAAATAGTTTTTTTTTGGGAAATCTCAAAGATGGCAACATTAAGTATTTATAGAAATAATCTCAGAGGTAACAGATGTATTTTGCATGGGTGCCCAAATTGCCCACCGAGCATCACATTTCACTTTGGTTACCATAACTATTTTTTGAAATGTCTAATTGAAAAAAAATTAGATTCCCTCAAAGTCCTTGTTACGCCCACACTCACAAAAAGTTTCAAAAAATCACGACTTAAATTGAAGTAACAGGTACATGCCCAAATTCTAAAAAAGCCCAAATGTGGATGATTGTCCATTAGGGGTTAAAGTCAATTAGTATCTCCAAAATGTTCAAGTAATCCAAGATCTTCGTAATATACATCCAATGTCTTCTAGCCACCTTAGAGTGAAGATAAATAGTTTTCAAAGATGGAAGGACCACCAAGCTTACACACCAAATGTAGTGAGACCAACATGTTGAAATTTCGTATCTAACAGCATGCTAAATACATATTCTATGGCAAGACCTAAGTATTCAGTGGGCAAGATTTCAGATTTTTGGTTAAAGTCAAAAAGCATAAACTGGATAAGTTTACTGGGCATAATCAAACAAAGAGTCACTCTCTACCTAGACTCGAGGGAAGAATCCTTGTGTTCGAATTGTTTGCTCTTCACATTCAAGGCGATATCCAAGATTGCATATTGGAGGGTCGGAACATGATGGCTCAACTTGCCATTTGATCATCTTATCTTCATCCATGCCCAGTTCAGCTTTGTTTCTCAACGTTGCAGGGATGAATAATCCACCATCGTATCGTGAGTCTGTCTTGTGCTGCAACTTCATAGCACAAATTCATCTCTTTCATGACTTGAATCAAGTCTTCAACGAGCTCCACTTCTTTCTCTTTTGTGAATATACTTCCATCATGGTAAGTACCATCGAGAATTTGTTTCAGTAATTCCGTCTTGACAAACCCGTTCTCATCTGCCATAGGTTTCCCCTACGGTACAAGGTTGCACTCATGGCATCAACATTGAGAATTCTGCCCATGATATCACGGCAGAACCAATTAGGTCTGACCACCACATAGTTCAAGTTGTCAAAGTAGATGACATTTCCACTATCATGTAATGCCAAGGCAACTGCCTTACACATATCCTGAACATGTTTTCCAATCTTGGATCGATAAATGGATAGACTCTTTTGGCACAACTGCTCAAACTCGCTCATTGTGATGAGCGGCCTTTGGGGATTGTCCTTGTTCTATTGCATGAGAATTTCCTCAACCTCAACACATACTTGATAGACCCTCGGCCCGTCTTCTAACATCTTTTGGGCATTGTCTGCCAAACCATGGAGTAGGAGCTTCACAGATTCTTTTGATCTTGCATCAATAAAAGACCATCCAGTGCCAAAAGAGATTTGAATGGAATATCCAAATTTTGGCTTCAGCTTCAGCTCAACGATATTTCCACGGATTTCTTAATACCGGCAATGTCTCCCTTTGGTGCAAAGTCAAGATGAGTAAACACCAGAGTAATAAAAGGTTCTGATATTTTAGAATTGGAGACAATAAACCGCAACCAGTAAAAACACCATATTCATTATATTGGAAAAATCCCATGATTTTGATCTAGTGCACATTTAGCTCAACCCAACCTAAATCTTCATTGCAGGTACATTTTAGAGCTCTAAAGCAACACATATATTAAATTAAAAGGTTCAGAATCTTCCAATATAATGAATATGGTGTTTAAACAAGTTCCTCTTTGATTGCGTCTGGACCTTTGAAAGTGGCTTTCTTCTTTCTTTCATCTTTGAAAATGATCATTCCACCTTCTTTTGCCACCAATGAGTAGAGTATGACAAAGGAGCCACCACTCTCACAATTGGACAAGTCATGAAGAAAATGGTAATCAACATGACCGCCAAAGTCCGAGAAAAAGAACTTTGCAACTCTTGCATCAATACTTGTCACTTCAATACCATTAGTACGAGGAATATTTTTTATGCCTATTGAGTAGTTTGAAAAGTCCGGGTGTAAGCACAATAAAGTGGACCACAAAGTGCAACATGTACCAGTGACCACCAACAAGTGAATATGAAGTGTGCTGTTTTTTTAAGCTCAAAGCTGATTTTGAGCATTTTGGTGTAGTTTTTGAGCATTTTAGTCACTTTTTAGGGTGTCGCAAGGTATCTTACACATATCTTCATAAAAAAAACATCCTGAATTGAAACTAAATTTGACCACTAGTTGTAAATCATGAAAATGAACTTTTCCAAAGTCTTGATTTCTTCATTTTGTGCCCTCTGTTGTCTTTAGAGGATGTTTTTTCCAATTTAAAAAACAATGTTCGGTGAAAAAAAAGTGTCAAAAAGTACCGCAGAAGTGACCCTCTTAAATAACATCCTTGCGGTACTTCTGGAACACTAAACCAATTAATGAGTATATGAATTGACTGTTTTAGAATACCTCTTAAATATACAGAGGGCACCGCGAAATTAAAAGTGATTTCGGACAAAACCCTAAACCGTTATGTTCACTTTTCCAAATGACTGCATTCACTTTGCTTGGATTTAAAGCCTTCATACAATAACTTTAAAGTGTCTACTTTGCACGAAACTTTTCCAAGTTGTAGAAGAACAAGTTGAGAATCCATATTAGCAAAAAAATTGACTTCAATTACATCTTTCCGTCACTTTTGTGCAATTTTTGCAAAAGGGCTGAATCTGACAAATAGTTAAGCACTTTTTTGGTCCACTTTACCATGCGTATACCCATCCATGTTCTTTTCCAAAGGTGGTTCAGAGCTAAATCTTGCCTACAAAAAGTACACATGATTTAGGACTCAACATGTTTAATCTGACACTACAAAGTAATTTAAATAAACACCTATGAAATACAAAACCACAACATCCATGCAGATCTTATGAATAAGGTTCGGAACTAGGAATAATATATACTGGTTGAAAACATTGATTGATTAGTACTCAACTAGATTGTACAAAACTCAACCATTGAAATTATATCTTGTAATGTGAAAGCACATGATCAAACAAGGCTCACCCACAAATGATATGTTCTACAACAATCTCAAATTATTCAACCTTGAGAAATTTATATACTAAAATTTCATTTACACCTTGTACAAATATAAAGTTTACATTTGTAATAAATGGATAATCAATTGTACCTAATCAAGCTCATCCTAATATTTACAATATTCTTTGAATGATGGAAGTTACACCTTTCATTACCTCAAAATGTGTAGAATTTTAATTTACAAAGTTTCTTATCAATTATTAAAGATACAACTTCAATGGTGAACACAACATTCTAAGTCTCAACTTCTTTAATAGAAAAACCTAGAAGAATCCTATAATATTTTTGTGAAATCCTTACCTACAAAAAGGAAAGAAAGACCCTCCTTATTAATGTCAAGATCTATTGTGATCTACAAATTGATGATTCATAAATTCGAAGAAAACACATTCAATGAAGAAGCTAGTAGAGGAATAAATGTACCAGCATATGGAAGTCCACATAGAAATACACAGGATGATTCAAGGCTAATCAACTCCATGCCCTTCAAAGCATCCACAACATTCTTCCTCTCTTTCTTCTCCACCCTCATAAATCCGTCTGGTAAACTATATGGCAAAAGAATTTCTTCAACATAGAAATCGTGATCTACGAGATCCAATAGCTTTCCAACAATCTCCTTAGTATTGTCTTTCTCACTTGGCGTATTGAAATTGGATAGAAATTTAATGTCAAGATTTTAAAGGTATTTATTCCCTTTTAAGGTTTTGAAGACGCCAATCAAGTTCTGGTAACTCCATACATTTTGTGAACCAATATTCACATTAAATAACTCAATTGTCTTCAGCCTTGAATTCCTCAACAAAGTGATGAAGACTTCATAGAAATGTTTAGCAATGTCGCTTGCAAATATCCATAGAAGCTCCTTTAGCATGCTCTGATCTTCAGTCTGTGACACACTTGGACTAGACACACTTGGAAACAATTGCATCAAGAGAATTAACTCGTCCTATTAGAGGTGTTCACGGCGTCACTCAGGGCCACTTGATACCCCACCAAATTCCACCTGTCGTCATTTCTTCGTTTTTAGCCACTGTAACTTCTTCTAGCACTTGAAACTCATCGAGGAGGGTGGATGCTTCCTCAATGAGTTTTAAGTGACGCTTTTTTTTGTCCTGTCAGCACAGTTCTTGGCCTCGTCAGCTTTTGTAGCGAATCCTGGAGAGGGGAATCTAGGCAGAGAGTGATTTTAGGATTCGGTTTTGGTGGATTGAATAGGGCTTGTGGGATTTGTAGATCTGGGCGCCGAAGGGGATAGTGCACCACAGCCTGCTGAGTGCATACCCCAATTCGTTACACTCAACGTCGTCTATTCATAAACCATGGCCCTCAAGCATCACTAGACAAGCATGGCACAAGGGATGGATGGATCATTGTAACAAGAGTTAGCAGATTGGGAGAGGAGACGATACGCAGTACCTCATGCTCAAACTATGGTGAGAAGTCCTTGGACCTTGTTGTATGGGTACCTCAAAGCCCTATGGGGCATACCATGTCCGGTATCTTCAATGCACTAGTGGTTAGCTATGTAGTAGCATAGCATGTCAGTATAGTATCCATGAGGAGAATAATATTATCCCAAATTCCCGTGTCCGGTGGGCATCGGGTCATTTGCATTACGAAAGACACTTCATTCTAGGGGGGAAGCACAATAAAGTGGACCACAAAAGTGCTTAGCTCATTGTCAATTTCAGCCCGTTGTGTAAACATGCGAGAAAGTGGCATCTAAAACTTCTTGATGGGAAATTAAGTTTGGGATACGGAAAGTAGACTTAATGTACTACAACTTCCAAAATTTGCGTTTGTAGTTGCTGGATTGAGACACCTCTATGAACACCACAAAGTTGAACAAAGTGAATGCAGTCATTTGGAAAAGTGACCGTATTACATTGTAGTTTTGACAGAAATCACTTTTGACTTGACGGGGCCCTTCGTTTGTACAATACGCTTGTAGAAATGATCCGGGTGGCCGTGTTTGCAATCCTAGATTGGCAAGAAGTACCGCAAGGACATTTTTAAAACACTGTTTTCCGAGAAACTTTTTGTGAGGTTTTTTTCACCAAACATTGTTTTTTAAATTGGAAAAAACATCCTCTAAAGATAGTAGAGGGCCCCAAATGAAGAAATTAAGACTTTGGAAAAGTTCATTTTCATGATTTAGAACTAGGGGTCAAATTAAGTTTCAATTGAAGATGTTTTTTCATGGAGATGTGCATAAGATACCTTATGACACCTTATAAAGAGACTAAAATGCTCAAAAACTACACCAAAATGCTCAAAATCAGCTTTGAGCTGTAAAAAACAGCACACTTCATATTCACTTCCTAGTGATCACATAGTGCACTTGGTGGTCCACTTTATTGTGCTTCCCCCATCTATCTATCTGCCACAGTGCCTTGACAGTTTCTAGAGTGAACCTGAGGCTATCTGTTTCAAGCAGAGCTTTCCAGCTTGCATGGTATGGATTCTTCAATTCATCCGGAAACGGATTCTCCAGGATAAACCACACTCAGATTCAAATCTCTGTCCAAGCCTAAGGTATACACACCTATGACCGATCACTTAAGCATTTCAGCATAGTAAATCTTGGATTTTCAATAAAGAGTTATTTTTTGCACGTAGTATCATAAGGTTCATGAAGAATGAGCATTTTTTCAAAATTAATTCAGTAAAATTCAAATTACTACAAATTTTTTTGTCCAAAAGTTAGTGTTACCCATGATTGACATATAGGTGTACCAATGACCGACCATACTCAGATCAGTGAACAAACAGATTCCGTCACACTCACAGAGGCATTCTATTGGAGGAAATACCCTAAATCTACTGTTCATCAATTATCCTTTACTAGTTTCCCATTGCTCTGGAATGGGGAAGCCTACTGATCCCTCATGGGTGTGTATACCTTATATAGATTATTGAGTATGAAGCAACCACGGCCCACGAGAATTGCAAGGGTCGGATCGATGAGAACCATCTACGGATAATTCACATCACTGTATAAATTATTTTGAATCTGCAATGAAAGTCTGTGTACATCCTCCGTCACCGATCTGTGCGTCACATCCCGATCGCGATGGCAGCTCTGCATCACTCTTGCTCCTCGTCCCACGAGTTTCATGTTTGCATGCAGTTAAGTCCAAGATACTCACGTGCAACATCCATAGCCAGTACGAAGCCCCGAAATCATTTCAGGCTACTCGCGGATCACGCTTCACTGCGACACGCACAAATCCATAAGTCTGTGGTGTGATCGCGATCATGATCCATACAGGCACATAACAAGCTGAGATTGTAGGCAGCCACGTAATTATCGGTTCTCACCTAAACTTTCATGGGAACAAAAGCTTGCTATCCTTCCTTAATATGTTGGATATCATGCAGGCAAGTTTGCCTAAAAGCTATAGATAGATTGGACACTTTATAACTCTCCGTCAACTCAGCTAAACGCACAAGATGTCAAATTACACAGAATATCATGCCCCCTGGGGCTTGGTTGAGCGTCGAAGTGATCTTCAGAAAAAATCTAAAAAGTGTTGCCAAGCAGAGTCCTGCGTTGGATGTGTTCATTTAATGCGTTGGATGTTTTCATTAATCCTGCGTTGGATGTGTTCATTTAATGCGTTGGATGTTTTCATTAATCCTGCGTTGGATGTGTTCGAGTGATTCGAGTGAAAGAAAACGTTGGAAGCTTTTCACTTTGTCGTCCAGTTCAGCACAGAGCGTACTGGACTGGGATATAAGTACAGCCTCGACAGCAGAGGATTAAGATAGATGTGATTGTGTATTTGAGGGGTGGCAGCGACGAGAATCTCCACTTCCGCATTGATCGGTGGAGCGTGCCGTCAATCCAGATTGAACAAGATGAGCGGACTCGGAGCTGCTGGAGTTTCGAGCTCTCCGATGGCAGAATCGACATCGTTGCCGGGGCAAGTACGGTGCCAGGCGAGCAATGGAAAGGGAGCTCAGGGCTCAAAGCAGGCCGTGCAGACAATACCCAAAGGTGCTCGATTAATTGCTTCTAGTTGGATACGAGCTAGCGGTTATTGCACGGGGACTGACTAACAATTAGAAGTGTGCTTGAATTTTGCAGAGACAAAGTGGACCGGAGGCTTGAAAGACATTCACTTGGATTGCCCGGTGGAGATACTATGGGAGCTGATAGCGGACTGGGCACATTGGGATCGATTCTACCCTTCCGACCCGTCCTTCCGCATGGTGTCGCTCATCATGGAAGGCGAGAATCGAACAGTTGGCTGCAAGCGCTACGTCGAAGTACTGAAGGATAATTACACTTCCGAGAGATTGCTGGCCCTCGACAATGCCAACTACTACTTCTCGTATAACATGGAGGAGAATGTGTTCTGTGGCGGCCTCAGCAACTATATCGGCAAAGTCAAGGTGCCCCAAATCTCAACACCAACTCCAAGTACACGACGATTTCCCTTCTAATCTGGAAACCACTAGCTAGTCCCAAGCACACATCTGTCTCCATTCTAATCTTGCAAACCACTAGCTAGCTAGTACCAAGCACACATCTAATAGGGAAGTGTCGGTGCTTGGTGGTTCTTTCGGACTGAGTGTTGCGATGTTGGGCATGTGCGTGCAGTTTCGGGGCACGAGTGATGGCAAGACGGTGTTGGAGTACTGGAGCTACGAAGTGGATCCACTAACAACAATGTCAAAAGAGGCATTCACGAAGTTCATCGGAGGTTTCTTATCGCAGAAGCTCGTTGCAGGAGTGGAAGCAAAAGCGAAGTCACTGGCTACGAAATGGACTGGTGGATTGGAGCCCATGACACTGGATGCGCCAGTGGAAGTGGTGTGGGATTTGGCCGCGGACTGGATAAACTGGCAACAGTTCGTCCCCTCGGAACCCGACTTTCCCCTGGTCATTGAGCTTCGGGATGGGGAGAATCGGAAACTTGGGTGTAAGAGGCACGCCGATCTGGCCCCGGGCGTCTGGATCGACGAGCGCTTGATTGCTATTGATAATGTGAGCCACTACTTCTCGTACAACATAGAAGAGAATATGTTCGCTGGCGGCGTCTCCGGCTACGTCAATAGAGTCCAGGTATCCATATCTATCCACACATTCAACCGGCTCGAATTAATATATATATGCTAAGGCCTTGCAGTAGCAGGGGATTGCGATCCTGAGCATATGGGTGTGGGTGTACAGTTTAAGGGTACAAAAGATGGCAAGACGTTGATAAAGTCCGCGAACTGGGAGGTGGAACCGAAGACAGATATGAGTCGGGAAGAATGGACTACCTTCATTACGGGCTTTCTGACACAGAAGATTTACCTTCCCATGGAAGCTAAAGCTAAACAAAAAGCTGCCGGTACGATTCTCTAAGTCTGTGCTACTGTCGAATGTGAATGCTAAATTACTCTACCCCCGGTCCATCACCCATGCCAGTGCTCAAAATGAACAATTTCTTGCTCAAAATGGACAATTCCCAGCAGCAACGCCAGAAATGCCGCTAAAACGTTGAACATTACGCTCTTGCACATTGCTCTCCGATCCGAACATGAGTAACCGGGCCTTCTTCTACTGTGACATAGTTTAGAAAACAGTAGGGTCTGTTACTGATGTTGGGATTTGGTGTGTGCAGAGAGATGGACGGGTGGGCTCGAGCCCATGAGGTTAGACTGCAAGACCGAACTACTCTGGGAACTAGCGGCGGACTGGGCGCACTGGGACCGATTCTACCCATCAGCTCCAGACTTCCCCATGGTCTCGACGCTTATGCAGGGCGTGAACAGATCTGCCAACTGCAAGCGCTACGCCGAAGTTGCGAAAGGCTCGTGGACTACCGAGCGGTTGCTGGCCATCGACAATGACGACCACTATTTCTCTTATAATATGGAGGAGAATGTTTTCTGTGGCGGCCTCAAAAACTACGTCGCCAAAGTCAAGGTACCGTAAGCCACACACTCATATATATACACCCTCTCCATCCTATTCTTTCACTGTTGCGAGCATCAGTTAGCCTGTTTGCAAAGGATTTAATTAATTACTGATTGGGGATTGGGTGCAGTTTCGGCCTACGCTCGACGGGAAGACGAAGCTGGAGTACTGGAACTATGAAGTGGATCCTGTTGCGGGCATGACTTACGCGGATTTCAGTAAGTTCATTGGGGGATTTCTGTCGCAGAAGTTGGTGAAGGGGATGGAAGCTGAAGCTAAGAAGATGGAGCAGGCGAAACATAATGGCGGTGGTCATCACGGCTTTCTGCATGATCTTCTCCATCGTGATAGCCACAAGTGATCCAGAATGTTGATATCTTTGTAATTATCATATGATTCAAGTTCCTTCTAGTGGCCATTTTGACATGAATTACTTCGGAGAGAGTATGTGTGACAAATGTTGAATCAATCAGCTCGCTCTTGCTGTAAGTTAAATAAGTTTTAGTTATCAATCTCAGTTTGATTGAATCGGAGAATTTCATTTGTACCAATTTCACATGTATTTATGTGCGGGTAGGATTGGTTGCGTTCACACAATGCCAAATCTTCATTGCTCTACATAATATTCACAAGTATATACAGTTTGGATAGAGCCTCATTCAATGAGTTCAGAGCTCTCATATCATTATCTACAGAGTTTGTATATATCGCCATAGCCTGCTTGATCACCTGCCATCCAGATTTAACCACTTTGAATTCAGCGTAACTTATGAGAGGTTGCTCACCTCTTTCACGATTGCTACAGAGTTTGACTTGATCTTGAAGTGATCCTTCACATTACTGTCATAATGTCATGCTATTTCTTAGCACCATTGAAGATGGACCCTGCTATATGCTGAAACGGTGGATCCTACTTTGAGTCTATGACACCAAAATTCACATGAGATGTACAGGTGCATTAATAAATTTATAGGTCTCTTCTGGGGGTGCCATATGGATCCTACTATAAGGTAGAAGTACCTAATATGGCAGGTCGTCTGAAGTGGTTTTCTACTTTTCAACCTAAATTGGTTGTGATAGCACCAAAACCTTATCTCTGCTAAAACCTTCAATCTTGATTACAAACCCTCGGATGTATGAGATTATCATGTCCACTTTGAGTGATATTATTTTTCACATTTTGGCCTCTTTTATGTTTTACTTTAACAATTCATAATTTATTCAGTTCAACTCTAATAATTATAAAATTACTTGGGCCAAGCTTCATTTTCAAATACTAACACATGCAAGTCAATTTCATGACTATGTCTTGGTTTGTAATATGAGATTTTGCTTATTCCAGCCAGAATAGGTACCTCTACCTTAGATGGTGTTTGTCAGTCAATGATTATTCATCCAGTCCTTTCAGATAATACACATGCAATTGCCGTTTTAATGTGCATACCATATGGATTGGTGTGTCTTACACAGGATCATTCACTCAAATTAAAAAAATAGTACAAACAGATTACAATCACCTGCATGCTAATCAGAAGCTGACAGCTTCATCAGCAATCCGCACTGCACCAGTCACCGTGCTCTGGCGCACTTATGAAATGGTGAAAGCCAGATTAGCAGGGACAGAGATCAATTGGAAAGATTACTAAGTTGCCCCCAAAACTTCTCTGCAATCAGAAAAAAAACTTGGCTACCATACCAGACAGGACTTCTTCCAGGTCATGATACAACTCCTGATATCCAGGGGACAACAGAGGGCGCTGCTGGGTGCTGTTGCCTATACTCTTCGCTGTAATGATCTTTGAAGTTCAGAACTGGCTCGTCAGCCTGCCACATGGACATCATCAAAGTCAAGCTGGTTTCGAGAATGAGAAACAAAAATGCGATCAGGACAATTTAATTCTATACAAAGCTTCAACGAGGCTGTGCATTCGTCAAGAATGTAGAGGAATTCGTGCTGGAGAAAGAACTGACCTGCTTGAGCCAGCATTCGTGATTCTCATGAGTGTACTTGTCAGGAGAGTGACATCCACCTTCGCTGGGGCAATACACCCAGATGTTACATTTCTTCTCTTCCGCTGTGGCATTCTTTGCATGATCTAGACACGCCTGGCAACAATCAGCTGCACTGCCGACGTGATGCGTCAACCCCCATCGAACTGCTGCTCCACCATAATCAGTGTGTACCTCTGCATGGCATTCAGGAGGTATTTCTCTCCCTGGTATGGTATCGTCCTCTGCACAAACCGGCATCAATATGTATGAATGTAGGTCTTGGAAACTCCGTGCTCTACTCAAGCAAATAGAGTAGGACCTGAGGCAGCCTAACATCACTTCAATCAAATAGCTGATGGGTCAACCAGATTCAAACGAAGCGGTACCCACCATTCTAATAAAGCGGATTGGGTCGTAATCTTACCCAAACCAGCATTCTGCTGTGACCCAAGCTGGAGATCATCAGCAGAAACACCCAAATATGCGGCAATTTGCTCGTCATCTGTTAAATCCAACGGATCATGAGAAGAAGAATTAATGGACTTCATCTTAAGAGAGGCAATTAAGCGTAGAATATGTATGTGTTTCGTTTATATTTCGCTAATCTATCTTAACTCTATAACAGTTTTTCAAAACTCTATCCTAAATATTTCTAAATCTATACTAATGTTTCTTAAAAAGGTCTATATCTTGGATATGATTCGTACCCCTAGCTGCTGCAGTTACACTATTTCTCTTCTCTACCTTTCTCTTCTTCCATTCTTCAAGCGCTACAACAAATAAAGCACCCAAAATCGATGAGCGTGGAGGTTGCATGTTGAACACAAGAGGAAAGGATGAGTATATGATATATCTCATTATTTCCAAGTGAAAATGTGTAAAGTGGTGAAAACAATTATCAAGTTTGCCTTTCATTGCAATCAAAGAGTATATTCCAAACAGTTGGGGACGACAACCTTGTAGAGTGGACTGACTGTTGCCAAGCTTGAGCTCACGCAATCGTTCAGCGAGCTTTGCGGCTACATTTAGCTTCTCCAAATTCAACGCCTCAGTTCTTTCGATCTCCTCCTCTGTTTCTAGTCGAATCTCGTTCACCTTCAGTAACCATTCGAATAAGCTATTTACCATAAGAGTCTGAACTTTCGAGCATAGGGTTAGGTTATAATTCTTTCCCATTGATCAGCATTCACTGTTGGTATTTACATTCTTTGTCTTCGATTCTTACAAAGGATATTTAATGAGGAGAATGGACTTTCAGCGACAAAAATAGAGACTACAATCGACCTCGTTAAACCTTCCTAGATGACAAAGCTCTCATAGGTGCATCTCCACGATGCTAGATCGTGAACTTGGGAAGAACGAGCACCGCAAGGGTAAATCCAAGAAACCTACCCGTTCAATCAAAAGAGTAGGAAGCAACTTGAGCCTGAGGCGATTGGAATCTTCAATGCGCTGCCACTCTTCCTTTGTTGGCGCCACTGTAAGCCCTGCAATCCGTTCTCAGTCAACCGTTTTGCCATAAAAATCGTGCACAACAGACATCGTGGCCACGAAATCGAATTCCAAAACAAAAACGATTTCACATTCCCTCACGTGCCGACCTCGACACCATCGTCATAAAAACCCAATGAACATGAGCTTCACGATACAGAAACCAGAAACCTAAATTTCATGATCACAAGGAAAGGTGCGGATGACGACAGGATTGGCGCACCATCAGACAAGACACCGTGGGCACGCTGCGGCGGCGACGAATCAGAGCAGATAGGCGCCAGAATAGCGTGCAACATGAAGAGCGCCATCATCACATTCCCCGTGCACAACACAAAAGTAGCCCTCTTGTAGGAGCATCCTCGGAACCTCCCCGTGAAGTCTGCCAACAGATGCGCCATCTCCCAAAGTGCTTGAGTCCACGAGTCCAGGGAATCCTATGTTGTTGGCCCCCGCGCATTCGTGTTGCCTGCGTCCATGGGGCCCCGGTGCCGTGCACAGGGAATCTGGGGCCCTTGGTCCTAGGGAGGGGAGAGAAGAGAGGGAGAGGGGAGAGAGAGAGAGGGAAGAGCGGGTACGACGAAGAAGAAGAGTGCAAAAGGGAAAGGGGGGTAGAAAGAATGAAGGGGTGGAGTGTGGGGAGAGTGGACACAGAAGAGAGAGAGAGACAGAGAGAGAGAGAGAGAGAGAGTGACATCAAGAACTGTGAGCCTGTACCTGAGCCTGAGCCTGAGCGTGCGCCTGCCTGCCTGCCTGCGCCTGAGGCTACGCGTGAGGCGTGAGGCTCGGGAGTGGAGTGGGGTGGAGTGGAGTGGAGTGGGGTGGAGTGGAGTGGAGTGGAGTGGAGTGGAGTCGGGCGAGCGAGCGAGCGAGGGCGGGAGGGCGGGACTGAGTGGACGGGTCACGGGACTCCCCCCCCAACCCAACAGGACCCCAACAGGACCCCCCAACAGGACCCCCCAACAGTCCCCGAAACAGTCACTCCACACTGAGTCCCACTCTCCATTCCCACTGGACTCTGGAGAGTCCCTCCGCACTGAGACCGGACTCCGCAGTGGACTCACTGGGTTGTCACTCTGGACTCTGCACTGGCAGGCACTCACTCACTCACTCAGTCCGTCAGGGACAGACGGGGACGGGCACCGGTGCCCCCCAGGCCCCCCCCCCCGGTGGGCGCATCCTTCCTGATTCCTGAATCCTTCCTGCATTGCATCCTGATTCCTGAATGCCGCATTCTGTGACGGCGGCAGCCATCCATCCATCCCCTGGGCCCTGGGCCCTGGGCCCTCCCCTCCCCTGGCAGGCTGGCAGTGACAAGTCTCACCTGCAGTGCAGTGCAGTGCCCAGGAGGAATCATCATTCATGAGTCATGACCCTCCCTCCCCAGCCTCCATTCTACTTTCTCATGACAACCAAATCCAATCATTCCCATTCCACTTGCACCATCCTACTGACACACTTTCCACATGCTCTCATTTTCTCTACATTCCATTCCATGCATGCATGTACCAATTCTAAAATTGCGCTCCGTTGCTACTCACATCTGCTTCATTCTCATCAAGCAATTTTTCAACTTATCAACCTCCAAAATATATCCAAGCATTTGTATTTTTCTTGGATTCTATTTACCACCTACTACTTCCACCCCTTGCTCAAATCATAAATTTTACTAAAGATTGTATTCCTGCACAATATTTGGAAAGATGGTCCACTTCTTCATTGTACTAATCCCTTCTTCATTGTAGCATAATCCCTAGAGACTTAAAGAAATCTAGAATGCAAAAATTGAAATACAATTTTTGAAGTTGCCATACTAGATACTACACCAACCAAATTTGTAGTCATTGTGAAGGCCATCGAATCTACAGCCGTGCAAATTGTTGCATTCCATTTTTTTAACATATGGAATGACATGATGCATTTCTTATTAATGTGATTTATGCTATATGTAAGTATGCAAATTATGAACTTTGGATTCTACACCAAGTGAGGAATGTATCTACAATAATTTACACTTATAAATACCTTTAATTGAAAGTTCTTAGAGTTGGAAAATAATGCAAGTGCTGAAAAGAAGATAGACCGTAGCATAAAATCTATAAGTATTTTAAACTTGACCATACAATGCAATTCCTCATTTTAGACCAAAGACAACGTCGTCCTTGGATATACTGATGGGCCATGATTGGGGAACAACAATTTATTTAAAAAAAATACACGAGCAAGCCCAATCTAATTGCTAGAACAACTCACTTGTGCTCCAAATGTCAAACCTTGTGGAAAACTGTATACTAAATGATCTTTGCGGTCACACAAATTTCATTTACACGCTGCCCAGTAATTTTCAGGAGAAAAATAAGAATAAATAAAAAATCAGAGTTAGATACTGATGCAGTTGGAAGCCATATTATTGGTTTCTCAACTTCCTGATAGCGCATGCTGACTAAACTCTTATTACCAGTTCGAAAAATCATGGCGTGTAAGTTTTCGTATGAGAGAGACAGTTTCGTCTTCTGCCACATCAAAAATCGAAGTTCTCCAGAAAAGAAATAATTTCTTCCGCTGCAAGCTCTGGCCTGTCATCGTGAGGGCAGTGACCTACATCGGGGAGAATCTTCACAAAAGCATTGTCACGTTCTGCTGCGACTGTTCTGAAATACTTTGCTACCTGTCAAAGATTACAAACCACAAAAGTTAGAAATCTAGTTCTAGCACAACTACATCCACCAATGCTGTTGGTCGAAGACCAGCTTCTGATCTCCTGATTGATGTGCATGTGTATGAAGATGCCAACAAACCTAAACCTTCCAGTTTCGTTTGAAAAGAAAAGAACCAAGTTCAACAAGCAGATAAGTGGAGGAAGGAGAAAGTACAAACTAAAAAAATGCAAGGTGAAGCTTACTGGTCCATTTGCTGGTGTCCAAGGATCTTTTTCACCCCACAATAGTAGGAGAGGCACGTTAATCTTGGGCACCATAACTTCTGGACGTGGGCCTATGTGCACAACCCAATCAATCTCAATTACATAAGTTCATTTGTTACTCTCGGCTCCTCGGTTCTTAATCCAGAATCGTCTACAAAGTACAGTGTACATATGCATACTTAAGAAAAGTACGTTCTCTCTTGCCACACGAGCGCACCAGCAGCAAGGATATCAACAACTCAATGTGCAAATTATTACGACCTACTACATTCAATGTGAAAGGACTGTATGAGGTTTTATGAAATAGACGTATAGAAATTCCCGATATATTATGCCTGTTGATTGCTAAATTCAGTTTTCTATGAATATAAGGTTATACTGAAAGTTCTCATGAACACCCACCATCTGATAAAATTCACTAATCAATTGCAACTAAGTTTATTGGAAATAAGGGAATCAATCCAGCTAATATTTGAGTAAAGGGAGAATTACATACCAGGTTCCCCAGTAAAAACCTTCACAAAAACATCCAAGGCGCCTTCATCGGTTGAGGGATGATGGAGAATATCTACCTGTCACAATTTACATTGTGCTAATTCAATGGCGCCGCCTTTAACAGGCCAAGAACCGAATGAATTTTGCTGTTGAAAAAAGGTACATCAATTTTCTGATGAGATAGCTTTCTCAAAAGAACAGTTGTAACATGTAAATAAATGTACCAACTGCTCAGTGACAGCTTCTTTATCTCGATAAGCTTGTTGCTGCAAGATTTGCTTAACATTATCCTTGCTACGGAACCTGAACAAATCATTCACAAAATAAGCAGGACGTAGTCCAAGGCCTGACAAGGCAATGGCGACGTTTTCTAATCAAAACGATCTGAAGGGAAAGCTTGCAGACCCAAGGACCTGAGTGATGAAAAAGAAAAAAATGATTACTTGTTGAATAGATAGTTGGCAACTTTAGGCTGTTGCAGCAGGTACTCCACTATAACAAAAATGGGCGCAATAAGCCGAAGCACCAAACCATCTTGTGCAAGACCCTTCCTATTCATTGCTCCAGCACAATTTAATAGAACAACACCCCTGCCATCAAGAAATACAAGCATGAGAATTTCCTCAGCGCGGCAAATTACTTAGATGAACTTCCGATAGAAGATGAAAACGCAGGTGCAAGTTCAAATTTCAAATAAGATCCTTAGTCAGACAAACCCTATCTTCTTCACGTAGTTGGACACATGAAAGATAAAAAGCATGAGGCCCAATGACAGCATCGATGAATAGTAACGTACTTGAATAGATCACTGCCCGCCTTTGCAACAGCTGCTAACACACAGAGGGAGCCTATTGAATTACCGACTAGCACCGAACCTTCACCAGCGAACTCCTTCGCAAATTCTGGTAAGTAAAATTGATGAGAAGATGACTCAGTAGTTCACACGCTTGGCAAAATGACAAAAATTGGTGAGAATTACAAATAAGGTTAAGCGAAAAAAAATAAATGAAGAAAATAGCATTCAACAAGTGAAACATTAAATATAAAGTAACAATACATTAAGCATACATATAACAGTCAGTCTGTTGACCAGTATAAACAGTTTTTAGGTGAAAAGTATAATTTTAAAGTGTACATACATTTCTAGGATCTTTGGCATACTACGAGAAGAAGTTAGACGTTCACTTATTCTTGGCATACGCTGCTATAATTCCTAGATAGAAATATCCCAAAGTAGCTACATTTTTATAAAAAAAGAATAATAACGCACCACATACTAGTTCAGCCCACAGATCGGGCCCATACTCAATATTTGTAGGTTTGTCCGATGCGCCAAAACCCAATAAGTCGATAGCATAAACTCGATGACTCTCCGCAAGAAAGGGAATTAAACGTGCAAAATGCCCGACATTTCCCCCTGGAAAAGCATTTAATCAGCTCAATGTACCTTTCCATATAAACTCATATATTCTTTGAATTGTATCATCATGATGAAGGATTGCCAAGGACTGCAGTAACAAATAGTTGTCTACATTGCTGGTCACTCTAAGACCATTTGAAGCTTCAACTAACAGAAAAGTCCCGAAGAAACAACATACCAAATCCATGTACAAGAATAAGTGGCTTGCCACAACCGGACAATGCATAATTGATTTTGTAATCTCTGCAAGCTTCCCCATAAATGCATCAGCCAGATTAAGCAATATGACAATTCTCTGCGTTGCTGGGAATTAAAAACTCATGAATAAAGCGTCTATGAAAAAACTCCGCATCAACCAGCCTCGCTGTCCGACACCTTTGGATAACAAATAACGTATCATCTACAACAGCATTTCTTGATACTTTTAAGCTTCATGGAGTGCACAATGACCTTACCTCCATAACCAGGAGTTTGACTTGAAAGGTAATATCAACAGGGCATCGTCCAGCGCTTGAATATACAGAATTAGGGCAGGTAGAGTCACTCTTTTCTCCACTTCAATTTGCAGAGTTACTGAACCTCCTCTTATACCTCCTTCTTTCAGCGGACCAAGCCATACGTTGCCAACACCGTCAATATCCTCTACTTGCGACTTTAACCTGCCAGGTACTGGATGATCAGTACATCGTATCACGAGAAGGAAGGATGTGAAAGACGGGTTGAAAAATGGTCTACAAAGAGCACAACAATAGACATGCACAACAATAGTTGCTGGCTAGAAGAAACAAGCACAAGCAACTGTACCTACCTTCGAAGGTCGTTCTCGATGGTAACTCCGCAGACACTACAAGCACAGAAAACCAACTGTAAGGAAATGAGCAAATACTAACATAACGTCCACTTCTCAGAACTTCACCACTGTAGAGGTATACACTGGTTGCTTAAAACCACTGCCGAACTTTAGATCTGAGCTAGGATCATCTAAACGAAAACACCAATGTTATGGTCTTGCGAATGTGCAGCTGCGGTACTGTACGTGATAGTAACAGTTCGAGTCCCAGTTAAGAAACCGATGTCTTGTGCAGGTGCGCCAATCTTCTGCAGGGATGAGGGAAGGTCTACTTCACTGGACTCATCTGCAGTACCTGACCCTGCCGCAATTCCTGCCCTTCGCAAACAGAATGCATCAGCAAAACTCAACCCCGGATTCGTTATTCATAAACAATAAACTGTTCTTATCGATTGAGTTGTGACACTTAAAACTTGAGCCTGGAACAGATCAAAACTCACAGATACAAATACAAGCCTTGCACAAAGGGTAATGCACAATCGCACAAATGCAGAAAATCTACCTTATCCTCTGCTTGAAATTATATAGGTCTAAACCTAGAGTAAAACAGGAGATTTCTAAGGAAAAAAAAAAAACACCTGCATAAATAAATGAACATCGGCTCCTTCCTTTTGAATCCTTCGTGGCGAAACGAGTGAGTGAGCCACTGGAGCCACTCACAAATGCGTTTGCAAGTTTATTAGATGATCTCAAATTCTTGTTCAACCTTGACAATTTCAGGTGCCCGGACCTTGGCGGGCATACCCCAGAGCATTTTGTAAATTGTTTAGAGACGAATTGAACTCTTCTCTTTGAAACGCTATTAAGACTCAAGCATCTTCCAAGAAGGCCTTGCTGCAGCTTGAGCAAAAGAAAAAGGCAAACAAACAGAATGAGCAAGAAATATCCAGAACCAAAACACAAGCATTTTCCAATCACTCACTTGACCAGATCCTCAGTGATAGCTTCTAACAAATTCAGATTCTCACCATCCTTAGAAAAAAACTTCACAAATCCAAAAAGAGATTTTCTAGGCAGGTCGTCAACCAGAGAGTTTTGGGAAGAGCACTCACTCCCAGGTCTACTCCGCCAGCATGCATTCTAACTCAAGGGGAGGAACAGTCGTCTCCAATTCATAACAAATTCACTCGTATTCATGCATCAATGAAAAATCAGGGCCTTGCCATACATTTGTAATCAACCCAGTGAGAATACTCCGGAACTGGAGCAGCTGCAGTGGGGGACACGTACCCTAATGGACCACAGAAACGCGACTCTTGGAAATAAGGAACAGGAATCAAGCAGAAGATGCCGACGCTAGGAGATAAAATTGAGCTCGAAGCTACCCGGACCCCACCTGTCCTCGTCGCTCGTCGCGGCGGGCATTTATGCACTCCACAGCTCCAGCTCCGGATACGAGAGAGCGCCGCGCAGTTTCCATGGATTCTACCCTTGAGCGAACAAACAGTAACCCCGACGATCGTGCACACCCTTGCAGGCAGCAAAACGGGCCCAAATCAGGCTCGACCCTGAGGAATTGATCACGGAAGGAACTGGATCCTGCCCAACTGGAGCAGGGGGGGGGGGGGGGGGGGGGGGCGGGGGGCGGGGAGCAGTGGGTGGAACTGGAAAGATGCAGCGAATGAATGCACAAGTGCAAGTGGTCGGAGGCGAGTCGCACCAATGCCGTGAATGTGAATGGAACGAGATGGACTCTGTCGCTACCTAAGTTAACTTAGTCCCGATTGATTGAGTGCATCCGGAGCGTCTGCCCACGTCGGATCCAACCAAGGCTCGTCCCCACTGCACTGCCCTCTGCCTCCCTACTGCTCTGCTCTGCTCTGGTCTTGAGGGCGGGCGGGCGAGCGCTGGGAGATTCAGTTTAGGCGTCGTCACGTACTCGTCACCACATTCCCAAATGCTACACATGCCATCCATCGTCTGTCTTTGGTCCCGCCCTCCCTCCCTCCCTCTGCAATCAATCATTCCCAGCCAATTCACTCGCCTGAATTGTCTCGTGACTGCAAATGAGCTCGTCCTGATCATGAGTTTCGGCCACCAGCGCTGTCCAGCCGTGGCTGCTCGTTCGCATCCTGCCTTGTCATTCCTGTTGCTGATGGTGTTGGTAATCCTTGGCACTATGCCATGCTAGGCATGGTTTCCTTTCTGTAGTTTTCCAGAGTGAAGGGTTTTTCAGCCCCTCGAGCACCAGTGAGCTCCTGCATTTGGGACATGTCTATTGTCGGAGCGTCCGTGAAAGAATTAGATTGAGAGAGAAAGTTGCTTCGTCACATTTTATTAACAAACTATGCGAAATAGAAAGGCCATCTCCTAAACGCCCACTGTGAGCATACGCATAAACAACTCCATGTGTGATGCAACAGAAAAAGCATTTCTACATATAAGTCTCTTTCCGAACCAATTGGCCAATCTCAGATAGGAATTATATTGCTGGTCCAACCTTCGAGTCCAAAAATAGACTCTTCGGTGCTATTGGGCAGCTCTGCCAAAATTACACACCTCACTCTTATCATTAACTAAGAGGTTGGAGACTGGGTAAGTCGGTAGAAAACTTGTTGCAGAGTGGGCTGGCTAACAACGTAGTCCTTAATTTTGAGTGCCTCACGCTTTGCTTCAAGCTCTTGCAACAATCTTGCGAGCTGTGACAGGCTTCTCACGGGCACTTGAAACTGCTTTTGTCTATCCAGCCCAACTCCGTCCTCTACTGCTTCTGCAACTATACCTACTCCTTCTGATGTGTCACCAGAAAATAAAGTGTTGATGAACTTGCAAATCTCCGGCATCTTGTCCGAGTCGGCCAGGACGAGTAGGGTGTAGTCGGAGCCATGGCGTCGTTTTAATTCCAGAGGTGGAGCTAGACACTTAAGTTGGCCTTCAACGATGATACCCACTCTTGTTCTGCATGGACAATTCCTTTACTGTGAATATAGATAACATCTCAAGCATGTTTTAAATCTGTATGAAATTAGATATTCAACAAGGAATATCTGCACCAGCTTACCCGAGCACGGATGCTTCTTCAAATGATTGTGTGCAGATCAGCGTGGCGCAATGGGTAGATTGGGCTGATATGCGCTTCCAGGCTCTTGTCCTCCTTGCAAAATCCATACCTAGAAACAAACCAGATCCACAGGTCACATTTCTGCACTAATCAAATGTTTCAACCTTGAATAACTGTACCTACAGATGATCAGTGGCTAAAAACAACTGGTTAGAAGGGGAGGATACCAGATGATGGTTCATCAAGCATCAAGACAGGAGGGCTTCCCAACAATGCTACTGCAAGACTCAACATACGCTTCGTCCCAGCTTTGCAATTTTCGATTCTTGTGTCTGCTACATCTGCATCAACAAAATTTTCGCCGTCAAAAAACACGTTGGAGGATGTGTGGTACGTCAGTTTTTGAAAACAAATTCGGATTATTACGCCTTGTGGTCCATAATAAACTTACAAAAACAGGATAATGTCGTAAGATACTCTATGCTGTTTATTTACGGAAGAAACAGATCTAGATTTTTGTTCTCGCCAGTACCGTAAACGAACGAAATCAACGTAACTTAATTATGATGAGATGGAGAAGCAATGACGCAGCTTGTATACATAAAACAATTACCAGAAAGTTGCATTGCTTGCAAGGCTGTCTCCACGGCTAAACTTTGTGGCTGAGCGACGCCTTTCAATGCAGCATGAAGTTGTAAATGCTCCCTCACTGTCATTGACATATACATAGCCTGCAAACCAAGGTTGTTACCTAATAGAAATGACAAGACAATACCTGAAGAAAGAAGCTACTTAAGAGTTAAAAATCTATCTTATTTAACCAATGACAAAGAATGCTACTTATTAAACATCTGCTTAGCAAAGAGTAAATAAAAAAATATTGACCACCAACTAATTCATTGATATTCTGATACTTGGTTATTAAAGACAGACATTTAACAGAATTACAGTAAAAATACCTCGTATTGAGGACAAAACCCAATCCGACTAAGTTTGTGCAGATACCCGTATCGAACACTTGTTCCCAATACAATGGCATCTCCAACGCTCACGGGTTCGATTCCAGCTAGACAATGCAACAGTGTGCTTTTACCGGCTTTGTGGCCCCCTACCAGCACAACGATCTGCCAACATCCAGAACAAGGACGTGAGTGGCTCTAACCTAGATCAAACCATAGGATTCGGCAGTTGAGTACAAAATCAAAACAAGATAGAAACAACAGCAGTTGATACCTCTCCAGATCCCACTGCCAGCCACAAATCTCGAAGCACACAGGTACCTCGTGCAGCCCCAACTCCACAAATGCCCTCTGATGAACCATAGCTCTGCAAAGAATGCATAGTTAGCATCTCTGTAATCATGTTGTTTCAAACTAACTAGAGCTTGAATACAAGAGTCACTCCCAGCGCACCTTTCCAAGGTTGTAGCAGAGGATGGAATCGACCTCCGGTTCATCAGGTCCATCTACAATCCTCATGCCCTCCCAACGAGAAGCACTTGACTGAACCCTCTCTTTCTCTTGGTCAATATCGCTGTTGTTACTTGAACCTTCTCGGGGAATGACTTGATTTCCTGCGCCATCTGCTCCAGTTCTTGTAGCGGGATCCAAGGAATGGGTCTCAAGTCGCCACAGGAAGATGACATGTATAATCATGCCTGCAACTGAACCTAATATGCTGAGTACGACATAGTTCTTCCATTCGAAGAAATAAGTAGGTGATGGCATTTCTGAAGGAGCAGCACCATTTGAGGACATCACGTTATCGATGGTCCGGACGATGAAATGGAGTCCCGACGTGAGAGCATATGGCGGATCAATCACAGTGAGAAGTATATGCCAGCTAGGATACTTCAAATCTCCTGCAAACAAGGAAATGTTCAGCAATAGTATATCAAAGGATGCTTTACAGAATCTCGCCTGGAGCGTATACAACCTACTGTGAACGTATGAGAGCTAATATTATGAACGATGATCAAGATCTTAAATCTGGACAGATGGTTAATTTAGGCATAAAGATGTAAAAGACCTCAGGTCAGTCACTAATCACAGAAGAAATTACCTGCGGCGTCAAAAATCATGAAGTACGGCAAGACAGCTCCCAGCAGGAAAAACAAGGCAAGGAACGGAGCCGCACTGTGAAAGAAGACAGTTCCACAAAAAGAAACATTGGCGAAAGTTGGCGCTGCATAAGTACAAACATCAAGTACATGCTAAGTAGAAGCTTCAAAACACTTGAGAAGGCAGCAAGCATGCTAACGTGTCTGCAAGATTGCAAACAATATTACAATTTATGCTTGAAGCATCAGATTGGAGGAAACATACGCGACAGCGCTTTTGAAACAGAAACTGAGGGAGTAGCCTTGAACGACTGTAGCCGGAATTGTGACTAGAAACAGGAAAAATGCTGCCGGGGCTGCTTCCTGGAGTCCATTCAGAAATGATTGCATATTAAGTCATCTCAAGAAAAGTTCCTTCACCTAAATAGCACCGTGCAATTTAAGGTGAAACCTCATGATTACAAACAAAAGGACCCCAGTTCAACTGACGCATGAAAAAGGGAGGCATTCTAAGTTGTGCCGAAATTTCTGTACAAAGAAACCTTACTGAAAATATCTACTAGGTTCGTTAAGTAGTTAGTGAATACCTTGATAAATGGTGGTTGCCCAAATGACAAACCCATGCCCAAGACAAGAGAAACTACACCAAAAAACAGCATGAGATCAGAGAGCAAAGTAGCCAGCCAATATGCTGCACTTTGCATACCGCTCACACGAAGCAGACTGAGAATACCATTCTCCTTCTCAATCACCACCTGCACATACACCAAAAGACGTTTGCCACCAAGAAGAGCAATATTATAGAAGAAGGCATTCAAAACTAATACTTCAGAATGAACATACACTTACAGTAATTCTACATTTGGATAAAAAGACTTCAAGGCGACTGGCACCAATTGCCTGCTCTAAACAACTCGTTGAAAATAAGGAGTGCACCTGTGCGCAAAAGATAGAAGGGATGAACATGAGACCCATGGCTGTCATAAGAACCACCACATAAGCGAAGGAATTGCTGTTGACTTCGAATGGCAATGGATGGCTGTTGGCATGCAAAGATGAAGGCGCATATAATGTGTTATTTCCAGAATAGTTGTTCCGAAGGATCTGCAGGAACAAGTTCTCCATCATAGAAGCAAGGGTAGGCACCTCATGAATCTGTAAGGGATGACAGGCAATAGTGTATTGCAACGTACAATCTGCATTCGCAAGAACACAAAGTCATATACAACTTGCTTGGAGAAAGTGAACAATTATGCAAACATCTGACTTCCGACATCTGGCATTATCCAGCTGAAAATTTCATCCTTGAACTTCTTTACCAAACCGAACTAAACTTTCAAATTCCCTCATTACTAGATTTGAATTGTAGCAACGCTCAAATCCACTAGATTGGAGATATCCACTTGCATTCTAGTATCCTAAAGTTCAGAAGGACTAAAACTTACTTTCAAAGTCGAGCTTATCAAAAGATATTCCAACAATGTGGGTTTCATCATTATTGGGCATGTCAGTGAGGTCAGCTGTATTCCAAGGGTCAGGGTCCCTTGGGTAGAGACGAATGTGATCCGGTCCGAAGCTATCCAACATAGAGAGGGCTTGAGGTCCAGCTGACAGGTTACTAACAGAATAGAATATAGGCAGCGTCTTTGCCAATCTCAAATCCTGTAGTAATAGAGGCTGTGGAGATGGATTGCTGCTTATAAACACTTGGGCAATTAGACTTGCCAGGATTAACACCTGCAAGGAAAAGTAACATCACTGAACTTCGCAATTTTTAATACTCAATGAACCACCTTACAAAGCATACTCACGTATCGGTTTGAAATTATTTATCCAAGTCTTGTAAACATACCAGGGGTACCAGAAACATGGTGCAATACAACTGCCAGTTCCGCCTGTTATCACACCAACACAAGTTTTTAAGTGTTAGATCCCAAAAAGAGAACATTTTGAATATCCACTAACAAGGTGTAAACATACGTATTTCTACAGTCATGAACAAATTTAGATGCACGTTAATGAGTTTAACCTTTTGTTATACGCCGCTTTCTTATTCTAGTAACAAAGAACTTGAGGTCCAGAAAGGATGCATTTACATTTATGAAGGCCTGAAAATGGGACAAAAGCTGCAGAGAGTTCGATACACATACCAGAAAACAATCACCGAGTACAACAAAGCTAATGAATTTGACTGAAAGCATTGCATGTACTTGGTAAGCTTCACTTGTCACTAGAAGAAGTGAAAGATTATCTCGATGAATACCTGGAGGCTGACGTGATTTCTCAAAGTTTATTCAGAGGACAAAAAATGATCTATCGTGTACCTGGGAAACGTTAAACGAGCCCGTAAAATGGCTGAAATCTGGGGAAAAAGGGACGTGTGACGTCTTTTTAAAGAATCTACGTCTGCTGAGCGTTCGCCTCCAATAAGAAGTGCTTCATCATCAGCTTCATCCATGAGGCCTGGGAAATTGTTCCACTCCTGCGTGTCTCGCACAGCCACGACTCCAGCAGCGTCCTCATCTTCATCTGCAATAACAACAAAAACGGACAAACTCACCTTTAAACTGGGATAAAGTAGGTAAATATGACATCACACACAACTAAATCTATGCTACAGGTATGAAAACAGATATGATCAATAAACAAGTTAGAAATAACCAATCCTTAGCAAATAAGCAAGATCGTCCTAAAAGTTTCAAGATTCTAAAACATCCTTTTAACTTGTATTTGTATTCAAACAAAACAACAATTATCATGATTAGTGGTTGCAAAACATAGTCATTCACGCTTTTGAGATTATGAAAGAAGGTATCCCTGCAAATGACTATATCCCTGACCTTGAAATTGCATGAAGATTTCTTCAAGGGTGGTGGCTTCTAGAGCCCCCTCATCTAGCCCAAGTTCGACTGCACGTCTGCAATACAGTTTTGTGTTAGTGCTTTCCCACTTCTGACTAGTACAGATGTCTCAATTAAGTGATTGGTAGTGACCGAAACGCAACGTTTAGAATTGAAATGCTTGCTGCTGCTGCAAGGAACTTTTTTAACATTGAAAGAAAACCCATTATCTTTGTTTAGAGTAAAGTATGATTTCTTTTATATCAATGATCCACACAACTAAGATTTAAATGCAGGCGGAGATTTCTGAGCAGACATGAAGTTGCGATTAAGCTCCGGTTCAATAATTCTGAAATTTAAAACCAGCAATGCTACTTCAGACAAATTCATCGTCTGATGTGGCTAAGGCAAGTGATAATGATCTACAGTTCTACTTGGATTCGGTTAAAAAGTTACAATATTATTTGCAAGAGAGATCAACAACCCAAACTTGTCCTGATAACTTACTCTGTTAACTCGACAAGGAGGGCACTTGTCCGCGCAGGAATCCCCAAAGGAAGCTTGTAAGTGGCGTGTGCCTGTCCTCTTGGAGCTGGTAATAACACAGCTGTAGGTACATGTTTTATTATCAAATCCCAAACAGCAAGTGAATTGAAGCGCTCACCTTTTGTTACATGGAGTAAATAACTCAATCCTGCAATCATGGAAGAGTCGAAACATACACAGTATAAGAGTACAAATCAAACTTCGAGGTACCCAGCCATCGAACGTAAATCATTGTACAAATTCAGAAGCGAAGTCTACGTCAAGGCAAAAGCCTTTACTGTGCATAAAACAGAATATTAAAGATTACAAAAATATAAAAGAATGTAAATTATTACCAAAGCGGTTTCGTAGAAAAAAGGAGCTTCCACAGCACTTGAGAACACCATGTGACAACACGGCCTTACGGTCAGCAACAACATCAGCCTCCTCCATTGAATCAGTTGTGAATAAAATCACTCGTCCTTTCTGACGCTTGTGCATCATATCCCAGAACTGCTTTCTTGAAACCAGATCAAGGCTTCTTGTGGGCTGATCCATGATCACAACCTACACATACTTATATTTGTGAGTAAAAGTCTGTCATGAAATCACAGTTGTCATCAATACAAAATCAAGAAACACGAAGAATAGACTTACCTGAGGATCTCCAATAAGAGCAATTGCGAGGCTAAGTTTCCGACTAGCAGGCTTAGAAAGTGTCTTTGCTTCCTTGTCAGCATCACTTAAGAGCCCTAAGTCCGCTACTAGATTCTCTACCATTTGTTCTACAGTCTCTTTTGAGTGCTGTCGTTCCTCAAGTCCATCTCTTCCAAAATGCACACATTGACCTTTGATTGTGGCGAAATAACTTAGCTGTGATATGAAAAAGATCTCAATAAGTCCAGATTTAGGTTTTATCTTTTCTTTATTTAATCTACCTACTATCAATGATTTGCAAGATACGCAAGATCCCAAAACAAAGTGAAGTAAAATAAAACACAGAGTCACATCCTAGTTGTACAAAAGAACGCTTTCACTGTGTTGAACTCATTACAACCAGTTGGATAATTATACTGATTTATCTAAACACACTCTTCACGCAGTTATGAAAATTTGACTACGTTTTCTATCAGTCCAACTTTACTACTGTCCCTTGCAAGATATAATGAAAATTTGAGATGAAGGATCATCTTGAACCAGAAGATTCAATGTTTCTCCTGAAATCAAGATGTCCCAGAATCATGGACAACTGCTGACCTGTTCACGAATAGTCAATGAACTAACTGCAACATTCTGTTGTGGACACACACCAATTAGTGAATGCAACTCCTCGCCTACAAGACCACGCGAGGTACTTGGTATCAATATCAAGAAAAGAAAATGAGACATAACCTCTTTGAGATAGCTGTAAAAGCATTCAAATCAAATCAAACCAAGTACCCCACCAGGAGCTACGCACAAAGAGCTGTGCAAGCCTGAAGAGATCGCATTGTTTGGAATCTCCAGACGTCATATCTACCGCGTCAGTCTCATTAAGAGAGAATTTAAGCGATGAATGTATCCAATTATATTTGGTGATCATGACAAGACGAAATTGAAATCTAACTACTGCACTCATAAATTTTCATGACTATGTGCGTAACTAGGAATCAATGAACTGTAGGACACAATGAGAGCGGGTGACTTTGTGGAATTACCAGCATCTGTAACAGGGAGACCATAAATATATGCTTCGCCTGATGTTGCACGAGAGAGACCAGAAAGCATATTTACCACTGCTGACTTTCCAGATCCACTGTGACCCTGTGTCCCAAAAAGGTTAACAGAGCACCTCAGAAAGTACTGGCTCAGACTGATTCCACCCGAATGTTGATTAGTTACTAGATTCAACTTGCACGATTTGCAATGAAGACCATAAAATCAAGAGAAGGTCGAACTTTCGTCCTTTTAAAAATCACCATCTCAAAGCTTCATGAACAGCGTCAACAATCTCATGAAATTTGTAAAAATTTAAGTGATGTTCCAAAAAAGGTTCTCGAAGTTTCTACTAAGAATTAGTGGCATCCCAGTGAATAGAATTTCCATGACAAGATTGTCATGTAGAGCAGGGTATGTGTGTGAACTTACAACTATTGCAAAGCACTGCCCCTCATAAAGAGTTATGTTGAGACCTTTGACGACCTCGTACTTCGTTACTGGATTCTGGTCTCTTCGAAACCTGCAGCCCAGTCCAGCTAGCCACTGCCACCAACCCTTTCTTCTTCGGCTCACTTGCCTCAACTCCTTGATTACAATGCCTGCTCTGCTCTGAAGATCAAAACTTACCGATTCTATGTCTGGATTGCTTTCTTCTGAGGTTTCAGGAATATCGACTGCAAAATGCAAATTTAGAAAGTGCTAAGGTAAGTGGAGGAGCTAGAAAGTCCCAGTTCTACTGACCGAAAAACGAGCTGCAGCAATGATCTAACTTTCATGCTCATAAACCAACAAATGGTTAACCATATTGCACACGAAGCAACAAATCCTTCCTAGATGAAAGAAACGATATACCTTCTAACGCGGTATCAGGCACTGAACTCATTTCTAAGCTGGCGTCATCCAGGTCTTGCTGAGAAACATGATGCTTCACCTGCGTCAAGAAATATGACTGTAATTCAGTGTTTGATACTGTAGAAGACTGAACATGGTACAATGTCAAAATCAAAAGAGCTAGCCCTCGAAAACTATCATAAAAAAATGATGCACTAGAAACGAGTCCAGAAGATTTCACTCACCCTCATAAATATTCATTACGAAAAAAACTAAGTAATAGAGAACCTTGGTTGTTACGTGCCCTTACATCATAAGGGCCAGAGTATCTCTAACGCTTTAACCTTTAAAGGCTCAACAATAGAGATCATAAAAACAAAATTGGAAACTGACAGTGATTAATGTGTTTCTAAAACACCAATCTTCTGCATAGCGATGACGTTCAGATCGAAAATGACATATTGGTGCTATAATCAGAGAATCTGCCAAGATATAAGACTGCATTCGGAAAAACTAGAGCAACAGGCCTCGTTGCACTAACTTTTCTGTCCTGCGCAAGAGTGTATCCAGAAGTTGCTGTAGACGGGAACCAATATTTTGACGAAAAACAGAATCCCCAAGGTCGTTTTGCGCCCCTCTCTGGATGTGGCCATGTGTTGTCCAGATACCTAAACAACAAGTAATGTCAACATTATCTCACAATACTTTCATCTAGAAACCGCACTGCATTTACAGTTAGTCAACCAGTGCTTGTCATGCCTATGAAGTATCAAAAAAATGAAACGCCCTCTGAAATGTGCCCTTTAAGATACACGAGAGCAGATAGCAGTTTCTGGAGGCGTCTTCTACGAGCAGGACTGCCAGCAACCCTTGCGTTAGGACATGATACATACTGCAGTGCACATACTCTGCTGGTTAAGGGACCATAAATGCATCGAAAACTCCCAAAAAATGCATTCGAAGGCAATTCGAGGAGGGATTCAGTAACAACCATGCTGCAATGGCGTAAAGAACTGCGTCAAATAGGAAGATGACGACGAGTTCGCCAGGACTTAGAGGATTGTTATGGTCACTGAAGTCCAAACCTGCTGCCTATACAAATCAGAGAACATAAAACCACTAGTTAAAACTCAGAACTTTAAGATGGAAAGGTCACATGCTAGTTCTCAATAATCATGCCAGAATTTCATATTTTCTAATGACGGCACTAACAAGGATTTTTCCCTTACGCAAATAACGGAAATACGAAGCGAAGGGAGTCGACTGCTAGATTTTGAAATGCATGAACATACCTATGCTGAATCCAACTATCTCCCCAAAGCCCTAATCTCTAAGTTCAGGCAAACTTTAGAAAGTTTTTAAAACACGTCAAGACCTTCTACAAATTCCGAACAGTACTGCACACATTGTTCTACTAACAAGCAGAAAGGTACTAACCAAGACGAAATGATTCAGTACAATCCGAACCAGTATCCATCGAGCAGAACTAATAACTGAAATCCACAAACTGAGTATCTGTAACACAAAAGGTCGCTAATTTTAACAAAATAATATTGAACAAGGAATATCTGAGAGGTAAATGGAACAACCCTAGACCAGAAGTTTCGCCGGCCAAGCATATGAACTCCCCGTCCCCGTCCTTCTGCTCGAACAACTACGTTGATAGCCATTGCAAACCCAGCGGGAGAGAACAATGCCAAGAATGCACAGACAGGAGCAGGTAGATGCAGCAGTTCAATCGGGATAACAGCCAAGCTACTAAATAACATCAGTAGTCCAGAGAGAGCACCTGCAGTCTGGGCCTGTGCATTTTAGAGAACGAAATGTCAATCCTCTTGAGCTTTGAGTTTGTCAAAGCACGTGAAGATAGTTGAGCCTAGTAAAAACAAAAGTACCTGTTATAAATTCAGTAAAGTAAGCTTTTAAATCCACCAACCTTTGAGAAGACCGTGCTAAGGGCAAATGCCATAGTGGTCAGAGACAAAGAGTACGTATATATGAGGAAAAATAACGCCCCTACACTTGAAAACTCAAACAAGGTTGAGACCTTTGCCGTCCAAACCTGCAAAACGACTCGAAAAACAGATGTAAGTAATGAAAAACATATTTTCGTCATTGAAAATCCACAAACTGACTAGAAAGAGCATCTCGTCATGCTGCATAACAAAGCGGAGAGCTCCTTACCAACACACATACTGTAATTGCAGACATCAATGCATATGCAATGAGCCACGACAACCAGTAAATAGATTCACGAAGCCCCATGAGCAGCATGTAGTCCTAGTACAAAGGCAAGATCGTGATGGTCAAGTCATAAACAATATGATGAATTTGAACGAACCAAGTTGTTATTTTTTGAAGCTATCATTAGTAAATGGAGTGAGGACACAAGAAGGTAAATTGATATTCCTTGAAGGTCAACACTAACTGATTACCAAAACGTTTCATCAACGTACCTAGTTCACTCCCAAGGCATCATGACACACTTAAGCAGTTCAACGAACGGAAACGCCGATCTCGCATGGCAAAAGATGGTACCTTAATGAGGGTTTCCTTTTCCTCGACAATATGGGAGAGAGTTGTCTGTAGCTGCGGAGCGAAGGCCCACACCAAATACATTGCGGTAAACAATTGAAATAAAGTATCCGCAAAAGACTGGCTAAATTCGTTCAAAGGTTGCTTCTGCACAAAAAAGGACTTCATCTGCTTTGATGGGCCGCATTGAGTAGGGAGTGCCAGGCTTCTTGTAACTTGAGAGATTGTGGTTTGCAGAGCTAGAAAACCTAAAATAAATAAATATATAATCAGCAGAAATATGCACGATCTCATTAACGTTATCAATATCTGGGTGACTTGAAATAAGACTAGCATATAAATTAATTTTCAAATAGGAGAGTGCATGCCTCTATATTATACACAAAAGGTATCCACATGCAGCCGGACACTTCTAGGTTGGCCCTTGACAGCAGATACTGGTCGAAAATAAAACGAAGACACAGCCGCTACTATTCCAGAACGATCAGTTGTAAAGGATACCTATATTACATGCTTCTATCCTTACCTGAAGTTAAATACTTGTCTGAAAGACAACTCCTTGTGTAATCATGACAAGAGTTCTTTTCTCCTTGAAACTTGGACGTAGATGGTACATACGAGCCTACACAATTTGATCAGAAAACTTATACAAGTATGCAATAGCAAGTGTATGGTGAAACAATAAACATCAAGTCCAAACTCGATAAGCCTCGAATGAGGGAACATGTTCATCAAATGTCGTAAGAGGTAAAATAATCTGTAAGATAACAATTTGATCTTAAAGAGTATAAGAAAAGCGCAATACAATACCATTCATTCTTATTCGAAAATTCAAGTCCGATGGGAGATCTTCTACACCGTCAGCCCCATCAAAGATAACACCAGCGTACACCGTCTGACAAAGAATAAGTAATACCCTTTTAAAAATACCAAAGGTGATTTTTCGTGATTATTAGCGTTGTTATACCACGTGTTTATTTAGACATGCGATAAGGAGCTTTAGTTAAATCTCATGCACTCTTTAACGGTCTCAACATGGACACATGCGGCTGCAGTGTCGGTGCATCTGCAAGGCCTCAAGAAGGCCATGTAGCTTCATCGTACTATTCAGCACCATGCAGGCATAGGAATGAGTCACTACTTAAACAACCGTGAGGAACAAAGAAAAAGATTTACCTCTGGATGAGTGTTGTAAAAAGAAATAAGGCCCTCCTCAGTATCAAACCCTCTTAGAGACAATTGCTGAACTGAAGGTGAGTACCTGCAAACAAACTCAACAACGACTGACTCCTCATATGTCTAACAGTCTTTGTTCACTCTGTTTAAGAGCCCATTGCTATAAGAACCACGACGAGAAGGAACGTGTACGCGAGCACACATAACAAAAAGGGGTATCCTTCTGCATAGCAGACAACTGACTTACCAGTCTCCAAATTCCTTGAGCACCTGATGCATTAAAGTTCTCACACCTTTGTTGCTTTGAGGTACAAAAGCAAGCTGCGTTCCAACACCTAATATTAGACAGATAGCATACTAGCTGGTACAAAAATATGTTAAAGACTAACTAAGCTAGAAAATAATGACAAATTGGTTTGTTTCCATGATGAATACTGGAGTAGCTGACCGACAGTAGAAATGACAAACTTGGTAAACCCCAAGGGTCAAGTGATGCTTGGACTCTCACACATTGCTTACCAAAGTTTCATGAGATGGTCGGAGATCAGTTTCACGGCAAACGTTATCTAATGGTTGCTCCACTGGCTGACACATACCATCTACTTTATTCATCCAATTAGTGCCCGGGAGATATATAGTCCTGAGACATACACCAGTACACTTATCAAATTCTGGGCACATGAAGATTAACAAAAGCAGCAGAAAATGCTGAAATTTCAATTATGTAATTTTTATGTTTGAATTTTTAACTGATAGTCCTTCTAATAAAGATGGAAAAAAAAAAAAAAAAAAAAAAGAAGAAGTTAATAATATTCAGGTTTGCCCATAGGCAGATTTTTCTAAACTGAAATTGCAACAACGCACAGAAGAACTGACAATGCAACAACACAGAAGTTGAACTCACGGCGTCCCAAGCTTGACGACCACGAGGAGGAAGATGATATAAACCTGTAAAATGGGGGAGACAAACGCATGAGCTGTGTGCAATGAATCATCAACGAGACGGATTATTTGAACAGTGTTGGTCACAGATAATACCCTCAGGTAACAATGATATGTAGGAGCCTGTGGAGGACGAGCAATTGGGCTAAAATACATTTGCAATGGGGTTATGGACAACAGTGATAATATCTACATTTGAAAGCTATAACGTGTGCAGGACATTTTGCAAGAGCGTCTCCATTGACCCGAGTCAAGGTAGGAAAAACAAACAATGGTTGGAACAGAGTGCATGCGACCTGTTCCAGAGCAGGAAATTTGTGATGAGGAATGATCAAAGAGCCAGAAGTTGCCGTATGCCGTGCGTGATGGTGGATCACACAATTTGGTCGTCATGAATTTGGGCGTGAACAGAGAGAGAGAGAGAGACAGAGAGGGGGGGAAGGGGGAGGACGAACCGGCAGCAGGAGTTGTTGAATGGTATGAGCTGCATCGCGGCGCTTGATCAACAAATTGCGACGCACAGTGGCGAGCAACTGCACATGAGAGGGTGATCCCATGGTTGGGCGGGGGAGCAGCAGCAGCAGCGACAGTGGCGTGATGGAGGCAATGAATGGAAGTGATCGGGGAGTCGCTAACTCACCCAGACAGTGACGGACTCAGCGCCCTCGCTGGCTCGCTGGCTGTGTCCCTCCCTCCCTCCCTCCGTCCCTCCGTCCCTCCCTCCCTCCCTCCCTCCCTCCGTGGGTCCGTGGGTCCGTCCGTCCGTCCGTGGGACAGTGGACCCGGAGAGTGGCCTGCCCTGCAAAACTCCACTCCACTCTCCTCGAGTCCTCTCCTCGAGTCCTCTCCTCTCTCTCCTTTGTGCTTGTCACTGCGGGGAAGGGAAGGGAAGGGAATGGATCCGGAGGGAGGGAGGGAGGGCGGATACTCATGATTTTTATTATTATTATAAATAAATAATTTATTATTACCGGTATAATACCCTCCCTGTATTGTATTGGGGACAGGGCTGGGTTGGGAACTTGGGAACTGGGGGATGGGGGATGGGGGATGGGGGATGATGGGGATGGGGGATGATGGGGATGGGGATGGGGGAGGGGGATGGGGATGGGGGAGGGGGAGGGACGGGTCGGCCCCGCTGCCAGTCCAGGGCCCAGGCACAGCCGGTGCTGTGCAAGCTTAGGGTTGAGGGTTTAAGCCTCTCTCCCTCTCCTATCCAACTTCTTGCAGCGTTTCTCCCCTGCCTCCCCCCTGCCTCGTTTTCTTGTTTTTGCACCGTCCCCCCCCCCCCCCCCCCCCCCCACCACCCGGATTCATGGCAGCTGCAACTCTCTTGCGCAGGGCCGCGGGGCCGCTGCGGAGCGCGGCCTCCAAGCTGCTTGCACAGCCTCTGCCCTTGTTGCCCAAACCTCTTCCTGCTGCGCCTCTCTCCACCGTGTCCTCCACCTTCTTCACCCCCATGCGCTTTGCCACCACGCAGAGGGAGACCTCTTCTCAGGATAGCAGCCTCCTGCGCATTCTCAAGGACGAGATCGATCACGAGGCAGAGGAGTACGAGCCTTCCCGAGTAAGATATCTCTCCTGTGCTGCCTGCTTTTGCCATGTTTCCCCCTTGTTTTTCACGACCGTTTCAAAAATTCATACCCTCTGTTGCACGCATTCATCGGATTCTTAAAACTATGCAAATAGTTTTAGACCAATATTGTGCTGATCTTGCCCAGTCGGAAATTATAACTCGGAGTCTTTCAAGATTCCCGTATATTTGTCTTGAAATCACGTCGTAGAGTTTCTTTGTCTCTGACACCTAGCTTGACGTGGCGGCCGATAATCGCCATTGCATGAGCACTGATGCTCTTCCTACTGGCAGCAGAGTGCGCGTCAAATGCTTTCATCATTTGTTTTATCACGTTTTCACCCGTTTTGTCGTCTTCTTTTAGTGTCTGCAGAGTTGCCAATTTAATCCAGAGTTCTTCTGAATAAACTGTCTGATCTCCAGGGTTTAGCTATGGGCCCTCCACAACCTTTCAAGCTGGAAGACAAGGCCGGGAAACTGGAGGTGACACTGCGGAGATCGTACGATCACGAGGACATTGCTCTGACAGCCATGTATCAGCCGGGTATGGGAGTGGAAGGAGAGGAATACGAGGACGACGAGGAGATCCCTGAACAGAATGTCGTGCACTTGACTGTAGCGATCACGAAGGGGCCCGACTCTCCTGTCCTTGAGTTCGGATGTGTTCTCCAGAAGAATGACTTTCAAATTGGTCATGTTCACTTCGTGGAAGAGAAGGGTGCGAAGGACCCCAACTTTGACGGACCAGACTTCTCGTAAGCAGCTTCCTTCTATTATTTCCTATCATATCTTGTATTATGAACTGGAGACATGATCTAGTCTTCCTAATGCTCACATTAGCTATGAGAATGGGATTGACGTTGGCAGTCGGTGAGCTGTGATAGATTATGTTGACGAGCAACTTAACTATCAATTTCTTGCAGCTTTCAGTTTCAGTTGGTGCTTTTTCTTGAAAATTCGTTTCTAGGTTCCTTTTGTCAAATTACCACTTGTGCAACTGCCAAGGTCAGAGCTTAGACAGAGACGTTTAGTTCCCTAAGGACAGGGCAACTTATTTGATGTGGTGGTCTCTTTCCTACAGGCAACTGGATGACCATCTTCAGAGACAGTTCAAGAAGTACCTAGATGCCCGAGGCATTAATGAGGATCTTGCTAACTATCTGTTGGATCTCTTGGAAGACAAGGAGCAGAGGGAGTACCAACGCTGGTTGCGCAACGTGGAGGCATTCATCAGGAAGTAACTCGCACACCTTTAAATCACATCTGATTTATAAATGTCTTCTGGAGTTTGGAGTGCACCCAAATTTTCACTCTTTGGGAAGGATATGAATCGTGAAGTCAGTGAGTGACCTAGAGAAATGCAAAGTCAGGAGCAGAGATAGTTAATGAACCATAGCTCCATCAAAGCTGCTTCCCAAGTGGTAAAGATTGCAACCCTGGTTACGAAGAGTTTCATACACTCGGGCTTGAGCCCTAGGGACTCAAACTTTCATGGTAAACTTATGCACCGTCCCACTTCATTGTGCAAGTGCCACTTATACTCTGAAATGTCTAAATTTCCAATAACAGACTGGTTCAGTCTTTTCAAGAGAAAAAAAATAAAAATAAAAAAAATTGATTATTTCTTTTCAGTCTTTTCAGTCTTTTCTACTGTTACGTACCTTTCATTGCTCATCATGCAGAAAAGATTGCAGTATAATCTCCACATAGTTTTTCGGTCTACTAGTTGCTGATTGCCCGACATATCATTTCTAAGCGTGAATCCTGCTCTCCATCAGGGTAACAGTGCACCAAAGGTCATAGATCGTTTCTTTCATATTGAATTCAAATTGGTTGTGCGTCACTTTCAACTTACCTCAGAGCCGTCGTCTTCGTCAACTTGAAGGAGCCAGTTACAGGGCTTGACATTTACAGACTGTATCATGCGAGTCGAACAAATGGGGAGAGAAACAAGATGATGATTTAACGCGCCAAACCAAACCCCATTTTATTTCCCCTCATTCGGCCTTCGCTCAGATATTACGTGTGATAGGAGCCTATGTCATCTGACAGCCTCCTCCCCATTGTTTTGATTACTTCCTTCCATCCGATGCCGACTCTGGCTGAAGTTTCAAACTCGACTATACTTTATCACTGACAGGAGCTGAGAGTGGGGGCATTTTTCTCAAGAAATGTCTTCAGCCGCTTAAGTTGTACCTTAGCTATCGTGAATTTCAGTAAGTTTAAAGAAATGCGATCATCACTCAATGGTTCATGTTTCCCATAATTGCAAATATCGGAGAGCCAAATTTTTTTTTGTATATCATATTTAGAAACCGCCAACAGATTTTAGTTGGACTATGGTCACATGACCTCGTGAAGCTTTCAACAGATTGAAAGCAACTGGTGACTGGTCGTATAACTTAGCGGACCTCCGAGCTTTGAACTACTACAGTGCATATTTAGCACCTCACCATCACCATGACAGAGATTGAGTGTCGTGTAATAAAAAATCAATTAATGGAAACGGATTAATTTATGGGTGGGGAAGGAACGCTTCAGAGTTGCAAAAGAGGAGGAGTCACAGGGGCAGGCTCTTGAGGAGGATGGTCTCGACGGTGACGCCGGGGCCAATGCCGATGACCAGCCCCCACTCCTTGCCTTCGCCCCCCGTAGTCGTGAACCCGGACTGGTGGGCATCGTTGCGGATGCGATCCAGCACGAAGTAGACGGTGGCGCCGCTGATGTTGCCCACCTGGTCGAGCGTCTGCCGGCTGTACTTAAGCGTCTCGGGCGAAAGCCGCAGCTCCTTCTCGACCTTGTTCATGATGTCGGCGCCGCCTGGATGCATGGCCCAAAACATCTCGTCCACACTCGCCACGCCCGCTAGCTCCTTCGCCTCTTGCAGCGCCACTTCTAGGTTCTTCGCCACCGCCGTGCCCAGGTTCCGCCCCAGATGGAAGTACATTCCTGCTCCCCGCACCATCCCGTGTCCATGTCAGCCACCGCAATCATCACATCACATCACATTCATCAACCGTCAGTTTTGGATCAATCAGATTCCAGGGGAGATCAGTAATATTATTGTTCTCGTACCGTATTCTTTAGGAGCTGCGGTGATGTAGTCGAGAGTGTCGGGTACGACGGTGGTGCCAGCATACTGAATCTCGTAGATGGGTTTTTCCGAAGCGACAGGGTCAGCGCCCACCACGAGTGCGCCTGCGCCGTCGCCGAACAACCCGTGGCCAACGAGCCCGTCGAGGTATTCTTCACTTGGGCCGCGGAAGAAAACGGCAGTGCAATCCACGCAGACCACAAGCACGCGAGCGCCCTTGTTATTTTCGGCCAGATCCTTGGCGGTACGGAGCGCCGTGCCGCCCGCATGGCAGCCGATGTAGTACATCATGACGCGTCGCACTTTGGAGGCGTCAAGGCCGGCGCCGTTGGCGATGAGGAGGTCCAGGCCTGGCATGTTGACAAGGCTGGTGGAGCTCACGACCATGTGCGTAATGTCGTCCTTGGACCCACCCCAGTCGGCGATGGCCGTCTCTGCGGCCTCCACGGCCAGCTTGGGCACCCACTCCATGAGAATCTCATGGCGGACACTGATCGAATTGTCTTTGTGTGTGGTCAGCTCCGGGTGCTCCGCCACCAGCTCCTTCGTCACCACCATGTGCCGCTTCGTAATTTGCATCTTGGAACCTGCGGGCGCATCGATCGGTCCCATTCCAACCATCAATCGATTGGGTGCGACACTTGTTGGGCCGGTCAGGTTTAAAACAGCATGTTTGTTCATCCATTGAGCAGAAAATGAGGGACCAAGGTGGTAGATGTTGTGAACTAATTGTACTTACTGATGCGTTTGAACTTGTCCAAGAGCTCTGTCTTGTGGTTGCAATTGGTCATGCTGAAGTAGTAATCGGGGTAAGTGCTGGTCTCGTGCACAAATGGAGGCACTGCGGTCCCGATCGCCAGCACATTCGCTGGCCCCTCCGACGCTGCGCGGATGCGCCTAGCCCCAGCCTGTCGTCCCGCAGCAGACATCTTACTCCTCCTCAACCCACTCTGGATCTGCGAAATGAATCACAATGACGATGATTCACAAGCGTAATGGAAATGCAATGTGGAATCAATACTGGTGTATCCAAGACGCAGATAATCGCAGGAAACTAGTCGCAACGGTTGAAGTAATTGCTAGGAGAGGAGCTGCAAATTATGGGAAAGCTTTTAGCTGATGATTGCGGGTGTGTGAATGATAGAGTGGAAGAGGTGGATGCATGCTTTGTCTCCGGTTCCCCAATATATAGCAGCTGGGGTCCTGACTTGAGGGCGGGCTGCAGGGGGAAGAGAGATGGGATGAAGGAAGAAATGAAGAGCAGCGCAGCCACTGCGGACAGTGCATGCATGGTCATCGGCACACCGCCCAGCTGCTGACTGCTCTGTAGTTTAATATTAAACTCGTTATTTGAGCATCCGGACCAGGAGTGGATTTCGCTGGAGGGGAGGGGACTAAGTTAGGGGGCGCAGCAAGTTGACGCTCGGACGCAATATTGGTGCTGGATCGACTGCTGTGGTGCAGCCCAGAGTCCCAGACTTCGACGTCTCTTGACCATTGTGACGCCCCAAGACGCCAGCCTGCCGCCACCTTTGACAATAAGCTTCAAGGACAGTCACTTGGAATCATCATCATCACACTCACACTGGTAGCAAACCCGCCGCTTTTCATTCCTATTTTGAGTTATTCCAAAATTCAGGTGTCATGTGCAACACAAAAAGCAAAATAAGGTATTTTGAAAATGCGTCAAAAGCGACAACTTCATAGTCAAAAGCACTAGGTTTGCTACAAGTGATAATGCTCGTGACTACCTTCATTTCTTGACTCCATTTTTCTAAAAACATCGATTCCCCAAGAGTTTGCAGTGACGTTAGTAGTCATAGACGCGCGTTGCGTTCTCTCGTAGAAAATTTTCTCTTTCCGTGACGCCGATCAATCAAGGTTGAGTTGAGCTGTTGAGCACTTCAAAATGATGTGAGACTACTAATCACACACCATGAGGTGCTAGAATACACGACAGGAAGTGTTTAACAAGCATCGTTGAGGTTTTCCAAAATTTATCACCAATTGATGTCTTATTTTTCTACTATGAGGCTGAGAGCACAATAAAGTCACACCACAAAGTGCAACATGTGATCACTAGGAAGTAAATATGAAGTGTGCTGTTTTTTTAAGCTCGAAGCTGACTTTGAGCATTTTGGTGCAGTTTTTGAGCATTTTAGTCACTTTCTAAGGTGTCACAAGGTATTTTATATGCAGATTCTTCATAAAAATAACATCTTCAATTGAAACTTAATTTGACTACTAGTTTTAAATCAAAAAAATGAACTTTTCCAAAGTCTTAATTTTTTCATTTAGTGCCTTCTATTGTCTTTAGAAGATGTTTCTTTCAATTTAAAAAACAAAGTTCAGGGAAAAAAACTCACAAAAAGTACCGCAAAAGTATCCCTCTTAAAAAATATCCTTGTGGTACCTTTAGAATCCTAAACCAATTCATGAATATATGAATTGACTATTTTAGAATACCTTTCAAACATATTGAGGATACCACTCCATCAAAAGTGATTCTTGGAGTTTTGATTCTTTTCTAGCCATTTTTTCAAATGACTGCATTCACTTTGCTTAGATCTAAAGCCTTCATACAAATTTACAATAACTATAAAGTGTCTACTTTGCATGAAACTTTTCCAAGTTGTACAAAAACAAGTTGAGAATCTATATTAGCAAAAAAAATTAACTTCAATTACATCTTTCCATCACTTTTGTGCAATTTTTGTAAAAGGGCTAAAACTTACAAATAGTCAAGCACTTTTTTGGTCCACTTTATTGTGCTTCTCCTCATGATCTTATTATAAGAACCAATCATGATGCTTTTTAATCGGGGTAGAAAGAGTACATGTAAGATTAAAGTTTGTTAAAAAAATTAAAAAGTACTTAAACCAAAGTCATTTGATTATTGGTCATGCAACAAATCCAATTCCAAATGCATTTAAATAAATAAACAAGCAATTAGATCACTCCCCTTCTCACCCCCCCCCCCCCTCCAATCCCATTATAGAAATTTCAAACTCTGTCAAGGGCATGAATCAGATTCACATACATTCAGCCAACCATCTCGAAGTTCTAAAGAAAACAAAAGATATTTAATAGCAAAGCCTTGACAATATGGAAATTAGAACTTACTAGCAATGTGCAATGCAATATTTAGAAAACAAAGCCAAACATAATATATAATGTAGAAGTAGAACATACAAAATAGTATATAGTAGACAAACAATGATCAAAAGACATATCATCATTGCTATAGTCTTCAATCTTGGTCTGAGTCAATGTCATTAAAGAAGACCATGCAATCAGCTTTTGCAAAAATAACTAGGTGTATTTCTACTTAATTTTATTATGGTGTTCAAAAGTGTTCAAAAAATAATGAAAAAATAGAAAGAAGAATGTGTAGACTTACAAGATTGCTTAGGGCAATTTTCCTCTCGGCCTCATCGTTACTTTCCATAGGGCATTTCTTCTTTGGTAAGGGCAATGTAACCTCTGCAATCTCAACCTCCACATATTCAAAAGAAAACAACACCTCTACACACAATGTGGTGTCATATTCAAGTACATGAAAGTGAAATTTTCAAATCAAAGTAGCTTTTCCAAAAAAATACTAAGATAATAATGTACCTATAGAGGCTGTGAGATCTATGACAATATCATCTTCAATCATGCATGTATTAATAAGAGTTATGAGCAAATGCAAAGTCTTCTTTCGTACACCTCTAAATGGTAAGCCACTCTGTAACTAAACCGTTAGAGAATGAGTAGTAATGAAATTTATAAGATGCCCATCAAAGGACAATTTGATGCTTTAGAATGCAAGCTCACGTCTATCATAAAATCCAAAGCTAGATCTAGGAACATCTTTCTCAATATTCTCTTTTTTTATAAAGCATTTTCCATAAAACACTTTTAAGTGTCAATAGGATGATTTGAAACATTCAAAGGTGAACCATTGATTGCAAACCACTTGGAGTCCTCCTGAAAGTTGGTATAATGAGGCCTAAAAAGAAGCTCATTGGAAATGAAATTAGAATCAGCAAAAAAGCACAATAATGGCTCTGTCATCCTTAAGAAACTTCATCCTAAACTCAAAATGGGTCTTAATCCATGAGGACTCTATCTTCCTATTTATACTTTTCTAAACCTAACAATTCTAAGATGGCTCTTTACCATCCTAGCCAAGGCCCCGTATAGGTACATCCTCCAGAACATCAAAGATAATAAGGCCAACAAGAATGTTAGCGTCACAACCTCTATAAGACCTAGCCTTGCTACTCTATTGGTACTTGATCCACTCCTTGATAGGCATCCATATTTCAGGCTCATTACCTTTAGTAACATCATCAAACAACTCTAAAATGCCCAAAACAACTGTCATTGATGATTACAGATGGACAACCTAATAGATGTCAAGAAGGACATTAGGAAGAAAAACATGTACATAGTCGATGCTTAGTAAAAAAGCGAACACCAAAGATGATACATTTATTAACATGCCCAACGCACTATTAAACAAAGAGAACTTCAACACATATGCGTCACATGTCTCATGGCCTCTTACTAGCGACATGCATAAAATTTGCCACGACATCTTTAATGTCTCTAACAACGCACATGTTAATAGCATGAAGACACAAAATATTCACACTAAATGTTGGTTGCAATGTCCACATAAACAAGGCCGTAATGTATGCTTTCAATATTGACATTAAGTCTTTCAGCAATAACATCAAATTCCACATTCAAAGTGTCAACACCGGCATCTTAGCAAACAAAACCGGCATCTTAGCAAACAGTACTAAACCACAGAGAGTGTTTCCGGAAACACACATGTCTTGCTTGTGACATCAAAATGACCACCCTTTTAAACCCTAAATTGCCCACAAGTTTTCTCACAAGGCATTCCACGTCATCGCTCTGCCATAATTTTGGTCAGATCCAACCGTGGCGTCATTAGATTTTGGCGTGACCACATCCTGTATCAAATCATCAAGGGGTCAGATGAAAATCATTTCATATGGCACTGTTCATTGAAGAAGCCTTTAATGTGGCCTCGACGTGGCATCCACATGGCATCACTTCTAAGCACCCAAACGCATGTTTCAATATGCACGTTAAAGTAAACATATAGTGCAAGCTTGCACATTAAAGTAAACTCGTGTTTTTTGTGATATTCCCCAAAACGCTTTAAAATGTCTAAAAACATAGATGATGTCCACAAAAACATCACTTAAAATTGGAGCAACCGAAACATGTAAAAGTTAACTTTAACATGAAAGCTTGAGTCTCTAGTAACATCCATGCTAAAGAGAATCAAGGTTATTCATTAGGGGAAAAATCAGGTCTCTAGAAGGCCTTGTAAGTCAGCTCGGATTAGGTGAGCTTCCTGCCCGCTGACACTTCTCTTCGAAATCTCATTGGTCGATATCCTGCCGGCTGACAACAAAATTCGCCCCGCTGACAACATGATTCGCTGACAACAGGATCCGGTACTGTCCAATGGGGTGACAGCAGTGGGCACACGGTCGGTGACAATGTCATTACTGCTTGTATTGTCCAATGGGGGGGTGGGGTGGGGAGGGGTGGGGTAGGGAAGGGAAGCGATTGGCTGGACCCCCCAAATGCCAACTACTGGCACTGCTGGCAGCATTTGGCGACTTGCTAGCACCATTGGTGCCAGCAGGTAAAGTGCACGGGCATGGCCTAATTTTCAGGCACGGATTCCGACCAAAGGCCTTGTGGAGACCCCAAACTTCCCCTAATGTTTAAAGCAAAGATTAGCCACACACTTTGGTTATTTTTTTTCCAGTTTTCTATTTAGGTTTCCTACTTTAGTAGAGTTGTTGAGAGTTTGATAAAAAGAAGAAATGTTGACAAATAAATTTGTAAATATAGAAACATCAAATCTTGAGAATTGGATTTCTAATCTACTTGTTTCTTGTTCTACTCTTTGTTCCATCTTGGCAGCAAAATTCTTTGTTTCTTGAAACTTCACACCAAAATCAAACTAGTCTCTGTACTTTCTGGAGCGTTTTGTACAGTGTTTGCAATAAATGATATTTAATTTTTACTTAACTCCAAGTATGCTAGATTTCAGATAGTGAACTTCAATTGACTACCATGAGTTCAATTTGTTAGTAATTACATTAGGATTTCCACTTATATGTAGGACTAGCAGGTAGGTTGTGAAAAATGATTTGTAGGTGGACAATCGTCTAAAAAAACTCATCTAATGTTATAATTCTCCATTGTCCTATGCAAGCAGTGTCCACACATTTTTCATACACCGGCTTGCATTGGGCCTCATTGCAATATGACAATGTTTTGGACCACTGATTCTAAAGAGAAAATGTATGTGATATTGTATTGTGATTGTATTTTAAGTTGCAGAGATAACTTTTGACATGATTGTACGTGTCATTTTGACTTGGTTTAGTGAGAGGCATATTATTTTTGTTGAAACAAGTTTGTTTGGTATTACAAGTAGATTGAATGGCAGATGAAAGACAAAGACTAGAGCACTAACAAATGCTGAGAAAGGAGAAGTGGTTGAAATGTATAAAGATAGAATGAGAGTTCGACAAATAACAAGAAAGTGAGAGATGTCATCTTCCCCTTGTTTATAGTGTTCTAAAAAGTTCTTAAAAACGAGGAACAATAGTGTTAACAAAGTCACCAAATAGGCCTCAAATACTTACAAAGCGGAATATGAGACACTTAGAATAATTCCTTAATAATTATTGTTGTTTATCACTCTTAAAGATCACAAATAAGATAGTATGTATTGCAAATGTTAGTACCTTTACAGTTAGGAACGCTTTGAAAAACCACAGTTATAGAAGCCATGTTGCAACAAATAAGCCATATTTCAATGAGAAGCACAAAGCAAATATGTTAAAATTTGCTAGAAAAAATAAAAACTACATTAAGAAGGATTAGAAGAAGGTTATTTGGATCGATGAATCATCTTTTGGAATTAGAAGGAATCCTAGACAAATTAGAGCATGGCTAAAGGCATTTTACTTATAGAAGATGGAACTCTGATTCACAGGAGCAAGCTCCCAAGACTGAGGAGAGGAGCTCATGGAGTAAAGAAGTTGAAAAGCCAACTCTTCAAATCTAAATCCAATAGAGAATCTACAGAAGATAGTAAAAGAGTTTACAATACATCCAGCCACACAATAAAGTAGAATTGATAATATCTCTTCATTGAGTTATGGAAGAAATACATTCAAACTTTGCAAGCCTATATTACTACCATGCCTACACATATGAAGGAAGTAAATAGTGCAAAAGGTGATACTATTAGATTTTGAGGTATACCATAACACCATAGCAAATTTATCACCTGGCGAACAAATATTTTTTTTTGAAAAAACAAGATCCACCTTTTAAAAACTGAAAAATCTAAAGTTTTGTTTATTAGTAAAAAATCAAAAAACAATGACCCTAAATTGATTAGAAGTGATAAAATATTACAAAACTAATTTATTCTATTTTTGTTTATCTCTTTCCCTAGTTTTCTTGTTTTTATATTTTATTTTTTTAGAATAATTTTGGACAGACCTGTTATGGTATTATGTTGTACGAGAAAGCTGAATGTATGTTGATTTTAGATTTCTTTTCGTACATTGGAAAATTTTACTATAGAAGTACAATTTGAAACCTTTCAACTCCAATTACCATAACACCAAAGCAGGTTTGATCATAAATAATTCCTTAAGTGATAAAAAACAAAAAAAATGAAATTTGTGATATCAAGAAAATGAAGATATAATAAATTGTTTTTGGTAATATTTTGTTATGTATAAGCCATTTGAGGTTATTTTTAATAATCTTTTAGTAAAAAACAAAAATCAAGAAAATCAACTTTTAAGGGCCAAACCTTATTTTTCCAAAAAAAAAATTTAAAAATCGTTTGCAGGGAACAAACCTGCTGTGGTGTTATGGCATTAGTGTAACATTCCATGAATTGTATGAGCTTATTGAAGTAGCTGTTCAGTACAAGTAGCTGGTGAGTACAGGTTTTTCGAAAATTTCAGGAAATCAAGTAACATTCCTTGTGGGTGCTGCACACTAATTCCATGTAATAAGTGAATTGAAGATACACCCTAACAATTTTATCATACAAATCTATAACCCTGTTATATGAAACATAACGCTTTCGAAACCTGAGGGAAAATGGCGATGTGGGTTTACTGTACAGTGCGGCGAGCGTCCTTAATTGCACCTGTCAATCTCTTAAATATACTTGAAGGACGAACACAATAGGGCTGAAAGACTTGGAACAGGCCGGTTGCATCGACCATCAACTGCTGCGTACCACTTCTAGAGAACCGTCCGCTCGATGGGAATACCGTAGTTACAAATACCTCATCTAACTTCATCATCAGGTTCCAACAGAATTCTGTGAAGTCGTCATCTTGCAAGGAGTCGCTTAGTACTTTTAGCTCCTGTTGAAGCATGAAGAGTGCTTCTACCAAAGTATTGGATATACTGCTTGGTTTGCTGTCGTCCAAACCGGCACCAGAACTTTCCTGAGAAGGATATCTCTCTGAAACACCTGTAGCACAAAGAGTTAAAATTGGTGGATGCCTTCCAAGGTAAAATGCGATAACCTTACTCCTCATCTAGCGAAATATCAATTTTATCGTCCACAAGGTATTGGACTGCAACACATTTGCAGATGTACTGAGACATCAAGGGGACACACTACCCACTACTAGATATCGCTCCTCATTAAAGATCACAAGAAGAGAACGCCGTCTAGCTAGACCAATAGACAGAATGTTCTGTCCAGAAATGAGGCTAGAGAGAACGATGAGAACACAGGAATCGATGGATAAGACTCACCATTAACAGAATCGAATCTCTCAACGAACCAAGATGCCATACTGCTGCTATAGCTCTTGCAGTACCTTTCAAACTTCCCTGTAATGACGGATAGCAGGTTTGTAATCTGCTCTTTACAAAAGCCAGCATAGAGGTTGATGACATCATCAAAAATGGTGCCCTCAAGACCCGAGATCCCAACGTCTTCCGAATCTACACCATGCAGATCAAACTCAAGATCGTGTTCAATATTTTGGCAAACTTCTTCCAAGCGAAGCTCCAGAAAGAAATAATCCTCTGACCATTCCTGCAACACATATCAAACCAGGACTTAAGTACGGAGAACTGTTAATTATTATGTAAAGCTCCTCAAAGAATATGACGTGTAGGTTACTAGACAGACAACTATCGATAATCCAACCTAACACGACACTACAAATAGGCATTTTGAGAATCCGTTACTGCAATCGTTACAACGCTACAGCTCATAACATAGAAAGTGGTCATCTGATTTCAGAATTGCTCCTCTCAAGCATGGAATGGGGAGAAACACCGATTCTTATGTATTCGAAACTGTGCGAAGTTCAAATCTCTACAGACAAACTGCCCTAGATGTTTACTTCACATGCACATTCGGGTCCAAAGGTAGTACCTGCAATTTGTGTTCGCAATGGCGAGCAGCATTTATACACAAAGCAACTTTACGAACATCCAAATCTGCAATACGACCTGTAAAGCCCCTAACATGCTCGCATCTCCAAAGGAGTTCATCATGATACTTTTCAGCGATGGGAACAGCTCCCTTTCTGACGAAGGCAAGTCGGAGCTTAACTTCGGGCAGTGTACGACACCTATCAATGGCAGACCACATAGCTGCCAAAACTGCAGTCGCTCCAGAGGGAATCCCCTTCTCAAGAATTGTTCGATTGCTTTCTTTCACAGCCCAAGCCTCTTCGGTATTTAAAAAAGCCATGAGCTTCTCCCACGCATCTGCATACTCGATATTAGCCCACACATCAAGCCAATGAGGTCGTTCGGCAAACACGTGAACAACTCCAAGTCCTTTCTTTGACTTCTCAAAGATTCGATGTTGTATAATGGAATCGCTACCGGGCCTGAACTGAACAATACCAGTATTCTGCACTAATAAAGAACTCATCTTGGTGTCAAATGCCAGAATTTGATCAACGATGTGCAGCCATAGAGAAGTGGCTGGTCTTGAAGCCTCGGACCCTTCCAAGTCCTCAGCTAGACCAGGAAACACAGTTGATTTGAAGAAGTTCTGAACCATCAATGAGAAGCATAAAACCCACTCCTCTCTTGCACTATAGTCCGTAAGACCAGAATCACTAATAACTGGCTGCAGCAACACATCAACTGTATCCACATACCCTTGACACATGGTATGCGCAAGTTGACAAACAAGCTCGGGCTTCTGAACCCATTTCTTGAAGTGATAAATAGCCTGTGTCGCGAATGGGCAAACAAGCTCTTGCATTGCCCAAAGTGGTTCATAAGTAAGAAACTTATCTGCATTAATGCCAGTAGAATCACGGGCATTTTCTTGTATCTCCAAAGAGTCTTTCTTCAGACGATCATGTGCTCGTTTCTGCTGCAGTGCTTGCAACATTGACAAGACTCGGAAGTAAAGTCTCAATCTGCGAGAGGAAAATACAAGGGAACCCAACAGATTCACATAGCCGTAAGAACCAAGATAATTTGATGGCAAAAGGACCAAATAGGTTTTACGAAATGTACAAAATGGTAGAACTATAAAACCCTAAACCTAGGACGAGGACGAAATGTACAAAATGGTAGAACTATAACAATTACAATAACGTTCTCACCACTCTTGACGAGGCTCAAAACAAACACCAGATACAAAAACTATCCTTTGTTCAGTCTTCGCTGGCAATATAAGACGGATCAAAAAGATTGTGAAGTTGTTCCAACCGAAACTTTAGCAAACAGTCCATAAAACTTAGAAAGTGTCTAAATATCAACTAAAGCTAGATTAAACTCTCAAGCATCTCAGACTCACAAAGTACAAAGAACTCTAGCAGGAATAAAAGTGGCAGTCGCAACATACTGAAATTACAAGAAATAAACATTGCCACCAACTTGCATCATTCAAAAAATCATGCAGAGGATCATGAATATTCGTTTATTCTAAATCTCGAGGTCTTCAGCAACTCACAACCCATACATCATATAACGATAAATCCGAGTGAAGTAAAATTACCTGGACAAAGACGACTCAGAGGCCTGCAGAAGCGGATTCATCCGTTGAGAATCGTCCCGAAACTCACGGTCTCCTGCGATGAGAGGAGGAGGCCACCCCATGACTTGCAGAAATGAGCTAAATTCATCTACTGTGGCCGAACGAATCGTCGATGCAGCACGATCGACCCGCAATTCCACGGCCCGCACAAGTTGCGCTGCGTCCGGCCCGGACTGCGACGTCGACGACACCGACTCCTCGACAGATTGGAGCCGGGTCAGAGCCTCTAACAAATTTTGTCCACTGTCGCGTACGGCCCCGCCGCCACCAACCTTAAAGCGTCGTTCCGCAAACCCCATCGCGATAATGGCCACAGCATCTTCAAGGTCACCAACCAACATATCAAGATGCGAGAGGTGCTTTACGTACGCCCGGCAGCGCTCCACCCTGACTAACTCGTCAACCAAAGCAGCGATGTCATGCACGGCGTCCGCCCTCGAAGAAGGAAAAGAGGGTCGGTGGTGATCAGGAACAGATGAAGAGGAGTCGGCCTTGAGAGCGAGGTCTCCCAGGCAGGCCACGAAGTGGTCCGCGTTGGTGGCGCCATGCGCAATACGATCGAGAAGCAAAGCGCGCAGGTGGGGCTTGTGAAGCGCGTCGTGGTAGTCGCGTTGCAGAGCGGGCAGCAGCAGTTTTGCGCGGTCTAAGTCAGAGGTGGTGCGGAAGTGAGCTGCCAGGAGGTCGAAGGTGGCGGGCGAGAGGTGCGCAGGACGCGCGGAGACGGCGTGCATCTCTGCCATGGCTGGAAGAGAGGGAGACGGAGAGGGACGCAGTGGGACAGGGAGAAGGGAGAGAGGGAGAGGGAGGGAGAGAGAGAGAGGGAGAGGGAGAGAGGCGCAGTGGGAGAGGGAGAAGGGAGAGAGGGAGAGGGAGGGAGAGAGGGAGAGGGAGGGAGAGAGGGAGAGAGGGACGCAGTATGCTCCTGATACCAACTCAGAGTGAATATGATATTCAAAACAAATTGCCTACCTCCTTCATTATGAACTACTTCATATATCCAATGTAATATCACCTTTATATTAAGTTGATATAAATTTATTATATTTCATTTGGATCTCTATTGTGGTGCTTGTTTCTGCACAATGCCACTCTATGCTATTTTTGGTTCTTCATATATACACAAGAAGAAGGTGTATCTTTGTCCACTCTATAGATTAGAAAATACAAATTATAAATTATGGTAATTCACACCATCCAAATCTGCAATTAAGTAAAAGAAATATCAATGTATATACAAAGAATGGCAATTTATACAATAAAATGAAAAAAATACTACTCTTTAATGCTCTCAATGTCGCACCTACAACCAGCTACTTTGACACCTAGAAATAGTTTAATGTTTACGGGAACCAATATTTCATTTAATTAGTGCTCAAGGTCTGTGGGTAACCCTGCTTGTCTAGTATACCAATTTCATTTTGAAATTCCATTTGTCTTGGCCTTCAAACACCAAAAAATTAAGATTAGTTCAGAAATTGTGATTACTAAAAACTAGTTTTGCATCTAACAGGCAGGGAATTTTTGGAAAAGAAAATGTCAATAAAAATAGTTAAAATACCCTTGACAAATTTAAATGTGTGACACTTTTGTGCTTGTCATTGCATTCTTCTACAAATCTACAATTCTGGTTTATTTTTCCTTTGCTTCTACATCTTTTTCTTTTCTTTTCCTTTGCTTCTAGGTGTCTTATTGTTGTGTGCTTCTACACTTTTATTTTTATTAATTTTTTTTTGCTTCTTTCGCAATTTGCGTGTGATACTTTTGCTCTTGTCTTTCTTTAACCTTCTACATCTCTAGTTTTGTTTGACACCTTCCAAGACAAGGAAATGTTTCCAAACATTAAATCATGATTGCAACACTTTCTTATTTTCTTCATTTATATGGTATTAGCCATGTTGCATTATTTTATTTTATTTTGATTTGATTTTGCTTCTTTATCAAACCATGTATGATACTTTTGTTCTTGTCTATGCATGCTTCTACAAATCTACATCTTTATTTTTTTTAATCTCTTGCTGTTTCTTGAGGCTAAGTATCTTCTTGTCTTGTCTTCGCATGCTTCTACGTCTTTAGTCGCAATTATTTTATTTTTTTCCCCTTCTTTCTTAAGCTGAGTGTCCCTTCTATTCCCATCTTCGCATGCTTCTATATCAATTTTTTAATTTCTTTGCTTTTTTTTCAATGTAAGAGTTTCCTTTTGCTCTTGTCTTTTCTAACCTTCTACATCTTTGGTTTGATTTGACGTCTCTTGGAACCAAAAAATGCCTGTTCAGATGTATTTTTAGACATAGATCTCTGATTACCATGCATTCTATGATAGATATTCAAGCGATCTGATATTTGTGCATTTATTATACTTAGCACAACGCCAAGTATAACACACAACCAAGTCGGATGGCAATGAAGGAGCGGAGTATTTAGTAGAGGATACGGAGGAGGATGAAATGTTGCTTTGGAAGCACTGCAACAAGTTAGAGTCCTTCGTTGTAGACATGATGAACTTCGTGCTGGTGGATTCCAAGGGCACATCCTACGGGACAATGAAGAAGGTGCTAGAGTTAGAAGTGAAGCTCTCGGTAAATGACCTTGACTCTCACAACAAGCGGGCACGCAACTTCAACAAACCAAGGATTGCTTTTTCAAGTCGGTATGTGTAGGTATGGCCCATTCATTGCATGTAAGTTTTCAAAATTGGTATACATCTTTTTTAATAAGGTAAATACAAGATCTTAGGATAAAATATTCAATTCTATGCCAAAATTTAGACAAAATAGATTTTTATAAGTAAGTGTATGTTTTTGGCAGTTTTGGCTCCAAAAATGCCAAGGGCCTTGTGGAGTTAAATATGTGGCCTTGTTTGGTCAATGTATGTCAAGTAGTAATCGTGAGAAATTGTATCAATGGAGTTAGGAATGTAGTTGCTACTTAGATTTATGTTTCTTTTGTTATTTTTTTTTAAAGTTTTTCTTTCATTTTCTCTCTTGTAAACAACGCAAATATTTTGATGTGCCTTGAGCTTAAAAACTATAATTAGAAGGGACAATGCTAGTTGCATTGCTCAAGTTATGTGAATTTTCTTTTTGCAAAAATGGTTTGCTTATGAGATTGTTGTTTGTATCTTTTTCCATGGTGAAGAAAATAGTCTAATATAATTCTATGATCTTCTCTTTATATAGAGAATTTCCATTATTCTTCAGAATATGAAACACAAAGATATAGTTGCTTCTTCTGATTGGTCACTGCACTACAATGTGGAAGCTTTATGGCAACGTTGCTGCTTGCACTCATGATTACACCCTTTTATTGTAATAATTAAATTGTACTTGAATGATTGATATTCCTTCAAAACAAGCTCAAGAATGCTATGTCAACAATCGTTGAACATTTGGTACAATTAGACTCCTCATTGTTTAATATAAGTTGAAATCCAAGTGGTCTAATATATGTTTTGCTAAAAAGTCACCAATAATTTCATTCCTATATAGTTTGGTATAAGTGATGTATTTTCGACTTTCAATCAACCAATCTAATATGCAACGGACTAAATTGGCAAAACACAAACAACTATCCACATTAGAT